>WBNO01004517.1:796-110796 GCA_013400575.1 Peucedramus taeniatus
TTTTAAAAAACAAGTAGCTCAACACAACTGAAACACATGATTAGGGCTTATTTTTTTCACAATAACATTAGCTTTTTGATAAAAAGTTATTTTTGAAATATTACTACATTCTTGATGAGTGTCTGTACCAAAACTTACTCCAAGGGATCCTGTGATGTTAAAACTGAGAAACTGATTTTATTTTTTGATTGCTTTATAAAGTTCATATATATATATATATAAAATATGCGGAATATCATAGATGTGTTGTCTTTTGTGGCATTGGAGCCCAGGAGACAGCTGTGGGCTTAATAGAACCTTCCTTTGAAATGTTCTTTCAGTCAAGATGCTTGACTTCAAATTTATTAGCTGAAAAAGAGGCACATTTGATATTTGCATCTGAAGACTCCGTTGTCAACATCTGTGGGGTTTTTTTAAATTGCAGATGTTTTCATTACCAGTATCTAAAGTAATTTACCAAACAGCTTCTTTGTCTGTTTTAGCTGGAGGCTATAACAAAACAAATGCAGTGTACAGTTAATTTTACATAAGCTTAATATTTCCGAATGAATTGCAAAAATCACATGGCTAAATAGATGCAAAAAATATTGAAATTGCTCTTAACGATGTTTTTAATGTTCTTTTAAACAGGAAATTGCTTTAAAGAACACACAGGACCTGCACATCCCACGGCCTCCAGAATACTACTCCTGTCTTGTCAGAGATCTAGAAATACTGGGCTGGAATAGGTATGATTATTTTAGTTCTTAACAAACATCATCTTTAGAATATCTGTTCCTTTTTTGTATTTGTGAGATGAACATATCAAATGTACTTGTTCTGTTCATTTACCCTATTCAGAAACTGATTTTGCTTTGTTTTTAGATTAAAAACACCCAACAAACCTGTATCAACTGAAGGGATATTTTCTGTCTCAAATAACTGAGCTGAAAGGTGATACACTACTAAGAAATCATTTCTTCTTTGACCTATAAACTACTGGTATATTAAGCATATTTAATGTTAATATTTATAGTTCTCTTTTTCCCTATTTTCTACAGCTGGTTGTGACTAATCCTACAGATTATGGTTGGTCGTCATTTACCTTTATGCTTTCGTAAAAACATTTCATGCTTTTGTTAGAATTGGCATAATAATTTTTAAAGAACCTTCTCTTTCAGCACAAGGATCTTCTTAGAGGAATTTATTATTTATTCCACAGAAAGGTAAATCTACCCAAAAAATTAGTGAGTGGGGTGGAGAATGAAAGGCTTCAACCCAAAACTTTAACAAGTGTATCTTCTGCTAAATAAAATAAAGAAACCTTAGGTGTAAGAACAGTTTTGAGTTTTCCCACCTGATTTCTGTATAGATAAACAACATCCAATTAACACTAAGTGGGAATTTCAAGGCCCACTTTTATTTAAAGATTTAAAACACCCTTGAGAAATCAGCTGAAGTTTTTGTCAGTGGTAGCCATTGTTAATGTGTGTAATTGTGGCGTACTCTATTTAAATTTCATGGACTTAAGTTTGAGGTAAAATTTCTTGAGCATGTGGGAAATAAATTATCAGTTATGTTTGCTCTCCCAAAATGGATAAAAAACTAAACCATCAACCAAACCAAAAAAAAAAAAAAAACCCCAAAAAANATCTTGAAGAAGGGTTGAGGAAGTCAATCATTGATCAAAGGACTATGCTGCACATAGGGAATCACATTGGGTTTACTATGACTTGGAAAGAGAATAACCTGGGTAGGCAATGTGGTGAAGTCCATTAGTAAGTCACACCTTTGATTTCAGAGTGCTTTTAACACTGAAGAGAGTCTCTAAGAAAGCCTCTTAACTAAGACTGATTTTGAGTTGTAGGTGATGCTTTATTTGCATGGCAGTTCAGAACATCCTGCAATGATCTTTCAGCAGAATTACCTGTGTTTGGTGCTGGCAGTGAGGAGTAATCACTGCTCACACCTTGAGCTTTATTTAAGGATTTTTCTTAGGAAAAGTCCTTGCTTGTTGTGTACACCAGATTTATTCATTCCTAACAAGTTTTGGGTCATACTGGAAGCTGACTGCACCCAAATCCAACCGAAAAATTGAAAAATTTGGATAGGGGAGAGAGAGATACTACTGCAGGAGTCAAGTTATAGGAAAGGCTCTTCTAATATTTCCCCTTAATCAAGCTGGTTGAGTCAGTGACAGTGTCCTGGGAAGGCAAATTATCAACTATAGAAAGTCTGTAGGACTCTCATAACCCTCTTGGGGATTCAAAAAGGTTGCCAGTATCTCTTAAGTCCATCTTGTCTCAAATCTCAAAGCTCTTATGCTTGATACTTTCCCATTCATTTCATACAAAGTATCTGCTCTTGCCTTCTCCATTTCCAGGGAATCCTGCCTGATCCTGTGCTCTCAGTCATTTGTGTGTTTTGCTGGACTTCAGAGATTTACCTGAGGCTTTCCATCTTTATGCTGATTCCTTTTATTCCTTTTTTTTTTCTTTTCTGTGATAAAATGATGGAGCCTACAGAGGAATAAAAGTCTGTATAAGTGAAATATCACCTATGTACACAATTCCTTACATGTTTATACAAAAAGTGTGACTTTAAACTAAAAGAACCCATACTTTTCTTATAAATCAAGATTGAAATGGTCCAAACAAGATGAATGTCAGAACAGGTAAAATCTCAGACACCTTGGTAGCATCTCTTTAATTTTTCTGTTTTCCTTTACTGTGGATCTTTGCAGCACAATGCTGCAGGCACCAGTTGTGCTTTGGTGTGGACACTACTGCATTTTTCACTGCAGTATCCATGCTGGGGCTTATCCATGCTCAGCTGCTTTAGGAATTCCCCAGCCCAGGAAGCAGTAGATGGAGGGCTGGTATAAAGGTTGTTTCCCATCTTTATAAAACTCTGATACACTTTTGAGGTAAAGTTGGAACAAAGCAGGAGTAATGATTCCCCCCCTCGTTAGAGGAAGAATCCTCTAATTCTTTCTAAGTATATCGAGTTTAACTGGCTCCAGTTGAATTACACTTTTATCAAGACTTGTCTTTCTTTCAGCTGTTGTGGAGAAATACTCCCAGAAATCTTCAGGTCTCTTTAATGTTGCATTAATCAGCATTAAACATGAAATAATCTCCCTCTCCCTTCTTACTACCACTAGTGCTTTCTCCATCTATATTTTTCAGTTCTCTCCTATTGAGGGTATTTCATTTATGTAGACAATTTTCTTCTTTTCACTTCCTTCCTAGGATGTGTAACCCTTTAGTGTACATCTACTTTTTCTTTCACAAGTCTCTACAACTGTGTTGCCAGTTTCACTTGAGAGAACCATGTGACTTTTTTTTTGTATGTAGTGGTTAAAAAAAATAAATGTTGCTTAGGCCAGCAAGCAGATGCTCTCTCTGAACTCTGTTAGGCCTTTCCATCAGTCTGGGTGATAAGTTGTGCAATTATCTTGGACTGCTTTTTTATCTTTACACAGGAATGACATAGTAAAAATGCCAAAATATCCACATGCCCAGTTTACTGGTAAATATATGGGGAGGTTTGAACCTTTTTGGCAATTGTTGAAGCTACTAAGCAGAATCCACCTGTAGAGAACAATATATTTTACAATTGTATCCATCTTCATTGTGGTGGGAGAAACGAACCAGTGACATCTTAAGCAATGAGTCAGAAGTTTTAAAACTTTTTCACATTTAGTATGTACTTTCTGCTTGCTAGGGTGCATGAATACAGTGTAAAACTGTCATGAAATGAAGGCAAATCATCATAAATAACTCATTTTGTACCTGTTCGGGTACTATTTTCTGTAGAAAATTGATTTCAGGATATGAACCAATATGCACTGAATTTCCCACAATAATAGTATTGATAATAAAAGAGAACTTCATTGAAGAGAAAAGCAAATCAAGAGCATAAAAGTCTCATAGAGTACGAAACTGCAGAAATGGATCAAAGATTTGACAGGAAGTTTAATGTGTACATAAGTAGAGGCTGACAGGAACATGCTGTGTGTGTCAAAGGTTCCGGTGATGGAAAACTGAAACATGGTGCTCACTGACCACAGCGTGAGCCCTGACACACGTTGTAAATAACCCAGAGATATATGACTGCATTAAGCACTAGGCTGGTATATTAACAGCAGTAAATCTCCAGCAGCAGAAATGCTTGGCATATAGGACTCCTTCTGATTAATATTTGTAACAGACTAATCAGAGTATTGCAGACCTTTCAAACCACACTTTTTCCGGGGCTCTGAGAGTCTTCTTCTCTCTTCCAGAGTGGCCTATGTGGACACTGGGCTGACCACAGTCAAGTTAAAAGCTGAAGACTCTTGTGGTAGACAGCACCTCATCACTCTCAAGTTAAATGCAAAGGTAAATTGATATGGGACAAAATATCTTGAGGCTTCCTTGAAATATATTGATTTTTCTTAATTCATTAGGATTTTAGGGGGCTGGTTTGTTTGCTGGTGTGTCTGTTCTGCAAGGTAATAGGTCAGTTTGGGTTTTTTTTTTGAATTTTCAGACTAACTATATTTAAAATAAGTATTGGATTATGGTTATCTGTAAGATGCATCTGTGCATCACATGAAAAACACTTTGATATTGCACTCATTTTACTGGATTACAGACAAAGCCATCTGGGACACTTTCCTTCATTATCACTCCATCCAGAGACTGTGCATTGAACAAGAATTAGAGGATGTTGGGTTGGTTATTAAGAAGTCTTGCTGTTAAAGTCAGAGATGTAAAGATTTATGAAAAACTGAAGTCAGTCAGAAAAATTATTTTTTTTTAGTCTAAATAAATGTCTCATTTTGACAGTACTTGCAAGTCAAAGCCATGGCATTTGCAGAAACAAAAAATTTAATTCTTCCTGGTACTTATCACTGAACTCAAATTACAATGTTTCTTCATAAAATGTCTCATTTCAAGGCATAAATCTCTCATCAGAGACTGTGAATATCCAGGCTGTGTGGTGACAATTGCCTGGCAATAACTGTTGTCTTCAGAAAATCAGTCCAGGGGAAAAAGGGATCTAAAATTGTCTGGATGTTGTTGTTTGGGACTATCTGCAGTCCATTATCTCAAGTTATAATCTTGAAAGCACGAGGAAGGGGCATGATGTTGTAGAATGAAATCCCACCTTCACAGGCATCCTGTATTCCTTTACAAACCAGAAGGTTTTTAGTCTTACATAACATGAACAAGCTTTACCTTTGAAGGGGAAAAAATACTGTTTGGGAATGAGTGTTGCTCAAGTGGATTTTTAGAGTAAAACTGTCCTAAATGCAGAGAGTAATGAGTGCATAATTAATTTGCTATTCAGTCCATTATTTAATACACTTATGGAAAAAATCCATTAGGAAGTACAATCATGCAAGGAGAGGAACCAGGTTGTGTTGTTTATAAGGGATAAATATGCTTTGTGTGACACTAGAAATTAGGTGCAACCTGTTGCTCTAAGGCTTTCTTGCTCTTAGGACAACAGAAGTAAAGTTTAACTGTTTGAAAGTATAAAAATGCAGAAAAAATTACAGTGCAATATTCATTTTTCCCAAGCAGCTGCCATAGTCAAACACTGACACTTGTGCATTGGCTGGTTCTGTACAGCCTTAACTTAGCACTGTCCTGAGGGAATAGAGATTCCCATTTTCCGTCCTTGTACAAGCTTGTGGGGTTTTTTTGTTTTAAAAAGTAATCATCCTTTTTCTTTATTTTTCTTTTTTTTTCCTTTTGTTTTCAAGTGGTTTTGATGATGAAGGATCAATTGCTTGTCCTTTTTAAACCATATCTAGCATTTAAACTTGCCAGACAAAATTTGTGTGTGTGAAATACTGTTTTGGTGACATGGAGGTTTGGTTTGCCTTCATATACACAGACGCTACATTTGAGAAGACTTGGCTGAAGTATTTTTTGGGAAGCCACTTCTTTTGATAACATGCTTTAATAAAAGTGTGGGGTTTTTGGTAATACTGTTTCTTTGATTAACATCAGTGTAGGAGCATTTCAGACCCCAAGGCTTCAAATAGGCCACTGAAAGGATTTGCCTGTTGTGTAGTAATTAAGACACTTTGGTAATTATCTGAATGATCTGGCAAGGGGTATGAAAGTGCTTTCTCTAGATGAAGTTAGCTGCATGCTCAGAAAACCAATCTAAATACTGTATTTACTAATTGCTTGAATTGTCCTAAGAAAAATATGATGATTTCTGACACACACATTTGATTGTAACTGTAATAAGCTAAGATGTCATGGAGTTATCAAACCTTTTATAGCTTCTTTTTTTTAATACAGCCTTTTAAATATTTTTCTTATTTTTACCTCTTAATTTGGATCGAAGTTTTTTGTTTTGTTTTGTTTTAGTTTTGTTGTTGTTATCCCAAACTGTATTTCCTCGTTCACTCTTTCTAAATAGTTAAGTACTCTAGATTACTTTCAGTTTTAAAAATGAAAATATTGCCATTCAGAACAAGTAATTCTGCTTAAATGAAGATTAGTTCTTGACTCATGAAAGGGTTGTTTGATTTTTAAGCTTTGCTTTCCAGTATGTATAATTGAGGAGAAATTAAAAAAAATTTCATGCTTTGTTTCTTAAGGTTTTTTAATGTTCCTTTGTGACCATTGAACACAGAAAATTGTGATTCTCCTGCCTTTACTAAATACTGGTATATAAAACATTTACATGTAGCTTTCTTCTTTAAATGATAATTAACATTCATAAATATTCCTGAAAATGCTTTACATACTGTTTCTTCTCAGAGCCAAGTTCTCAAGATGCTTGAAGTGCTCATATTTTGTTATCAAATTTGGCAGCTGAGTATCAGTCTGACTTTAAATCACTAGGAAAAAAAAAAAATCCCAAACTGTATTTTCTTTCCCTCCCTCAGTATCCCACAGAACCACCAGATTGCCTTGTGGATTTTCCTGTTCCATTTGCTGTTTCCTGGATGCCACAGGTAACTACTGGACTAGGCAGCTTTTTTAAATAAAAATACATATGCAATGGAGGGGTGGTAACAAGGGGTTGGTTTTCGTTTTTAACTCCAGCTTTTCTCCCTGTGTGCATTTTATTTCTGTACATGCTCATGAAAATGTAATAGCACTGAATTCCACATTCCTTATCAAATATCTTCCTTGCCATGAGATATATCTTGCATGTTGCATGTACTGGTTGGGGGTTTTTTTTAAACTGTTTATATGACTGAAAATTCTCTAGGAATTATGGTGGGAAAGTGAAAAGGAAGTGAAATGTAGAAAAAATCATTGTCGTCTAGAAAAGAAGCACTCTTTAGAGTTGACAGACATTGAAAAAAGAAGTTAGTTATCCTATAGAGTTTTCTCTAGTTTGTTATCCTGTAAAGTTTTCATGACTTAATAAAACTTTTCCAGTTATAATCAATATAGGAAAGTATTTAATGAAATTCTAATTTCTTAGTTTAACTGATATTGCTGCTGTGAAAAACCACGCTGTCTTTTGTGGGTCTTTGACATTATTTCATGTACCTTTCTTCCTGAATAGTGCATGTGTGCTTTATTAATTGAATTTAAATGTGACCACTCAGATAAAAGTTAATTTGAATTAAATGTAGAAAATAATTAATATTTCATTTAAATCGGGAAAATAGTTTTTACATAAATGATTGCATTTGATAATTTTAACCCTCACAAGGGTTTCTACCCAGCAACAAATAACAACTTACATAGGGAACATGGCTGGGAGGTTGCAGCAGGATGAGTTTAAGCTGGGCATATAATTTTTCTGCAGAGTTCAAGGTTCTGTGTGTCACCTCAGACCCACTATTACTGAGAGGAAATAACTGCAGTAATCAACCACTGCAAATGAAAAATGTAATTATTTATGTAATTTTAGGTTTTGATTCTCTGATATGATTTGGAACAGTTTAAATAAATGTTTTTCCCTTGAATTTTACTGGAGTCCCTACACTCTGGCCAGGATTTCACATGCTGTTTTTAACCTCAAACTTAATACATATTTTGAACAGTGTTTTATTAATTTCAAAGCCTTGCAATTTATGTTGCCTCAAATTAACAACATTTCAAACATCCCTGACAGTGACTGCTTCTCTGTGTTTACTATTAGTAATTTTAAAGATGGACTCATGTTTTAATAAAATGTTCTGGAAAAGACTGACATGGAACAGCCTTTGACAAGTTAAAAATGGGGGTGGGTATACTGATACTGGCACTACAGCCAAGGATAAATCCTCTGTTAAAAATACAACACTCTGATACTTAAAATCTTTTTCCAGTTAGAATTACCTGGGGACTATCTGAAAACATGAACAAAAGGTGTTTGTGTGTAAGTGAAGAGCCTGTTTAGAAATCATGAGACACTAATTCCAGCTGCAGAGAGCCTGCTCTAATCCTGAACCAAATACAGCAGAGAGAAATGCTTTAGCTGTACAGCAGCTTTTGCAAATTGACCTTATGTGTGTGGGTGACATGAACCCAACACTTGTGGGGACAAATGGCTTTGGTAATTGTGTAAATTGTGTTTATTTTCCAAATGTGTGGGAATCACTGTGGCGAGCAGCACTCACACCGTGATAAAATATGGGTTAAGCTTAGATAATGCTGCAACACCACTGGTAGCAGAATTCAGCAGGTACTCAAGTGCATGAAAATTTTGGTTCTTAAAAGGGAAAAAGAACAGGCTACACCTCTTCTCTAGTGAAATAACGTGGTGTTTTGGTACCAATTGGTCTTAAACTTTTAATATTATGCCTTTAAAGTATAAATTGACAAGGCTTAACTAAATTGGTGCAATGGCGCCATTAGAATATAAACTCCTATGAAAGAAAATATAAATAAATTGCAGGTAATTGATTTTTCTTTCCCACACCCTGTGTGTGCTGCTGCCTATTTCAGGCTCATGGATTTTAAACTTGAGGGGTTGTTGGTTTTTTTTTCCTCTTTTTTTTCCTCCCTTCCATATAATAATAGACATGGCTTTATGGCATCCATATTAAAAATGGGTAATTTTCCTTATGGTCCCTGTCTTCCTGCTGGGTTGATAATGTTTTGATGTATTTTTCTTTTGCTCTGATGAGAGGTCTGCTGCTGCTGCTCTGACATATTCATTTGGATGAATAATTATAACTTGCACAATGTCAAGCTGAAGATGGTGGGGTTTTGTGCGTCATGACAAGCCCAGTAGCCAGTGCAGGTGTCTCACAGCATGAACAGCAACAGCCAGTGGATTCTGGCTCAGAGGAGACGTTTTAGAGTAGTAAGAAATCAGCACCAAGGGCAATGCTGCTGCTGCTGCTCCTGCTCTAAGTGCCAAATAAATGCAGAGTGCTTCTCAATGACAAGTGCAAGAACATCTACTTATTTCTCTTATAGCCTTTCTCTAAAGAACCAGATAAATGTGCTGTCTTAAGTTTTAGCACATGCTGGAAGTGCAGTTCTGCAGAATCAGGGTGTCTCATGTCAGGGTGAGGTTTCCAGACTGACCACTGCCCACCTGGTTGGCTACATGAAGGTCACGAGAGTGGAAATTAATGACTAATGAGGTTGTGCAGCAGCCAGCAAGGAAACGGGAATGCAAGTTGCAGAAGGTGGGGTGGTGGCAATGAGATTATTCTTGGGTTATTTAGATGAAAACACAATAAAAAGCATCATAATTGTGCTTTTTCTTGGCAAAGGAACTTCACAGGCACCAGCTGTAAATGCAGAAAATGGAGATGGTTGACAAGACACTTTATAAAGATTTCAGGCTTGTGTCTTGGCTTGATTTCTGTTAAGGAGAGGGGAAATTGTTAAACTGCTGTAGATGAGAAACTGTTTCCAAACAAATCTAAGGAATCATAAATTCTTTAGGTGATCCCTTTTCAATTGAATGACTGTTTGCTTTATTAAATTGTATTTTATTTATGAATTCATGCAGGGCAAGAAGGTAACGGTACCTATAGTTTAGGCTATTTCACCTTTCTTATTAGGGGGCTTTGCAGTTGTTTCAATTTTGGATAAACAAATTTTGTTAGGAGGAGTTTTAGCCAAAAAACTTCAGAATAAAGATTGCATTTTTATCTGTTTTTGAAAAATAATTTGCCATCAATTGTTCTGTATTTACCTTAATTAGAACTTTTTTTACTACCATTTGATTACTATTTAGTTCATCCAGGATTTGGAGCAGATGCTTGAAATTTGGCAGAACAGCCATATAGGTTACAGCACTTCTTAGAAGTTCCTGAAAGGCTTCATTGGTTTTTTGGCAGGCACAGACCCGAGATTTTTCTCTTTATTTTTCCCAGCCTCTGTGGCTCTAGAAATAAAAACCAAGAGAACAGTGACATTTTTTTTCCCCATTCTTTCTTATTCCTTTGATTGGAGGGAATGGTGTACAGGCAATAAGGGTGGACTTGGGAGAATGTTTGAATTGAAGGAAGAAAAGAATTGGCATGAGGAGGTCGTGGAGATGAGAGTGCAGAGGATAGAAATGGGAATAAGAAGGTTGAGAAATCGCATTATAGTTTCCTGGTAAAAGAGGTGGTGTGTTCCCCTTGGAGACAGGGAGGTCCAGACTATCTGAGTTTTCCTGGACAAAGTCAGTGCTGTAAATGGATGTGGGATCCATGGAGTCTGATAACACAGAGGTGACACTGGGGTCACAGTTCCTGGGACCCATCAAAGCCAGTATTTTTATGGAGGATGGAGGAACCATTTTGGCTTTGTGAGTGCTTTTACAGTGAGGATGAGCAGCATTGACAGTCTGAATGACGAATGTCTTGTTTTCCAAAGAATTTTGACATATTTCACACAAATTCTAATTCATTTGTACAAGGGAGACCATGAAACAAAAGTTGTGCTGTTTGACATTATTAACAATGGTCTTGGTGTATTTTAGACCAAAGAAAAGTTTGATCTCAGGCTGTTCTAAAAATGCTGGGCAGTGACCAAAAATTAGTTGGTAAATCAAATAAAAAGGAATCTTGGAGTTTTCATGGTTTGCATGACAAGCAGGTGATGTTTTTAGATAGATATAGATGCATTTATGTGTAGAGCAGGAGACAGCTGGCAACATCAGTGAAGCATGCAAATAAGATCAAATGAACAGTGTAGGAAAAAAAAAAAGATTTAACTACCTTTTTAAGGAACATCATTGAAAAATTACAATTAGTATTAAAATTAATTGGATTTTAAAACTTATCTGTGGGTTATAATCCCTTGATATTTCTTTTTTCTAGTGAAACCCTTTGAATTCCCGGAAGATAAAGATAAAAATGATTATTAGAGGATTTATCTGTATGTGATATAGAAAAATGTAAAAAATCAAAATGGAAAGCAACTGTTGCAAGTACCAGAAAATTATGCTATTAATTTAAGTGTCATCAGAGCACAAAAGATCACATTTCAGGACTGTGTGAAAATTATTAAAATACTGGAAATAATAGTACTTAAGATGAAGATACTATGCTCTAAGATGTGGTTAAGTGACTGACACTATTATATCACTTCAGGTATTATAAAAGTAACAAAATGCTTTTAAAGATAATAAGCGTTACATTTTGAGATTGGCAGAATTCACACTTCTCTGCTTAGGTGCTTTCCTATTTTAATATAATTTAACAACAGCAGGAAAAATGTAGCATTTTATTTCCAAGCTATGCAGTTTCTTTCTAAAATACACATGCACAAAATACAAAAAGTTATTATGTAGAAAAATTATATTTCTTCATCTGAGAACACTCAGATAATTTGCTGCTCTTTGTCCAGGTGAGAAAGGAAGAATATAATCACTACAGATTAAAGGAAACCATTCCTTCTGTATTGTTTCATTCATAGAAAAATACCTGTCTGAGAACAGAATGTTTAATTTGCTTTTTCTTTTGAACCTCATGATATCTGAAATCTGTCCCTCAATGGGCATCTGCACCTGCAAACGATTCCCCTGACCAGCAAGTGTTTTCTCCTCTTGCAGAAGTCTTTTCCTGGGGAAATGGTGACTTCTTTTTGCCCACTGATAATTTCAAAAGATTTCTTTTGCATTGCTGTCCTGTATATTGTTCTGACTAATGAAAGATATTTCTGATTCCATGTAATCCACTCTCAAATATTGAAATCCCCACATGTAATCCTCTGCTTATTTGATGGTTTCTCCTTTTTGTGCCTTATTTACAGGGTTTGAAAGCTGATCTTAAGCACCTGTTTTTATACTGCTTAATTTTCAGATAATGATGAGGCTGTTAGGTGATATTCCATGTTTTATGCTATCACAATACACTGGGACATATGGATTTCAGCACTCCTTAAATGAATAAATTGGTTTTTTAAATATTATCTCAGGCTGCTGGTGGAAACTCAATGAAATCTGTATAAATTTCTTGTTTTCTTAGAACTCCTTAATAGACATTTACAATCAGTTCCTGGCAGCACTGGAGTCACTGAAGGAATTCTGGGATGCCCTTGATGAAATCGATGGGAAGACATGGGTGCTTGAGCCAGAAAATCCCACACGGAGTGCTACAGCCAGAAGAATTGCAATAGGTAGGAAAAGATTTAAAGGGATACAGCGGATTTGTGAAGTAAAACTCGGGAAGCTGTTTTGTTTTGCTTGTCTCATCAGATAGTGCTTCTTTGGGTTTGGGAAAGGAAAGGCAGCACTTAAAACCAAAGACAGAAGTTCTCTTTTGCATATTAAAAAAATAACTTTCCATAACAGAATGCTGATTCTGTTTGGGAAACTCATTACAACTTTCTGGGGTCAGATAAATGAAAATTTCTGCAGGGAAACCTTGTGTATTTGTGAATTATGAACATGGAACTGTCAGCAGCTGAGCACTTGCATGGTAACCTTAGAAAAATCAGTATTTGTAAAAAAACAGCTTAGGGTAAGCCCTTACCTCAATCACAAATTCCAGATTTTTAAACTTTAGATTCATCCTATCCTGGAATGGAAGGAATATTGGAGTGGAGCCTAAGGGGGAAGAAGAGGTTAAAGGAGGCAAGGAGAAAAAACAGAAATAAAAGAGGAGAAAGGAGGCTTCCCTGTTAACACCTGAAAATGTACCTCAGTTTATATGCTGATGTCTGGCATTTTAAGGTCTTAGGATACATAGGATAAGGAATTTTGAAATCCACATCACCAATAGCAAATTGTAGAAATGTGAGAATACAGAGTGGACCCATGTTGTCCCTGACAGCTGTAGAGGCAGGGAGGAAGGTGCTGGAGGGAAGCTGCTTCATGGGAGTGGAGGGAAGGACAGGAAAAGTTCATCAAGTGGTTGGAATGACGTGGGTCAGACACTACTTTGTATGCAGTCAGGGGGGCTTTGTCCTGGTCCTGCTGCCTTTTGCCACAGGCCAAGGAAAAGGGAAGAAAAACCTCAAAAAGTGCCTCGGAGCAGCTGAGCAGAGGAGGGACGGGGCTTTGAGCCCTTTGTTGTCAGGCACAGAGAACCTTCAGTTACCACTGAACTTTGATTTCATTCATTCCCACCTCTTCCAGGATGGAAAGCTTAACATAGCTTTAATTACAGAAAAGGTTGGGTTTTACCTGGCCTTGTTCAGAAGAGACTCTGCTGTGATGTTTTGGAGCTGGATCCAGAGCAACACTGAGCTGCTTCCCTCTGAGGAACAGAGCCCTTCCAGGGATCGTGTGGTGTCTTGTAAAGCCAAATATTTGCTGGTTCAAAAAGACAGCATTGTTGTCACGGTCCTGAAATTCTCTGGGGAGGGGACTGACTTCTGCTGCTCAATATTGGGTTTGGGCTCCTCTTTTTGACTATAAAAGATAAAGACGAATTAGTAAGTTACATGTCTCTACCTTTAAATTTTCGCCAAGATTTTGGATGGATTTTGTCATCTAGCTTGGGCTGATTACGTTTATTTCTGAATAAGTGTGAAGGCTAAGCCAAGTCTAAAAGAAACACGAGCCTAACAGTTTTTTTTTAATCAGTTGCTATTTTCAATTACAGTTTGTGGAAATGTAAATATTTGATATATACTGATATTTTGTACAATCATTTGGATACCTCCCAACTTTGTTATTATTTATCCTAGTGAAACCCAGCCTGAGTTAACCAATTTAAAACTGCTTCTAAAAATGGTTCCTTTTTCAAATCCTTGACTGCAAAGCTTCCCCATGGCCTTGCTTTCTCCTTGCAGGGAACAATGTCTCAGTGAACCTAGAGGTAGATCCTCGCCATCCAAACATGCTTCCAGAGTGTTATTTCCTTGGAGCAGATCACGGTAAGGCAGCAAATTCCACTTGTTTCTCTTCTGGACTCGGACCTCTGATCCCAATCCCTGCCTGAAACCTGGCAGGTTCACTGGGGTGATGCCATTATTCCTGTCTGCTGTTTGCAGAAGTGAACCCTCTGAGAACTAAACTCAACAACAACATGCACTTGTGGTGAGTGTCCCCGGTAAAGCGGGCTGGAAACCCAAATGGTGTTTGCCATTCCTCGTGTGGATTTTTCTCTCCCCTCTCCCACCCGCAGGGATCCGGAAATCAGTTTGTTACAAAACTTGAGAGAGCTCCTAGGAATTGATTTTCCATCTCGTGCTGTGTTGGAAAAAAGCGTAAGTTGGTTTTGGTTAACGATCAGTCGTTATTGCTGAATAAGTCACGTTTAAATGGTCACTTTCTAAGAGCCAGGGACAATCAGGGCCTTTTGAGAGGTAATTGGATTAATACATTGTCACAAGGACTTTTGAACTTCAAGCAACAGTTGTCAGAGCTTGTTAACCTTTGATTAGAGGTGCACACTTCCCTGTGGCCTTCATATCAGTGAGGGCAATAATAACAGGCTCCACTGGTAAAAGGAAAAGAGGAAGTTCCAGAGTGGCTAATGAGATGTGGAAAATCCAAACATTCTGTTATGGATATTGATGACTTCAGTTCTAATTAGGTGGAGCTGCTTAGAGGGGACAAGAGGCCATCCAAATACTGGTGCATTTCAAACAATCTGGGAACTAATTTTTGACAATGCTTTAACACTGGATTCTGAGCTTTGCTTTCATTCATGAAGCTTCTAAATTAAGATCTGATCTGTGTCTAATGTTAAATCATAATGACAAATCATAGTGGTTAATAAAAAGTGCCCAAAAGTATGAAAATGCTTGTTGAGTGAGATGTAATTCAGTAAGGGGATGAAATACAACCCAGTCAAGTCTTGCACACCTGGAACCCAGTGTCACTCTAAGCCATTGTGACATAAACATGTATGTCTTAAAGGCAAAAAATAGTAATTCCAGCCAACAAAAACTGCAAAAGCAAAACCACAGGTGAAGATGTTTGTGTGTGAGCAGCCCACCCCTGCCTTTCAGCTGTGCTGTTGTGTTCCAGGACTTTGCCAAGGACTGTGGGATCTGCTATGCCTATCGGCTGGACGGCAGCGTGCCCGACCAAGTGTGTGACGATCCTCGCTGTGGGCAGCCCTTCCACCAGGCCTGTCTCTATGAGGTAAAGTGACCAGTGGCACAAACTGTCATTAGCTGCCACATTCTGGACAACAAGCACTGGCCACATAAATTCTGCATTAAGCAAGAGCCCATAAGGAACATTATGGCATCACTTGTCCTGTCACCCCCAATTCCTACATGAGTCCTCTGGGAAAGGAAACCACAGTCTGACTTTGCATGCACCCTGTCAGATGTTCATCAGCTGAACTCTGGTAATTGATATATGTTTCTTATATTGGAGATGAAACCAATGTGACTTTTAACCCACTTCTTGTGTTGCAGTGGCTACAAGGCCTTCCTACCAGCAGACAGAGTTTTAATGTCATCTTTGGTGAATGTCCCTATTGTAATAAGGTAAGGAAATCCAAGGAGTAGGAGTGAACTAGAGTGGAAAAGGCAAATGTGTCAGTGTTTAACCGAAGGTTTTCTAAAACAGTATAAAGACAGCCCCACACTAATGCCAGAGTGATTAAAGACCACACTCCATTGTATTTAATGATACTTTTTTAATGCTGTAACAAAAGGTTCAGTTACAAGCAACAAAAAGAATCCTAACGTTTGTAACAGAAGCCAACACAAATAGTTCAGAGAATCCATAACTATTCAGTGCAGATGGGAACTTGCCTGTACAAGGCATGTACTGACAGGATTATTTAAAAACTTATTTTTCAAGCCCCTGACACTGAAATCTTCAGTGAAGAAGCTCTAGGAAAAAGCTGCATGGTGGGAGCACCACTGCGCTCCCACTGAAGACACAGGAACAGCAACATCAAAGCAGATACAAGGACAGCACAATGAGCAGCAGAAGCACCAGAACAGCTGCAGTGTAGGGGTAGGTTTGATCAGCAAATGCCAGCCTAAACACAGCAGAGAGCGAGGGATGAGTGGTGTCAGCACCAGCTTGGGATGCTGCTGCAGGAACTGGAGTTACAAGATGATTGCTTTGCTTTCGGGATTCTGAGAGGATTCTGTAGGGGTCAAATGGTGGCAGCTCTCGTGCAGTGTCTTCCTGCAGGGGAAAAAGAGCTGTGATTATAAAGCTAATATGAAGTGAGATGTGAATCAAAAAAACAGAGATGCCATTGAGGTGTAGTTAAGTTATCCTAGAGAAAGCATTACAATTCTTACAGAGTCTTACCTCTGGAATTTGCACTTGTATGGATATTGTATGATAAGTGTGTAACATAAGGCATGGTTAAACATCTCCTAAAGAGACATATCTGTATTTAGTATTGATGTTTACAGCTGAAATTCTTCTTTGGCTTGTGTCCAAAAATGTTTACTATATTCAGTCTTTCCTCTGTTCCTACTAATAAAGATTTATCCTGCAAACTCAAGACAAGATTGTAAGTGTGAATGTGCTGGTTTGATTTGTGTAAGTTTTGCATTTCACAGTGAAGCTGAACTTCTGCCCATCACAAGGAGTATAAACTTGTAGAGTGGGGCTTGTTCTGGCTGGCCAGGGGTGCCAGGCTTGTTCTACATCTCCAGCAGGAATGCTGTCCTTGGCCAGCCTCCAGCTCTGAAAGGGATCCCCAAACACCACAGTTCCACTTCTCACTTAGCCAAGACTTGACTCTCTTTTCAACTGTCCCTTAGCACCAGGGACAGCTTTGGTTTCCTACAGAGCTTTCCATTACCAAGCTCCTGAATTACATGAGAGGAACTGAGAGGAATCCTTCAAAACGAAGCTAAGAGAATCCTGCCTTTTTTCCTTCTCCACTTTTTTATTTGAATGGCTTAAATGTTATCTGACACCCATTTAAAGTCCCCCCTATTATGTAGAATGGTTCTTCATGGAAACAGCACATTTAATCCTATTGGAATAGCAGCTTTTACATTAGAAAAACTAAATCCAAACACAAATATAATCTAATCACCTAGCAATTGGTTCCTTTTCTGCAAAAACTTTACATTTGAGGACTAGGAAGTAACAATGGAATGTTTTCCTATTCCAAAGTTGTGTTTGACTTGTCATACTCCATCTCCCCTGCTGGCAGCCAAAGCATCTCCCAGGATGGTTCTGCTCACCACTGTCCTGCCTGGTGCTCTCAGGTACAGCTGTGCTTTTGCTGCTTCTCTCTTTCAGCTTGTACCGGAGTCTCCAGGCAGTGATGCTCAGACTGCTTGAAGCAAAGAATTTTGGATTAATCAAAAAGATACCTTTAAAATTGCATTTTCGTGCTCATTAGAAACTGTCCTCATTTAACCAAGTTATTTGTTTATATGAAAGAAAACCAGGGTGGAATCCACTCACTAAAATACACCAGAGCTCCAGAGAACAGGAACTCAGGGTAATCACTGAGATGGATGTGGTGCTGTATTATTTGTACTAAAACTGATCCATTTTTTCATATTTTTTCCTGTACAGTTGAAGAGTAAGACTGAAGATACTCATTCAGCCCTTCTATGCATTAAATTAACAATAATATTCAAGGCGAGTTTGTTAACTGCTAAAATCATCTGATGTAAAACTCAGAATTGAAGGACTTAAGTAATTAGCACTAGAGAGTTTTCCCCTACACAGAGAAGGAAACTACTGAACAAAGTTTCTACCAAGCAAACAACAGGGTCCACAAAGGGAGATAGAAGAGTTGGGAAATAACAATCTGCACCCACGTGCAGGGCTTTGCTCTGCAGCTACACAAACTGCAGTGGTAGCTGGCCAATAGCACATACAGGCAACTACCCACAAACCTTTAGTGTTCGTGGCAAAGTTTGTGTACACACAGTTGAGCCTTCAAGGGGTTTTTGGAACACCTGTTTTTAGAAGAGCTGATCTTTCCCTCTCAAGGTACTGTGACTGTTGTATGGTAACACCAACCCCCTCACCTTTTTTGGGGGCTCAGGCTCCTGATATGTAGTGTAAAATTTAAGCGGCTTTTCTTCCACGTGGAACTGCCGGCGTGTTCCCCAGTAGGGCCTGCTCAGGCAGCTGGAGTGGTCCTCATGCCCCATGTCTTCCTTCTGCTGCACTGGTTTTAGGGAAGGCCTGGGCAAGGGAGCCCATTGAGGTGCAGACAGTAACTCTGTATGCTGAAAGGAATTTGGTAAGTTCAGAGTTAGGCCAGGTCCTAATCCAGCACTTGGAAGTGCCAGGTTTGGGGCAGGTCAGGCATTGCCCTCTTAGTACTCATGCCCTGGGCTACCAGAGACTCAGGTTCCTGTTTGGAATACTGGAAGCCAGCAAGCATCTGCCAGCTCCTGGAGTTTGTGACAGAGCCCTTGGCTCTTTTCCAGCCCTGTTCCTCCTCACCCACCCCAAGAGATGGACATGGAGCTAATGAACAGGGAGAGCTGGGTGCTGCTGTCATGCCCAAATCCTCACCTGCTGCAGCTCTGGCTGGGGACGCCTCCTGCTCCGTGTACTTGGCTTTCCTTCTTCCAGGAGCTGTGTGCCTGTCACCCCCATACACACTTTGTTTTGATAGGCAAGTTCTTCACCTTCTGGCTTTTTTACCTTCTGCTGAGCTGGTTTTGGTGGAGGCTTTGGGAGGCGAGCCTGGGGTGCACAGTAAGAATTTTATACAGTGAGAAAAAGCCCAGATCTCACACAGAAAAAGAATTATCTTCACCATATATACACTCCTTAAACAACTGCATCACTTTCCAAACAGGACTTAGAGCAAAACCAAGTTTTCACTTAAACTTCCAGAAGTGAGAGTGGGTTTACATCTAAAAATGACCATATTTCATCTTAATGAAATTGCAGGTTGCTATTAATGCAATTGTTTTTTAGTCTGATTTCTGCAAGATCAAGCAAGCAGTGACCTGGCTTTCCACCCACTTTGACCCCACTTTCCTTTTGCCCCAACATCAGCACTTTCACTGTAGGAGGAAAAGCTAAAAATATTTATCCAGAGCCAAAAAATGTGGTAAACAAATATGGGAATTAATGCAAATAATATTTTATCGCCTATCTTTGGTGTGCAATTGGAACCAAGAATCAGGATATAGCCACTGCTACACTTCTTATGCCACCTCAAGATTAGATTCAGATTCTAAACAGAGAGCAATATCCTAAAATCCATGCAATCCTCTTCACATCATCAAGGAGCTGATGCTACAGGAGCCTTTGTTACAGGTATTCATGGCTCTTCAGAAGGGAATTAACCCCAAATCCCCTCATTTCCTGTGTACCAAACTGGTACAGGAGGAATCAGACAGATCAGCTGGAGTCAGATCCTGCTCACAAGCAACAAGTGAGGAGGCAATGACTTGTTTGCAGCGGCTCCCACAGTTCCAAGGTCATCTCTTCAATGGGAGAAGTGTTTGGTGAAGAAAAGGAAAGAGGGAAATGGAACACTGAGATGAAAAGAGTTCAGGCCTAGGATCACTCCAGGCAGTGCCATGAAGAGATGCATTGGAAAGAGCCTGCCTGTCACCCAGCACTGTCAGGGCTGCAGCACCAAGTGCACCAGGCCACTGAAACATTGCATTTTCTGAAAATAGCAATAAATTTCAAGAGAGTTCAGTTACCTGCCCTGTCTACTTGTATTTAAGTACTCCTTAAATCCTTTGAATAACCCTAAAATTGCCTTTCTGCAGCTGTTTTGCAGCGAGTGTTTAAAGGAAACCAGCTCATGTCAGCAGCAGAACTGGCTGAAGGAGCAGGCTGCAGTCATACACAGGTGACCCTGGTGTTCTCACTGTTCCAAGAAGTGAGACACTCGGCATTACAGATTTCCCTGAGAAAGTGCTGACAGGTGCCAAGATTTAGTAACACCCAGGCATTCCCCCTGATCCTGTTCCTGGCCATCAAACCCAATCCCACTGAATCCTGCAGCACGGGAATGGTGATAACCATTCACTCCTCAGCCAGGGATTTTCCAGGGGGGTGTGACCTGAAAACATCCCGTGCTGCAGCAGCTCCTGCAGCCTGCAAGGTTGGGATCATCTTTTATACTACAGACTGTTGAGTCTTTGACCAGGCTTAAGAAGGAAATAGATTTACTATTTAGTATCTGACTGAGAAATCAAAGACTTCTGTGAAACAGAGATCCAGCAGGATCAGCTGGAGATCAGTTAACAGCTACCTGATGCTCCGAGTCAGTTCACGAAACAGTGCAAACCTGAAAGAACTTCTCAAATGAGTGAGGGCACCGTGGTCACCATCACAGCCACACAAGTCCAGTCACCAAAATAGCTTTTAGTTTTGTTAAAATTAAAAAATAAATAAAAAAAGGCGGTAAAATCAGAAAAGTCAATAAAAGTGCTAAACTAAGTATCTGTAATTACCAAGATCAAAACCCAGTACCTTTTCATTAAACATGAACTTTTGTTCTGCCTTCCACAATACATAAATGGTGCTGACAATTGGTTCGTGAGGCACTTGCTACAATAAAATCTAATTGTATCATGAGAGAAAGGTGACAATCAGGGGATCATGAAAAAATTACATATTCTCACTGGTGGTTAATTAGCCATGCAAAACCCCCTCAAACAGATATTCTCTTCTATTAGGAATGATTACTATGCAGGCCTACAGATGTCAATACCACAGACATTCAAATACTTCTTTCCCTACTAATTGAAGGTTGTAAAGCTCTGGTGCCAAGGTTTTGCTTCCAAAGAGCTAATTTATGACTAGAAGGATATTTTATGTCTTCAGTTGCAGCAGCTACAAAACTCAGCAAATCAGAACCATCTGTGCACTGATACTTGAATCACCATTCATCTCGCAGCCTATCAGTCACATTAGTTTGCATCCTGCATTCTTGGCTCACGTACACTTGTGATGGTCCAAAGTTCACCAGGAATATTAAAAATGGATGGGACCCTGACCCTGCTTTATTGCACACACCCCAGAGCCCTGCACGGGGCTGCTGCATACGGGCTCTTCCACAGGAACACCGGGACTGACATTTCCCAGCAAAACTGCTAATTACCTCCCTCTCTGCTTAGGGAAGCTGGGCTTTATTAACTTAGAGCACTGCAGGAAAACTGCACAGGAGAGCTGTGTCACTTGGAAAATCCTGTGCCAGTGCACACCAACAGCACAGCTAAAGCCACAGGAACATCTCCTCCACACTGGTGCTGCAGGAGGATAAAGTCAAATGACAAAGAACAGCCTGAAAGCAAGAAAATGAATTAAATGCTGTCACTAATAAAGGTAACTTTGCTTTTAATCTGGGACGAAGGAAAAACCCGGCATTCAGGCCTGTCTTCAAGATGTTAGTGAACAAAGTCTTGACTTCCCCATTATCCTGAAAGTAAATCATTCTCCACAGACCTACTGCTTTGAAGTGACAGCCTGTGGGTCAAAAGGACTCATGGCAGTTCTTCCTCCTTGAGGGTTGACATTCCACTTTTTAGCAAAGCCAGGAGAAACAGGAATTAACAAACATGGTGTATTTAAGGCAGAAGAATTGCTGTGTCAGTCTCATTTTGAGACATTTAACTATTTCCTCCTCTCCAGGAGGGAAGAAAAGAGGCAGGAGCTGTCAGAAACACTCATCCCCTAACTCACTCTGGACACCTTAGCAGCACGGTGATTCCGTGTGCACGCTGCTGCTGCCGCGGAAAATTCCAGAGGACCGTCGTAGCACATCCCGCTTGACTCCAGGCCATCCAGCAGGATCTTCTTCAGCACTTGGTACTTCGGCTTCTCAGCATAAGCTAAGCCAGAAACAGAGGCCAGAAACTTGGCTATTTCACCTGTAGAGCAGATTTGACTGTGAATTTCACTGAGTGCAACCCCAGAAGTTCGGAAAGGATCACACTCCAACACGGATGCCAAATGAGACAACACAATTTCAGCTGAAGGCACACTCAAAACACAGAACTGACAATGTCTTGTCTTTTTGGGAGGAGAAAAGGAAAAGACAGACTTGGATAAATAAGCCAGACTTGAAGTGCTTCATCTCATTATGTTCATGCACTAATTCCCACAGCCCTGACAGCCATCCAAGGATAAAAATTAAAACATTTTATCAACAAGTATTGATAGTTCTGTGTAAAAGAGAAAAGTCTTTGATAGATCACATTATCCCTTTAAATATTAATTACTCTGAACAGTATTATTTTAGTCTGCATAAATAGTATACTAGGAATGCTTTGGAAAAATACAACTTTTTTGGGTTTTTTTTTTTTTACTTCAAATACTACTATTGTTTTTCTGATTGCATCCCAAAACAGTACAACAGCAGCAACATTTTTCCATCAAGTGGTTCAAAAAACAGGGAAACCACTGAATGGGCAGAAATAATGCTAGTAGGAAAAACATATGGGGGGTTCAAACTTTTCTTTCAGTTGAAGACCCAAGTGTATCCTAAAACTGGAGTGCTACACCAGGTATCAGCATCTGGTCAAATCCCAGCAGGAAAGATTTATTAAATATGTATACACATAATGAATAAATTTCACCTAATACACACTGCATTCCAGTAATTCCAATACAAAAATGCTAGGAAAATAAGGGAATAAATCAAAAATAGATATTGACCTTTGGTGTTTTCCCTGGGTTACTTTTGTATTTCAGGGAAGGAAGAAACAAGACAAGACAAACTGTGCATCCATTTGCTTTTTCAAACTCTGAGCACTGAGCAATAAACCTTTGGTAGACAGTTGCTTACTATTTCCATACTAACAGCTACTTCTGTTTCCAAGATAGTCACTGCTTCCCAACACCTTGGATTACATATGGCCAAGATCCCTTATGTCACTCCATGGGATACAGCACAGACTGAGCAAGATTTTTTTTTTCCAAGACTTTGTTCAATTTGTGTTACTTTCACTTCTCTTCTGCTCCCCCCTGCCCTGAGTCAGACATTGAACGGTGTTTAGGAAGAGGCTGAAGAGCCATAGGGTACAGGTGCAAGTACACTTACTGCAGCTGCTTCCAGGAGAATCCCACCTCAGCACTGAATCTGGGAGCTCATCCATAAGTCTGAAACAACAGAGTGCAACAGTTTAATGTGCTTTTGGAGCAGGTGATTCCTCATTTGGGATTTAGAAAGACAGCAAGTCTCATTTCCAAAGGGAGTGGGCCTCCAGGATAGCTAATGATCCACAGGACTGCTTTTGAACCCAGATCTCCCCCCACCAGCTCCGTTTTTAACTCTTTGCACACTGCTGGTTTCACCAAGACCAGGCTGACACCTAAAACTGCACTTTAACTTTTTCTTTGCGCATATTTTAAGCTTTCTAGAGGAAAAAACAAAAGCCCTTTGAGCCAAATGGCTTGTTCTGATTTCAGATTGATGATTCTCATTTCTGTTTTGGAATTTAAGCAGCAGTTCTGCTCTGCTATAATTTAGCATCAGGTCCCCTCTGCCATGGAGCACATGGCCATCAAAGTTACACCCAGGCACGGCAGGGACGCAAGGGGACAGGGCGGTCACATCACCCAAAGTGCCACACACTTCATAAACAGTAGGGCCACAGGTGTAATTCCTGTCCATCCAGAAACAGGAACAGCAAAGAAGCTCGGCATCAATTCCTAAAAACAGGAATAACACCAGCCCTCATCTTCGGCAGTCCAGCCCCCAAAGGAACCTGAAAATTAAGACAGATAAGAGGGATAACCTGGGCAAGATACTAATTTCAGGTATTCCATGGAATTCATTAGAGTAAGAAGATATTTCTGATAAGTGGAATCTGTGTAATTTTCTGTGCATTTCCTTGAAGCCTCCTTTTGCTCAGCATCCTGGAAATGTGAGCCATCCAAGAGTAAATGGAAAGAGAAGAATCAGCGGAGCAGCTTGATTGATGAAATTGATTTCCCATTGAATTGTAGAAGTGTTACCTTGCAGGGGGCTGTGTAATGACCAGAACTTCTAAAGGAGAAATATTAAACACAGCAGAGAGTGTCAACATTCCCAGCTGCGTTCGGCCCGTGCGTGGGCTGCAGCTGCCCATCCCTGTGCCAGGAGCCGCCTGCCCTGCGTTGATTTTGGGGATCAGCCAGCCCCAGAGGGTACCTCTGGTGTGACCTGCCCTACTTAAAAGTTTGCTGCCTCCTGCTATTGTGATGTTACAGTTCTGGGTAACTCCTCTGCTGTGGAGCCTGCTACAGGTACCACATGCAGTTAACTCCCTCCAGTCCCAGCTGGGAGGGCAGAGGAAGAAAACATTGATCCACTGTTGCTCCAGTGAGCCCCAAGTCATGCTGGGAAAAAGGAGATTTTCACCAAGCTCCTTAGTGTTTTGGTATGTAATTGTTTGTAATGGCAGTAGGCTTATGTAACATAAAAAAACCTACAGAAAAACATCTGAAAAACAGTACCATATAGAATGTTACATAAATTGAGTGCACATGTGGAAAAACCTCCAAGAGATGTTTGTACTACAGTCTCTACAAAGCACCCATGAAGTTTAATGGAACCACACAACAACCTTCTGTATGTGCACTAAGGCCTGTGCTAATTTACAAATGATCTCTTGGAAAAAAATGAGTATTGGAAAAATACACAGCAGACAAAATGCCTGTGTACTGTGCACTGGAATCCATCCTCTCCTCACAGCAGCACAGACATAAACATGCAAAGGAGGATAGACGTGCACATAAAGTTCCCATTTTAACTGCTTCCAACATCTCTCTTAATTAAGGAAAATTGTTTTAGCTTTCTCCTAAGGTGCTGTTCTACAGCATGGAAAACTGTGTTTCCCAGAGCTGGGAAGCAGTGAGGATGTTGCAGGGCTCCAGGCTGGTGTGTCCATGTGTGGGGGGTTTGTCCTTACTTTGTTTTCGCACTCTGGACAGCTACAGGGTCCCTGAGGTTCTGCTCCCAGGGCAGCTTCCCACACAACCAGTGCAGCATGCAGTAGCCAAGGATTTCAAGGTCACCTCGTCTGGATGGGGCTAAAATGTCAGAAAGGGGGAGGGGGAAAGAGAAAAAAAAATACAATTAAGAATAGGAACCTCTTCTTAGGAAATAGAAAAGACTTTGATTGAACTGGTGCTGATGAAATATGAAGAAGCCAAATGGGCAAAGTGTTTTGTTTGTTCAGCTGTATTAGACCTGAACCGCCCCGGCATTTGGCCACAGGCCACAGACAGGCAGTGACTTGTTCCTGCTCAAGTGAGGGTCAGCTTCCTCACCTCCTCCAACTCCATCCTTCCTCAGTCTGGCCTGTCACATGGACTTGATCCCCATGGCCTCTGACATGATCCAGACAGCCCATAACTGAGTACCAACACTTTCTCAAAGAGCCAAGCAGTAAAACAAAGAAATAAATGTCTGCTGCTAAATTGCTAACACATGTTCCAGGAAGTCCATGGGGTCCACATTGGTCATGCAGGGACTCTGTGAGAGCAGACTAAACACTGATGGCCTTTCCTGTTCTCCAGTGGAGCTGTTTGAACTCGGATGCTGGGACAAAAGTGCCATCTAGTGTGCACTGACTCTCCAGAGCCTGCTCCCGGCTCCAGCTGCAGAGCTCTGCACAGCCCAAAATACACTTGCTGTTTAGCAAAGTCCTGGGTGAACTTCCCACTGCTGCTTCCAAAAAGGAAGTTATTTCAGGAACAACTTACTCTCTGCACACCCCAAGCAGACACAAATACGGGAGACAAAATTAAATCAAAAATTAACCCCATCCCCGAGCATCATCTATGCAGATAAACTGAAGTTAGATCTATAAGACTGGCTTTTCCTAGAGAAAGAGGGAGGGGAAAAGTGCAATATCAACAGAATTGCTAGTGCTTGCTGCTACCCAGAGGAAACCAAACTTGCTAAAACTGAACAAGCAGGAGCACTGCAGGATTTCTTTGACTTGCAGCCTACAGTTTGCACGTCAAAACCACATGGAATCTACAAAACCAGAAACTGCTTGTCATGATTAAAGACAGACAGATGTAGAAGTTAAATTTATACTTTTCCAAAATGAATTTGTGCTTTCCAAGAAGGAAAGAAGAGTTCAGACTTGTTTGGCACTTTTTATCCAGTGTAAAGACCAGTAGCTGAGCACTGTGCTGTTAATCCAGCTGTAAACAGATATCATATTTTATGGGCCTTCATTAAATAAATTCCAGAAAGTCACTCAGTGAACTTATCTTTTAATTTAAGAAGTCATCTGCTAAAAGCCATGGTGCCAACACATCATAACTGTACCTCGTTCCCGTACACACATTAGTGTAAAAGCAGCAGATTAGTTTTTATACATTCTCTATCTTAACTGCTCTTAGGCTTGGGGTTATTAAAGGCCCCTGGATCCAACACCATGGTGGCGTCCCTTGGGCATTGTTTATTTCCTGCCCTGGATTCAGCAACGTCCTAATGCAAGACTTGGCTCCCATATTAAAATAAAAACACAATCTCTACCACTTGCTGTTCTGTAGCGATTTCTCTGGCTATAAATCTCCTGGTAACTGTGGAACAATTCCATTCACACACGTGTTCACAACTCTTTTTTCCATTATGGCAATTCCAGATTCGATCCATATAAGCCAGAGGTTTTGACTGCAGATCCTCTAATTTTCACAATGCCTTTCTGGCATCTGTTTGTGTGAGAGAGGCTAGAGAAAGTGGCCTTTTGAGGGAAATGGTAAGAATTCCAATTGACAGCTTTTTCCAGGGGGTGGGGGGGAGTGGAGGGGCGGATTCATTGATATGCATCTATAAATAACAGCAAACCAATCAGATTTCAGAAGTTACCCCAAGATAAGTCATTTTCTGACAAAGCAGTCCCACAGATAAAATTTCTTTACAGTTTGGCCATGACTAATGACATTCCCTCTCACCTGCAGCTGTTGGGACAAAGCCATGACAAAGCAAAAGCCTTGACTGACACCTGCCCAAAGCCACAGCAGGCACAGGGACAACAAAAAGGTCCGTGGAGCTAAAGCACCTCTGCCCAGCAGCAACAGGAAATGTTTCACAGGAGACAGTAACTCCCCTATCCCTTCATCTCCCAGGGCCACCAAAAGTGCTGCTAAATACAGACATTTACATGGGGTTTTTGTAGGACCACTTGAAAATGTCAGCATTTGATTCTTTGGCTGTAGTTGCTTATTTCTCTCTGCTCCATATAAGCCAAATCCCTCAACATTTTAAATCATTTAGATTCTTGTTAAAAAGTAATTGATTAATCTTTAACAAGTTAGTATTATCTATGAACAATGGAATTATTAGATTTTCATGTCAAATCGAGCGCTAATAGATAAATTTCAATGATATGTTTACTTGCAAAAATAAATCTGCTCACACAATTGAAGATTACAGGAATTCTTGATAAACATCAACAGAGATAAATCAATCTGCCTTCACTTTAAATATGACAGCCAGGTGAAAATAAAATAATTCTGCTTGATAACTTGTCACAGTTACAAGAGCGTACACTCCAACCAATACTTATTTAAATCAAATTCTTACTTCTCTGCTAAAAAAACTTGCTGGTTTTTTTTGTTGTTTTTTTTTTTTTTTAATAGATGTTTGATTTCTGCTTTTCTACTCACAGGATTTTTTTACTATTATTTTAGTCTCATATGAAGTAGTATTAAATGGGAACATATCAGTGGCATTTATTTTCACAATATCTTTAAAGTTTAATTTTTTAATTTGGAAATTTAAGGCCTGATTCTGTTCTCAGTCCTGCCAAGATAAATCAGGAACAACTCCACTGAAGTTGATGAACTCACAACCACATCAATGAAATCAGAGTTTTAAATATACCACAAACGTACTCAACACGAAGCACAGGGTCCAATAACTCAGAATAACTGAAGCAATTCACCTTAGAAGAAAATAGATGATGTACCTCTGTACACTGAATTTGGCAGCTATCTCCACTCTAATTTATATGGAGATTATTATTTCCAAATAGATCAGGGATATCACAAAAGTCACAATGTGCTCTCAAAACTCCACTGCTCCCAGGAACTCCTCTGAAATAGAAGCAAAAATGGGAGGTTTCTCTATGGCCTCTGTTTAGCTGATTTTCTCCAGCTTTTTGTAAAGATCTAA
Organism: Peucedramus taeniatus; assembly: GCA_013400575.1. NCBI lineage: Eukaryota > Metazoa > Chordata > Aves > Passeriformes > Fringillidae > Peucedramus > Peucedramus taeniatus. The sequence continues at coordinate 29,121 of WBNO01004517.1, forward strand.
CAAGTGACAGATGAAATATTCTCTTATTTTTAATTAGCACTGTTACGTGGTAATTTCACTATTGGTGACTTTTTGGATTAGAAGCTTTTCATAAACAGGATCCTTTTGGTTGTTCTATTGCATGGATGTGCAGTGGCACCTCCAATTCTCACTGGCATTACAGAACATGTATTTATGGTAACTCACAAGCAAAGAACTCACACCACAGCCAGCAATGCAAAAGCCCATAAAGGAAAGGAGGGTTAAGATGATCATGGTGAAATACAATTAGGATAAAAATGTATCATCACAAAGTGATACAACTTAACTCAAGGCTGAGATGATTAAAACCCAGACAAATACAAGACTTGCCAAAAATCAGTACCTCTATTAGGGTAGGAGAAATGAAAAGACAAAAAAAAATTGCCAAAAAGCAAATAATGAAGTACTCCTTCCCCCAGGTCCTGGTCAGTCAGAGGAGCTCCCTGCAGCAGGATGATGACCAATGGAATAGTGGTGGCTCCACAGAAGAGGTTAGAGAAATACATTAAATTAATGATACATTTTAGTGCTTGGGGGCCATTCCACAGAGTTATCCAGCCTCAGACAGGGCAAAAGCCACATGGGAACCATCTCTGCTCTCCTCATGTCCAGCCCTGTTTGGCACATTGCTCAAGTACTCCCTGACAATAACCACCACCACGGACTGCTGGAAAGAAAAATCCATGGCACCATCACAGCTGGAGTACAGGTCTTCCAGAGAACCCAGCCTGTGACATGGCAGTCAGGGACACTTCCTGTGCCAGCCACACTCTCTCTCCTAAACTGAGATCCTACAGATACACACTTGATGGGATGAATGGGCAAGGAACACACAGCAGAGCTGCCAGGAGGGAATCATCAGGACTGGTGGAATGGGATGTGCTGAAAGAAAGAGGGTTGGGGTTCTGCTCTGATGGGGAGAAGCTCATGTAGTGGGAAGGCTGGAAGGTGCAAGGGAACGTCACCACAAGATCTGGGTGGGAGATAAAATGGTGGTGGCAGGAGATGCCAGTACCTGGTCGGAAGCAAAAGGTTCCAAGCTTGCAGTAAGGACAACATGTGGCAGGAGAGTGGGGACAGGAAGTTTTACTCTTCTTTCACATCTGTGTGGCAGAAAAAAAGAATTAAAAGGTAAGGGCCTGACAAGAAGGGGGGTGGGCAAGCAGCTGAGATTCACTACCTCTCTGAATTCCTGGTGTAGAGAACAACAGCCAAAATTAAAAAGCCTATTCCCAGGCACAGTCCTCAGATGTGACAGAGTTGTAAATGCTTCTCATCTTATTTTTACTGCTTCTGAACATTCCTGGCAGTTTCCAGAGGTGGCTGTAGAAGCCCATCCAATCTTTTCCTTGCTAGTGACTCTTTCACTTACAACCACCTCTTGCTCCCTCCTCCTCTGGGTACACATTTCGAATCCAACTCTCAGGAATTAAACCATCTTTTTATTTATTTCCCACTGCAAAGTTCCACCCATTTTTCACCATACTGGTTATATTTTCCTTTTATTATTTAGGATTTACAGTTTGTCCTGTACACAGTCTTTGGGAAACACATATCCAACTGCAGCAGATCAATAATTCATTTGACCGACAAAAAAAAAAAAAAAAATCCTGCAGGCTCCCTCTGAATCCTAACTATGCATGGACAGATGCCAAATCAACCTCTTGATCCAGAGCCACTCAGAGCTCTGTTCTCTGGAAGCAGGCTCCCAAAGAATGTGTTTCCAGGCACAGGTGTTTATATTCCTGCACATCCTTCCTAACAAAATGAACCCTGCACATATTTTAGTCAGCAGAACTCCCTCACTGGCCCAGCACTGAGCTGTGTTTTTAATACCACAGAGCAGCTCTGCCCAAGCAGTGGGGAAAACCAGCACAAGGGCTGCAGGGCTTTCCCTGCCATCAGCCCAAGGCTGGCACTGCCCTGGACAAAACCCAGTGTCTCAGGGCTCTGACAGAGCTCAAGGAGCACATAACCTCGTGGGAGGGGCACAGAGAAGCCTGTCCAAAGCCCCCACTCCTGTGGGAAGCGGCTTTTACTACTCCAGATGTAGAGATCAGTCCTACACAGACTTCAGTGGAATCTCTACTGACGCAAGAGATGGCAACACCGCTCAGAGCTCCTGTGAAACGCTGGGAGAAGGGAGAGGACTCAGCTTGGAATCAATGGCAAACACAAATATATGCTGGAGGGAATTCAGCATAGATACTTCATACTCTTATGTTCATCAATGATAGCAAATTAAAACTGGGCTTACACACTCAATGCACAGGACTGGAGTATTTAAAAGAACCTCAATATGTTAAGTGCAGTAAATCTCCAGAGAAATTAGGTATTGACTGCGTGCCTCGGTGAGGAGAAAATCTACAAAAATCCATAGGAGGCATTGATCCAAATATTACTTTTTAACACTAACTATGTAACAAAATGTACACTGAGTACAGATATAATTCTCCTTAATTATCAATCAACAAACCAAAATGCAATACTGTTTATACAGGCTGGTCTTTAAAAATGAATACAGTGAGTACACTCCAATGCGACACTAAAACCAATGATGCAGTTGTGCCCTGAGACACCTGCATCAGAATAAAAAGGGTTTCAATTTCAGATACCCACACACTGGTTGGGATGGGATCCTGCCACAAATCCAGGAATGCTGATGGTGTAGGTTGGACCCTGTGGCAGAGGTCAGGCTGGGCCCTACTTGGTTCCAGGAGAACTCCAAACTCTGCTCAAGAATGCAGCTGCCATGGGGACAGCACATCCCACTCGGCCTTACCAGAGGCTGTGAGAACACAGACCAATCCCACCACCCCAAAGTGTTTTCCTGCAGTGGCCACTGGTAGGAACCTTTCTGGATCTCAGTGGACTGCACAACTCTACACCTGGTGAGCTCCACAAAGATCCTGGGGAATAACCCAGCACACAACTGGGTTAAACTCTTCGTTCAACCACGGAAAATCCGGCATTGACTTAAATTACTAGGAAGTGAATGCATTTGACCAGCTCTGTGAAAGGAGGGTATCAGCTCCAAGCATTGCCAAGAGGCACTTTTGAAAGCTACAAATTCCTAATTTTGTTAAAGCTTCAGCATGTCCCTCAAATCGCTGCATGTATTCAGTAGCTGCATCATGAACAAGTCAAAATGTTCTCATTTGTCTGGCTCAGCACAGCCATGGATGCTGTTCAGGGGGGCTGAGATACTTATGTTGCTACACACATGCAGGAAATGCCCTCTGGAAAGGATCTCATTTATATAAAATAATATTTAAAAATTAGAATTATATTCCTGAAGCATTGAAATAACAAAGCACTCCACTCTGAAAAGCTGGGTAACACCAGATTGAAGGCCATCTCTGCATCTTCTGTTTGCCAACAGTCTTTAAAGACTTTTCAGAACACCCCCCCTCACTTTGTACAGGAGATTGCACTGAGACTGCACCATGAGTAGGGAATCCAGGAGATTGTTGCGCAAAGAAGCCCTTTGCCCCAGCTGCTGGAAGTCTTTCAGCATCCTAAGACATCTCTGTGCCTCTCAGCCTCACACCAAGACAGCAGGGAAACACGTTGCTGCGTTCTGCCAGATGAACCCGTGCAATCTCCAACAGAAGTCGCTGCAGATGCAATTTTCCCTGGGATGTTGAGAGCTCTGCTGCAAATGGGGAAACTCTGGCAGTTTGATCTGAATGGATTCAGGCTGTTTGTCATGGTTTAAACCTAGCCACCAATTAAAGTACCACACAGCCATTCACCCCCTACCCCTCCCTGGAGGGACAGGAAGGAGAATCAGGGAAAGAAGTTTAAATCCATGGACTCAGATAACAACAGTTTAATACTTGAACTAAAATTTTTAAAATAATAATAATGAAAAGGAAGGTAAAGAAAGGAACAAACCCCCTGACAGAGAAGTGATGTACAACTCAGCAGAGCTGCTCAGCACCACCTGAACAGCAATCAACCCCCAGCCAACCCCCCCAGTTTATCCCTTCCCCTGTTATCCCAGGGTATGGAATATCCTTCTGGCCAGGTCAGCTGTCCTGGCCATGCTCCCTCACAGCTCCTTACTGCCAGAGCATGGGGAACTCATCAGTCCTTGACCGAAGGTAAGCACTGCTCAGCAACAACTAAAATATCTCTGTGTTATCAATGTCATTCTCATCCTAAATTCAAACCACAGCACTGCACCAGCTACTGGGAAGAAAATTAACTCTGTCCCAGACAAAACCAGGACACCATCACAAGGTCAGAGCTGGCATTCCACGTGAAGAGTTTGGATGCTCTGCAACATACCAGATCCTACATCATGCTCTGCAGTCTCTTCCAGCAGGAGCACCAAAAAAATCTGTGGATTTTCTGTTTGCAGCTATCAAGCAAACACTTTTCAAGAGTAAGAACTCCCTCAAACTATCTTCATAAATATTTTGTTTTGTGGAGTCCCCTGGTTTTAACCAATTCCATCCTGACTTTAGCTCTTTGAGGAGGTTATCTAAGACACAGATTGCAAAATTTATCTCACACCTCCTCTGCACACCTTTTGTCACACAAGTCTGTAAAATTTCCTTGCACTTTCAAATAAAAGGAATTATCTGTCCTGTAATCACATACCCATCCACAAACAGTACCAAAGTGGCTGCTATAACTATCCAACAGCCAAATCCCAAATATTCCAGCTTCCACCTACTCTTCAAAGAGCATCCACATTAAATACCAGTGCACAGCCACACCACTCACACTACCAGGCAAAGCAGGCAGAGTCAGGCCTCCAGAACACCCTGCATGCTTGGGAAGGTCAGAAGAGTCCAAAACAGACACTCTCCTCACCACAAAATATTTTCTAGCAGGTGAAATGGTGCAATTGTCTTAGCAGGAAATACTTGCCAGTCTTATTTCATTTTTCCTAATGATCAGAGTTAAACGACTGCAGGTTTTAACAGCTCCAGCAAATTACCAAGACCCTCTACATTACATGGTCAATGGTCCTTTTAATAGAAAAAGCAATAATATACAGTTGTTTGTGCCAACTAAAACTCGTTAGAAAGTATTAGTTTAAGGTAACAGTTCAGCAGCTATTAACAAGCACAAATTCCTGAAGTTTCACTCGTGACACTGATGCTCACCAAGCTGGCAACAGCAAACCATCCCTCCTGCTTGAGATGATCTTGGGGGTGAAGGAGGGGAAAGGGGAAAGAAAAGTTAACAAAAACACTCTTTTGTAGCAAGAGTCAAAGTTTTTCAATAATCACCATTTTTTTCACTAGCATAACATTAGAATTGACTTTTTGTCTTGCTGACATAGCAACTAAGAAAGTTGTGTTGCATTGACCATATTGATTGTGAACAATGCAGCCATCAGTGGGACTTTACACCATATATTTTCAATATTGACCTCCCAGTCCCTTTTCCATGGCTCTATGGGTCTGCTATTGGATTTGGACTGCAGCGTAATACACAGCTAAGGTTTAATTAATGGTAAATGAATACAAGACATAGGTTATGACTTTAACTAATTAGGGAATTGTTGAATTAAGTCTGCCTTGGAATGCAAGGCAGTACAATCAATATGCAATAAAAGGACTATGTATGTAATTTACCTGCAAATGTGTTTCCAATACCATCAAAGTGAGTTTAAATAAGTAAGATATATGAAAGGCTACTGGAAAAAGATTTCAAAAAGTTAACACTTTATGGCTTCAGAAAAGGTTTTTCTCCTTGCAGAAGGAATGTCATCTTGAAATACCCTGCCATAACACAGATGGTGACACTCAGACACAGCTCTCCCTAAAGGACAGTGTAGACTCCAAACCCTTTTCCTTGACAATGCAGCATTAGCAAATCCTGCCTCTGCAGGGTACAGCAAGTACAAACCAGTCCTCCCAACATAAGCCAATTAAGTTTGATGTTGAGCTCTTCTCAGGGTTGTCCTGGGCTGCTCCAGTGCTGTGTGTGCAGAGTCTCTCAGGGTTCCTCCTGCTGCCCTTCCACCAGCCCTGGGGAAGGATTCCCAGGCACATGAGGAGTTCACCACACAAGGGGCTGAGCAATCCCCAACACTGCTTCTCCTGTGTACAGCCGCACTCACAGCCTGATTACTCATTCTGTAATCACTCATCTGAAATAAAGAAAAGAAACCTACCTACTCCCTTGTGGGCATCTATGCTGGTAAACTCTATTGTCCCATTATGGCCCTTCCTAGGATTTTCCTGATACTGTTTGTGGTTCCCATTGGGACAATATCTGTAGCAAAGTCCATAATCTGCAAGATAAACCTGGAAGACATGAACAGACAAATGAATAATGCTTTTGTCCTTTGAAAGTATAACCTTTATAATTAAGTCTTAAGAAACTGATAGGTTAAGGACAGCCTTAGATCTAAATTTTATTAAACCAAATGGTGCCTCAGGATAAAATATGTACAACTGGGGGCTATAACAGCTGCCCTCCCCATTTAAATCCTTCCACTACTATACTCTTATCTTATTTCAGAGTCGAGCAGGATTTCAGTCATTTCATTTTGTTCCTGAGCTCTCTGCTCTCCAGGTGGGCATCCAGACATCATAAACTGCAATATGCCTTTTATGCAGCCTCACATTGCTTATGGGACCCCTGACTTAAGCAGGCACACTCACTTCCCCACTTGGATTTTCCAGCAGCTGAGACTCTTCAAATTCAACTCTACTGTGCAGCTTCAAAGCCAGAGAAAGAGGCAGCAACTTCCCCCAGCTGGACTGGACGTGAAGCTCCAGTGCCCCAGGGCCTGTGGCCACAGGGCTGCTGGGCACTGGCCCAACTGTAATCCAACCCTTTGGAATGCCACTGTCACTAACTTCCCACATAAACTATTGAAAGTGTAGGCTAAAATAAAGCAAAGCAAAGCAGCCCTCCTCAACCCAGAAAGCCAACCCAGGAAACCACTTCTGAATTTAGGAAGCATTTTTAAAAGACACAGAACTAAACTGGTCTCTCAGTTACTCTGAAGCAAATACATGGAGTTAAACCAATGTAAGAGGACAAAAATTGGGCCCAAATTGTGTATACTGCAATAGTGCCACAGTCACCATTCTATCCACAGATTTTTGGGGCAAAAGCTGAAAATCATCTAAAAGCATAGAGATCACTTCTACGAAATCTTATTATAAAATAAAGAAAAACATTTTGTTTGAACCTTATTTTAGTCTCCTCTTTAGCTACAACACAGTTTATCACAAAAAAGTCTAAACCAAACTTTCCTGGCACCCACTTGCTATTTAATTATGTCAGTCCTGGTAAAGGCAAAAACAAACAAACAAAAAAGCCTCAAGAAAACTTAACGCACTACTTTGTGGCACATTCTGTTGAACTACTGATTCCTGTTTGTGCTCCAGGCATCTTCAAATCCTGGGATTGCTGGTCTCTTGGTTTTACTGTTTCTGCTGCAGGATCTGAGCTTATCTGGAGCATGTAAGCTGGGCTGCAGTGCTCATTTCCTGCAGGGGGATGGCTTTTAAGATTATTGATGATGTTTCTCACCTGACAGCCCAGCCCAACTGGGATACAAGATTAAAAACCACAGGCATGGATGGCTACAAAATCTGGGACAGGGCATCAGCTTGGTTGGGCTGACTGATTAGATTTTCTCCTGTGTCCGCTCTCCGGCATATTCCTGATGTTCTGGTGCTGCCCTAACTGAGCTCACAGTCAGAGAACTCACTCAAACTACCCTAAATACCAAGTTCTGTGAGTCTTCTACATCCTTTGTGGGCTGGGAAAGAGAGAGGAGCCTAGGAGGTGCATTCTTCCCAGACTGAGTGGTGTGCTTTGGATCTTGCTTGACTACAGGTTTCTGACATAGACAGGAAGTTAAAATACCTTTAAAAATTAAGGCTATGTCTTACATTAAAATAAGATTTCAATTGTTAGGAGAAAAATACACCCACCACTGGCAGCTCTCTGGCTTGGGCTGGGCATGCTAGCTTATGTGATAGAGACTCCCATATGACAGCCCAGCTTTAGTGATCTTTCAAACTACACCAACAACAGGCCACCCAGAAAGCAGCCACAAATATTTGCTAGTCAAACTTCAACCCCCCCCTCCCCACTTATCCTATCAGAGTAACTATGTACTTTTTAATTTTTAGGCAGCTCCGTAATGCAGTATATTTTTAACCAATGCATTTGCATAAAATACCTTCAGTAGCAGTATCAGCAGAGCAGTTTTCAATTTATACTGAAAATCTCCTAGAAGTGAGAAGGAACTTTAAGTTATCCTGCACTACCTGAAGATGGAAAGACCTGTAAATAAAGAAGCAACTGCTTCTTAAAGCCACTCACATGCAGGGTGATCCTGACATCTGACCACAGCAGTTCTCCTCAAAAGTTGGCGAGTGTACCAGTTCAGCTTGTTTCTAGCTGGGCCATTTATCACTTCCATAATTTTCACATCAGATTTTTTTCCATAAACATGGCAGCCTCTCAAGGCAAAGCCTCTTGGCCACCAAAAAAAAAAAATCAATCCCCTTCAGCTTGTACAAAACCAGCAAGGCACTTTTACAACCTTGCCACAACCATTATCAGAATGACTGTGTTATTTTAAATTACCATTAATTTCATTTCATCAATTCTCATTATAACCCTTTCATCATTAAAAAGATATATAGTTCTTTATAGCTAGTTGTCACTTTTTGATAATCTAATACTGCATGCCCTTCCAAATTTGCTCAGAACATGGTAGAGGTAGCTCATTTAGAGTTTATAGTTGTTGTGGATTTTTTAAGGGTATAGTGAAGAGGAAAAGCAGATGAATATTAAAGAGTACTGAGAAAAACTAAGGCAGTTTTAGTATGTGTTTCAATACCATACATATTTCCTATCTGCATGCTTTTTTTGGAAAAAAAAACCCAAACAAATAACAAAAAAAAAAAAAAGAAAGAAACAAAACAACAACAACAACAACAACAAAAACAAAACAGAGCCCAGAAATTTAGACAAACAAGACACACAAGACACCGGAATAAGAAAAGGTACCATGGATGATGAAGGTGTAGCAGGGACATAAACCCAGAATAGCTGGGTTTAGCTATGGCACACTGTACATTCCTTCCCACTCACTTATTTTAACTCTTGCTTTTGTTCAGCTTCTTTACATAGCCCAGTCTGCACCAGGCTCTGCAGTGCTCTGTTATTAATAGATTTTTGTTACAAACCATGAGCCAGATTTCTAAAGTCTTCACTTTAATTTCATGCACACATAAATGTGCCCATCTCGGTCAAGTGAATTATCACAGGCACAAATAATTATTTGTGAGCACAAGCAGCCAGCCAGAGTCTCAGCCATTCTCTGCCTTTTTTGTGCACCACTCCCTCACAGTGCTTGGTGTCTGAAGTGCTAAATATCTGCTAAACATACACAATTCTTACAACTTGGACACATGATGATATTTAATTGCACTGAGCTGGGTAGTTATTAGCCTGGCCCTTTGGATGCTCGTGGTATTGCCTTTATCTTGAAGGACAGAGCAGGAGATTTATTGCTGGAAGGATGAAGTACAGTGATTTTTTCTGTGTGTTTCCATTCCTAGGTTTACATCATGCCAGTAAATAATTAAGTAGATACCTACTAATAAGAGGCAAAGTGGTTGCTAATGGCCAGAGTGCTATCAGGTTAGGTCGGACATTGGACTACAAAAAGGGTAAAGGCAGACTGAGGTCCATTTTGGTTACTAACAAAGAGAGGGGAAGGGCCACAGGGCATCTCTGCCCTGAAGGAGAACAGAGAAGATTTGAATTTTTCTCAATTCACCTGCACTTTAGCAAGTCTGTCCCAATGGGCTAAAAAGCAGGAATCATGATGATTCACCTCACAATGAAAAACAGCTTGAAGTCAGAATTGCTTTCATGCAACTTTTTCCCAAAAGATCAATGCATGATTTCTGTGTCGTCTGAAATAATTTTGTACTCTTCTGTCTCTGATAATCAAGTCAGACTTCTGTAATGTAACTGTCTTGTCTAAGAAACACTTAAAATCAGGACTGAGGTGCGCACGCAATTAAAATTTACAGCTTTTAAACCCAAACAGACTTGAGTCTGCAACACGTCTGCCCATAAAATCCATGGGGAAAAAACGCTACAAGGTGATTGCAAGAGGTGCTCTCTCAAACCTTATTTACTTAAAATGCAAATTTTAAGCTCTTGTCAGGTGACCACTTGTCCCTCTTAATAGTATCACCATTTAAATGAGATCAATGGATTTAAATTTCTTTCAGAGTCCCTATCAATGCTGCTTGTTTTGCTTTATCATACAGTTAGGACCATGCAACAAATTATCTTTAACTCTCCACAGCCCTGAGACTGTGCTTCACCTGTAATTTATAGGTCTGATGACTTCAAGTTTCCTTTGAGGCCTCTGTGAAATTCATGGGCTGTGCACTCCCCCCAGTCCATCACTGCTGCTTTGGCAGTCCCTGTGCAGGCCCGTGCTCAGAACCATTGACTGCAGAATTGATCCTGTGACCTGTAACTCAGGGAATGGCCTCGCTGCCTCCTGCTGAGCACATCTGCAGCTCTTTGAGGTCACTCGATTGGGAGCCTCTCCCCATTTCTAACCATCATTTGGAGGTCACACAGTGACAGCACCTTTACTTTATTTGTTTCTCTGCCACGCCATGGAAAGTAGGGGATAGCAATATGGATTTCACATGCCCTTTGAGAAAGGGGACTCTCATTTATTGGCTATGGTGTAAATTCCCCAGGTTAATTTACAGAAGAGAGAGAGACCAGCAGCAGGAAGTCTAACACAGGAAAATTGCATTTTTTCTGTCATTTAGTAACTGTTGATGTGTATTCTTACATGCAAATTTGTCACTGGCTTTCTTCTGTTGCAAAAAAAAAAAAAAAAAAGATTAAGTTTAGTATAAAGGTACACCTGCTTTTTTGAACAAAGATTTATCTCTCATAACCAAAACAGAATATGGAATTATATTTTGAATAGAGATAAATATTATTTTCAAGAGATGAGTTTTTGATTTCATTTATAAACAAGTTTCTTTAATTCTAGAACACTTACAATACATTTTCTCTTAAAATCCTAGACCCTAAAGAGAAAGAACCCACTGGCATTAAATTCTTGAAAAATCTCACAACAGAAATCATTAGGTCAGGCAGTTTTATTATGCCAACTCCCACTGGAGCTACAGAAGCCCCTGGGCTTGTGTTCCTGAGTTGGAGTTTGCCACAGGCTAGATGCTCTCACTCCCTATTTATGAGATTAGGTTGATCATTTTACCTTAAAAAAAAAACAAAAAAAACAAACAACCAAAACCAAGGCAATAGAGCTATTCACTGTGTTGGCAGAGCGAGAAAGGTGGCACAAACACTTCACATGTACAGGAATGAAAGTTTAATTCATACGATAGAAATGCAAGCAAATATTAGAAATTCTCCCTAGTGGCACTTCTGAACTAGAATGGGAACGTGTTAAAATGTTTTATAGAATAATTTCAGTGGAAGAGAAATTTTGCTGAAACAAAATTCTACAGCAAACCTCCCAGCAATGATGTACACTGTACATTAGTTAAGACCTACTCAAACTGGAGCATCTACTGATTTCTTTTATTTAATAAACCCTAGAAAATAAACGCTAAAACCTCTGTCCAGTAACTCACAAGTATCTTATTTTTAACCTGTCAATGAATTTACTATCATCAAAGCAAATTACAAGTACAGCACAATCTTCATACAAATAACACATGAAACAAATCAGGAAATCACCCAGCAATCTGCCCAATTCCAAGCCAGCTCCAAGTGTTAACATTTTATGATTACTCTAAGAGGACACTTCCAAAGTGATTGCAATTTGAAAAACAGCAGCATTTCTTGCTGTCATAAAAATATACAATAGCCAAGACAAAAGAAAAGTCATTTGAGTTATGCTAATGGTTGCAGATCAATTTGGCTCTAAAGAGCCTCCTCCTCTGGATTCAGAACACCATAAACTGTGATTATGCACTGGCTGCTCCCACTGTATAAACCCAGGGTTGTCTTAAACAGCCATGCTGCATTTCAAATGATGTCTTTCAGAAAGCTGACAAGTTAAATTTGACTTAGCCATTTAACTCGAAGCTTTTAAAAAGAGCAGATATACTCAAATGGTTCACCTCCAATGGCAGTGAGCTGCTTTGCAAGATCTGTTTCTTTATCATGGCAGCAGAGAAACCAAAATTGAAAGAAGTATTGCTTACAGCTAATTATATTTAAGTGAAGTTGGAAATGTCCTTTTTACCTAAATGATTTTTTTTCCAATCAAAAAAGCATACTTAGATTTTATTACCTGAAGAAAAAGAAAGACATCAGAAGAGGACGTGGAATACAACAGGACCAAAAGATTTTTTTTAAAACATTTCACCCAAAGACTTCCATTTCAAGGCTGGCTTCAGAGTGTTAGAGAACAGCAACTTTAATCCTACTTACCTGTTCTATCCATTACAATGAGCAGGACAGGAGAGTTAGGGCATGGAAACAATTCATGGCAATATTAGTAATCTAGAACTTCCAAGAATGAAAGCACAATGGGTGACATCCTCTGTCTCTACTAATATTCTTTAATTGGTATAACCCAGAGCAGCAATTAGGTCCCATAATTTATCCTCTTCATTAGTTTACTCATCCATAGCAGTATCCTAGTCAGCAGAATACAGAGGGATCACAAAGCACAGCTTTCTTTTGCTTCCTTCTCAGCCCTCAAGCTCCACAGAGCCACTCTCAGATCTGCTGTGAGGGGATGTGAATGTTCATGCATAAACTCCTTTTAATATGTGAATAGTGAAAGTAAAACATGTGCAAAACTCAAAACTTTTCAATGGTTACAAAGACACTAGAGTAAAAGTGCAGATAAGTAAACATGCTCACCTCGTGTGGATTTCTGTAGCCCAGAAGAAGATTTGCTGCTTTAATGTCCCCATGGACATACTCATTTTCATGTATGTATTCCAAAGTATCCAACTAGGAAAGAGTTTAGAACAGAGGAGAGAACATCATCATCTTCTCCACTCTGCCCCTAACACTGCCACCAAATATTTCTTACTTAAACAGGGGAGCCAAGGGTGACACAGACTGAGCTGACAAATATGGCTTGGACTAATGATGGCTAAGCATAAACAAGCCATACTTTGCCTGAGATACCCCTGTGTAACTACCTGAGTATCAACTTCTAAATCAGAGCAAGAATGAAACCAGTACTTTATAAACACCAGAGGAAATGCTGAGAACACCAAGCTCTTAGAAAGATCATATTCCATCAGTTCTAAAGGTTTGGCATACATTTGATCCTGCCAATTATTACATGACCAGCATCTGATGTAACAGCCCCCCTGCATCAACATCAACACCTCCAGCTCCTTACTGAGGCTCTATTATTAAAAAACACATATGCACTTGGCAACTCACACAAAGGATGAGCCAATCCTGACTTTTGAAGAGCACAAACAGCGTTACAAGCTAATCAATTATGTGACTGTGAAAGCCCTTCAATTTTTTAAGAAATATTAGTATTTAGGTTAAAGGGATGCTTTGGATGCATCAAGTCTAAGAGTTCCTCTTCTCTGACTTAAGACCATTGCCTCTACTCCATTTTCTATCCACCTCTGCTCAGCAGTAGTAGTATTTCACAGTATTTCACAACACAAATCACATTACAAAGGAGCACATATGTAACTTTCTGTTGGAATGTGCCAGTCTACACCTATTTGAGAACAAAATTGGTGTCTGCAGACTGGCTGAATCCTGGCCTGTATGATCAGCGTGTTCAGCAAACACACTGAAAATCTGGCATTCAGGCATGCAATTGTGAACTTTGACAAATATGGATGTCTAATACAATACCCTTCAGACACTGAAAAAAATCAATACATGTTGAAACATGAGAATAGGCTTACACATCTCAGTCTAGACACACAAGTTGAAGTGGATGGTCTGTGTTTTAACCTATTAGAAAAAAAAATTGGTTTGACCAAATTTCAGTCTGTAGGAGAGTCTTGATTTTCCATTGAAAACTTTTTTTTCCCTAAAAAAACCCAGAGAAATAAGAAAATACATAGCATTTACACATTTAATTCTAAACCCAGCAGCCATCTAAAGGAGCTGTATTAGTAAGGTAATTCTCTAGTTGAACTCAGAAATTTGAGACACAGCAATTTCCCCTCTCTCTGTGCGTACCATTCGTGCCCCAAGTTGCAGAACAATCTCCTTCTTAAACCTGCTTCCACAATCTTCAAAGATTCTTTGAAGGTCTTGCCCCAGTCTCTCCATGACCATGAACCTGTAGCTATCAGGAAATAGGGAAAAGGGAGGAATCCTTTAAGACATGACTGCAAGTTTGTGTCAGATTTAAAGGACTAAATCTCCATTTTTGAAAATGGGTCATCAGTCAAACTGAGGCTTAATTACCATTTATCTCATTACCTTCTTCCCTTGTATTCAGCCAGGCCTGATCCCCAAAAAACTGGAATTCCTAAACATCTTATTTTTTTGAGATTCATCCATTTTCTTACTGTAATAATAATAAGAAAATAACATTGGGTTAAAGGCAGCTGAGAACTCCAGGTTTGGGGTGTTTTCCCTGTCCTGGGGCTGGCCTGTCTCTGGAGTCCATTCCTTGGTGTGCACATAATAAATGCAGCCCTGCTCCAGCTGGTGGGCTTCTGTTCTCCCTTCTGACCAGAAAGGACAAGGCCAACACCCAAGTAACAAAACCTACAGCAATCCAGAATTACCACAGCACCAACAGGCACTGGTTCAAGGTATATGAAATGAGCTGGTTTTTGAGCTCTAAAGCAACAGCTCTTAACAAAAGTAGTTAAACCCAAGTTTGTCCTTATATCTACCTGAGTTGGAGCTGAGACATTACTTACTATGCTCTTGTTTTGCAGCCCTCTGGTAGAACTTCAGCTCAGAAAACAAGGGGCCATTTTCAAGATATTCCTGTTGAGAAACAAATAAACTTGGTATCATAAAAGGCATTAGAAAGACAACAGTTTCTTAAGAAAAGCACATAAGAAATACCAAGAGAATGAAACCCCTTTTTTCTCCCATCTCCCAGATTCCCTGTCACCTGAAACCTAACTTTATTAAATAGCTAAAAAGAAAAGTTGTTTGGCAATGCATTTTCATAGACAACACAGATTCTTTCAGATATTATTTCAGACACTATTTTCAGAAATATTGGAGATCAGGTGTATTTGAGATCATAGTCTAATTTTCCATACTAAACTGTTGAGGGGTTGTAATCAAGGAAAAAAATCAAGTCAAGGAAATACTGTGTGTCATGGAAATGCTACATATATCCCCAAGCAGGGAAAGGATATAAAAAACCCAAAGCACCAAAAGCAACAAGCACGCAACAGGGACCCAATGCTGAAAATAAGGATAGATAATTAAGAGAAAGAACTGTATGCAAGTTAATAATTTAGAAATGAGATCTACATATTACCACTTTAATGACATGTACTGCGTCATCTTCTACAGGAACCTGAGTTTGAGGGGATGCTGTAAAGGAACAAAGAGATGGAGATCAAGCTGTATGCAACAAAATGTAATTGCAAATAAAGACTTTGCTAACACTGAGTCAGGCAACCAAAAATACACACCAAAAGAGAGTCTGAATTCCTGCTCTTAAAGGTCAGAGCTTTGCCAAGTTCAAAGAAATATAAAACAAAACCAACACACAGAGAGAAGTTTTAATCAACAAGTAGAGAAGCAATTTGAAGACATGTTTTCAGAACTCTCCCCTGGATGTTAATTAAGGAGTAAGCAGGATGTCCTCAGTGCACGTTGACACCACAATGAGCTATTCCATTAGGACAGACCATTCCAGACAATTGGAAAACTACTGTATTTGGTTGCTGTCAATCTACTGTCGTGACAAAGACACCACTTAAAAGTTCTGACCTACATTATGCCTCTAGACAGGATTGTCTGCTTTCCTCTATCACAAATTATTTGGCCCTAGAACCTTGATTTCTATTCTGGCATTATTTAGACACTGGCCTAAGTTAGGGATAGCACAGCCACCCCCTGCCTAAAGGGGAGCTGAGGGATTGTGCCTCTCAGTGTAAGTAGAGATTTCAAAACAATAATTGACCACATGTGCCAATTACAGCCCAGGAGACAGAACCTCTGTGCACAGACAATGCAATCCTATTTTCTTCTGACCCTGAGAGAACTATCAGCTCTCTCTGATACTACTGAAGCTACACAGAGCTACACTGGGATTAAAATTTAATGAGACTAAATCATCTTTTAGAATCATTGCTGAAAAAAGGTAAAAAAGAATACAATTCCTAGGAAATAAGTGTCCCTTTCAAACTTCTGATAATGATCAAATACCAACAACAGTCCAGGTGTGAAACGCTTCAACCATGAGCACACACAAAAATAGACCCCTTTTATCCGCATAATAAAAATCAAGTAAACTTGGATCTAATCAAACCACCCAAGCTTACTTTTTTTGATGGTCATGGCATAAAAATACTTCTACAATGAGCAGACTCCTTCAGCTGCCATCTTCCTTCAATTCTATTCAGCATCTGGGTTGAATCTGGCAGGGTACACATCCCAACCACCCACAGGCTCCCCACTGACACTTCCCCATGTGAATGCTGCTGCGCTAATAACATATCAAAATAAAATTAAAATATTGAAACAGTAGATCTGGAAGGTGTGAATTACTCGTAGACTCATGCAAGTAACAGTCACACCCAGAACACATATTAAATCTACCAGAAGGGAAATTTTGGTACACTTTGTTCTTACCATATTTTTGTACTGAAGTGGGAATTAAGGCACAGGCATTTATGTCTTTCATTTTTCTCTGCCACATATAGAATATGTGTTAATAGAAGACATTAGTAAAAGGAGCACACTCCATATGTTTTCACTGCACTGAACAACATCACATTATCCAAACAGAATTTGATATGCTCCCTTCACTGGCACAGATCAGAAAAGAACCTCCGGATAAGAAAATGTAGTTCAATACCAAGTTACTTAACAGAGGTTTGATAGGTGTAGGGAAGTATCAAATTTAAATGTATTTGAAAGAGGCTGATCTAACTTCCCTGTAGACTTCTTGACATTTTATAAAGAGAGGCCTCATATATGGTAATCTGGAACAGAGTAACAGCTGTCAGGGGAATGAAGAGGAGCAATTAACAGGAGGTAGCCCAGCAAAAGGGCTTCACCCCTGTGGTTCTTACACTGTGCTGGCTTGGATGCTTTTGGAGTCACAATGAAAGTCACACATCCTGAAGGCAAATAAACCCAAACATAACTGGCAATGGTTACAAAATAAAAAGGGAGAAAAGTCAAAGCTCAACATGATACTGAAACAGGTGCCCCACAAAACAAGTTACATTCAAGTGTACAAAAGGAGAAAAGGTATTGTTTTTACACATACATGGAACAACGCACAACAGTTCCCACGAATAACACTAAACTTCTTATACAGATAATGCTGGGACAATCACTCTCATCCATACAGATAAGCAGAAGTTGCATGTGTACCTTTTGAGACACCACTTTAATTACCCATTCAGATGTCAACCAGGATTACTCCAGTCGCAGCTCAGAAAAAAGACAGACTGGTTTTTTGTCCATAAATAAACATAAATGGTTTTTTAAAAATTGTCTCATTACTATGTATAGTTATTTAACAGACTGGAAAGGCTCCCAAGGTTTAACAAACAGTCTGATTACATACCTCATAGACCACCACCACACACTCTCCTGCGAGTTTAGCTCATAGTTAATTACTGTATACTCGTAATTAGCCATGTGCTAGCCTCGTTCTGTGTGGTAGCACATGGCTATTTATAATATTACAATCAGTTAAATGCTAGACTGCAGGACAGTGAGCAGAAACTCTGCAGGAGAGCGGTGCTGATAGGCAGGAGGTCTCTGATGGCAGATAAGTACTCACAGAGGGTACCAGGAGCACTATATGGTGAGATTATGTTTATAAAAAAACCCTTAAAATAGCATAACAAGTGCACAAGTTCCCATCTCATGCTGCTTTTGTCAACTAGAAATGCACAACCCCTGACATTTGGGGAGGGGGGTGTTGATGCAGGCACACAACCCATTCCATTGTCTGCATAACTGGGAGTACTGGTGCAGGATGTAGTTGTGAAGGAGGCTGTGTCTGTTTTCACCTCATGCCAAGAGGAGTCTCACAAAACATTTGCAGAGGGCAAAGGGCACAGCTCTGCTTTCCCTTCCTCCCCTTCAATCCACAGTCACAGCTACCACACCAGTCGGGGGCTCACAGCTTTAAAATGACCTCTGAAATAAACCAGTTCAGTAAGATTTACATCCTAGCCATAATTTCCAACTGCTGTGCCTGCACAAAAATCTCACCTGGAATTAACCCATGCCCAGGATTCCCTGGTTTCACCCAGCGCAGCAGTTATGGCCTTATCATCCACTTTAACCATGAATTTCATCCTTTTTGTTGCTGAGTGCCACATCCTTAATTAATGGCACTCTCTAAATGTTAACAAGCTATTGGTAACAAAAGGGTGTTTGTGGCTGAACTGCCATTTCCTACAACCACACAGCACAATTGCAGCCTGACACAGAGGAACGTGCCAATTCCCTCTGCCAGTTCAAACGTGCTTGTTGTAGTTTTAGCAGTTAATTTGTGGCAGTCACATTTGGAATATGGTGAAATATTTTCAATGGCTCCCACAGAACCACTTTTGTTGACAAAGTTTACACAGTGGAAAAGAAAACAGCATTGATTTGGCAGTTTGGAAAAACAGCCCTGCTCCCGTCCACAGCTGGTGTCTTTGCTACTGCTGGATATTTTGAGGATATATTTGTTTGGGAAACATGAACAAAAGTATTTTCAGAAGTTCTTTAGTTGCTACTATTTTATTTTTGCTTTGTTCCATTCATTAGCTAATTCTGAGGAGTGATATATCAGCTTAGTTGTTGCAGAAATTGAAACTAGTCTCAAAAATATCACATCTTTGAAGTTACAGGCTACCTATAAAAAAAGCTGGAAAAGTTCTGACTGTTCAAGTCAAGCCAAGAGCTGTTAAATTCAATGGGTAAAAGCAGGGAGAGGAGTGTTGCTCAGAGCATCTAACAATAAAAAAGGACCCAAGTTGCAGCAATAGAATTACTAAATACAAAATGTACATAAGTAAATAAAAAGCAGCATGTGCTATTAAACACAACTTCATCTATTTCCTACATAGGGAAGATGCTAAGGAAAATGTTTAAGGGCAAAGCACATTGCCTCCCCTTCCCTGACACTTCAATATCAAACATCTCCCAAAAACTGAAACATTTGGTGTTTGAAGGGCGTTTACACCCCACTTTTATTGCAGCCTAAGGAAGATCTGCTTCTCTGTTACTTTACAGATGCAGCCTCATTTCCTGGACAGACTCTTTACCGAGTAGGGTTTTTGACCAGGTTTTATTCTAGATTCTTATTCCAGGTAGCTTTAAGAATGTAGAGGGGTTTTATACAGATTACAGATACATAACCCTCCATTATACCCATCTTCCAGAAGACCAAATTAAACTGATTTTGGGACAAAATAGTGTTCAACTGCTCTACTGTTTTGCAGGTAACTTCAAATGCCTTTAAGTTACGAGCATTCAGTACTGGTAAAGAAATTTCACAACGTTTCTTACTTCTGTGTCTGTGAAACCCTAATCTTGACTCACCAGAGTTTTTGTATGCCACATTAATGGACGCCAATTGTTTGACTTTCAAAGTTAATTACTCCAAGCTGGAATAGGGATGACACATCCTTTAACCCCAGGCAGAAAAGCTTTGCATGGCCTGCTCTTACAGCACTCTCAGATGGGAGCCCAGGACTCTAATATTTAAAACTTGATGCACAAACTGTTTTCTGGCAAGATTCTGCTGCAGCCCATCTGCTGGTCTGACATGGTGCCCACTCAGAAGATACAATGCCAGTTTCAGTAAGGTACAGGTGCCAAAGAGAACTGAAGGAGTGCCCTATGTGAGGCAACAGGTACCTTAGCTGTCCTCCAAAGCTCCTCCTCCATACACCACGGAAAGTAAATAATAAATAAATTCAATCAATCAAAACTGCTCTCCTGACCTCCCAGCATTACTCAGCATATGGAAGAAGAATCCCCAACACATGATGTGGCAGAAGACTACAGCGTAACAGCAATGACCTCTGCAGGCTTTGTAACAGGCTTTCCACTACTGTGCGAAAATGAGTTACACATTCCAAGTTAAAACTTTCAGCTTACAGGGGATCAAAAAAGAAAATGAAAGGGAGAAGATTCCAGAAGAAGCACTCACCAGCAAGAACTAGTAAAGGTAAGGAATATTTTCTCTTTGAGAGATGGTGCAGGTCAGTCAGCCCTAAGTAGCCTCTGAGTAGCAAAATCATGCTAAGTTTATGATTTAGTTTGCCTACTAACAGGGCGCTTGCAGTATCTCTATTTGTACAGCTTAATATTAGTGACTAGACAAAAAGACCCTTCCTGAAGTGGTGTTTGTCTACTAACAAATTTATTTTCACACTAATGTTCATATCTGCAGGTATTTTAACATCTTAAAGTTGAGAAAAATCCATCGCTAACCTGAGTTACCTGCTAGTGTTTTTAATTACAGGGCTTTGCTATCGTGATCCACCCTTCCATTGAGCTAATAAAAAACATGCTGAATTAATCTTTTGGTATCATTTTACTGCAATTTTAATTCATTTGCTGCATTATTTTAATTTAGGCAATGCTGAAGGACTTTGTTTCTCCAGAAGCAGTTGCTAAAGCAGCTTCCCAAGCAAACCAAGGAATGAACAATAGGACCAAGCGTGCTTCCATCGATGCTTCTCTTCCTTGACACAGGTACCTCCCTGCTCACAACTATACAAATTATCCATGGAAATTAGTCTGAAACAGAAACAAACTCTCTTTCACACCTCAGCCTGATTCCCAGAATACCAGCAGTTAGATTGTACTACAACTCAAGTTTAAAAGAACAGGCCATACCAAACCTCCTCCCTACCTCCACCACTAGCAGGGCTCACTGTACTGTTAGTATTAAAAGATAATATTCACCCATTTAATCACTGTTTACTGGTCAGGAAGAAACTCTTTCCCTCTTCCTTGAAAACGCGAGAAAAAAAACCCAAAAGGAAAGGAGAGTGCACTGGCTATACCGGTCTCCAAGCAGGGTACAATTCAATGATGACTTTATCAATACTTATTTTCTGAGCTTCATAAAATTAAAGCACATTTACAATGCAGTCAGTTCTACTGTAAAAGACGTCATCTAACAAACATTTGTGCATAAATTTTAAAAATTATTTCTATCTTTCAAAACCATCCCTTTCCATGAGAAAGAAGCCTGCAAGTAGATAGCGCTGGATGCAGCAGGCTTCACGTGACAGAGAAATCTTAACAAAACATTGTGTGACCTTTCTGCATTTAAATTTTCAGTCCAAATTGTGCATTAATAGAGTGCTTGCAGCAGGACTAGAGAATGATTTATATAAAGATTGGTGTTAATTACTGGCTGTGATCAGAGAGATAAATGAGAGAATGTAAGGCTCCTCAGCTCTTGGTTCATTTTCCACTGTTCTCCACAGGGCTACAAACCAGTTGTGAAACCACCAGTGTCACAGCCTTCCACAGGTGCTCTTCATTCTGCTCCCTTTATCAAAGGAGTAACAGCTCTACCTGAGAGCAAATCAGCACCAGGAACAAAAAATTTGGAATGGATTGGAAAAAGTAAGAATAATCAGAAAACAAGGGAAAGCAAGCATTTGTGAGGCAGAGCAGAACTTGAAGATCGTTGTAACTTTCATGCACACAATAAGAAGTTCCGAAGCCCTACATTTGGATCCTAGGACTAGGTCTGTAAGTGGCTTTCAGCAGCTTTGATTTAGTGAACAGAACCTTCTTCCACAAAATGCACCCCTTGTAAATAGATTTTGCAGAGATACCATAAAATTTCTCAAGAACGTTGTAACAGATTAATGGAGTATGGAATATCCTTAATGGGAAATTAAGCCATAACAACCACATCAAAATCTTTACACTGCTACTGTAAAAATACTTATTAAAAGATATAGCTGGCAAAGTTAACCTTTACTTTCATAAAAGGGCTGTGCTCTTCATACCTGGCAGAAAATTGAACTGCCTGTCTCCCACCTCTCTACAGCTCCTTCAGGGTGAGCTTCTCTCTGAAAGTTAGCGGTCCTCTCACACCTTGCTCTAGATGTTCTAAAAACAGGTCTTAACAGGACAGAGAAAAGGGAGTGTCTCCAAGCACCTGTATCTTAATCACAAAAATTTGTCACCCACTTCACTCCCCCTGGTTCTCAAAGGCAGCTGAATTTTGTAGCACCAAGGCCCCAAAAAGCTGCTGAACGGTATACTTTAATATAAACACATCAGAGGTCAAGAGGTGGACAAAAAAAAAAAGAAAGCTTTAGTGTCAATACTTAGGGATAAATGTCCATTTTCTCTTTAATTGATGAACTACAAGGGGAACTGAGCCTTCAGTGCAGTGCTGCAGGTAGCATTCACTGTTCCTCCTGAAAGAAGGGATTAAACGAACACAAATACCATTACAAAAGTGGCAGCTGCATTTCCTTAGCCATGCTGTCACTTACAAAGAAACACAGAATAGTAATACCAAGGGTCCCTGATTCTCATTCTAATCCACTGACTGCTGTCCACCTCAGTTCAGTGGGAGCTAAACTGCAACAAAGACCACAATAGAAGAAATCAACCTGGTGGGCTCTGTGATCAAGCAGAAAACTCAAATCTGCATGGAACTGTCAGAATCCCATGTGCTAAGCCACCCTCAAGGTCCAGTGTGATTTGGCTGCAGCAGGAAATTACAGAGCCATATTCTGAGTGACTTAGAAACACAACACTACTGGTCCTACACATGGAGAGCTACACCCACTACAGACTTGCTTTCTGCACTGCATCCCCAGTTCCCTCATACCCTTCTGTCTGTGGGAGACTTCTGCAGGTTCCCATCTTCCTGTCCTTTATCTGGAATGGAAGTACCCAGAGACACCTTTACTTCTCAGCTCATACTAAGGTCTGTTTTCTCATAGTAACATCTCTCATGTGCCCAACTCACAGCACCTCTCAAATGTAACCAACTAATGTTTCAAAGGTGGTCTTAACAAGGTAATAAGATATACCAAAATGAAACAGAAAAATACTCTTAACTACTGCCCTACCCTTTGATGCCACTGTTAGCTGAAACCCCCGTCATTCCCACTGGCTCTGTCGGCAGAGCAGTGAGGAATAGTGTGAACTAGAAAAATTCCAGAGGAAACCAAACCAGAAATTTCACTACAGGAACCTTTTGGATGTACTGCTAATGTATGTGTAGCTGATTTCTACACAAAAGGAAGCTGGTTTGTGTAGAGGAGTGACTTGCTTATTAAGTTTT
Source organism: Peucedramus taeniatus (assembly GCA_013400575.1). Taxonomy (NCBI): domain Eukaryota; kingdom Metazoa; phylum Chordata; class Aves; order Passeriformes; family Fringillidae; genus Peucedramus; species Peucedramus taeniatus. The sequence continues at coordinate 52,579 of WBNO01004517.1, forward strand.
AAGCCTTAATATTCCAAATAGAGTTTATATTACTGTAACTCAAAAAGATCATGCTAAGCTTCAGGGACAATGCAGTAAACTGCTTCTACATGATTCTTCACTGCTCCATACAAGCTCAACTTGGTTTCAGACACTGTGAGCTAGTTTCTATATGTTGCCCCGAAAAAAAAAAGAAAAACCAAACCACCCAGTCTCACAATATTGAACACAGGATTTGCTCTTTCACAGAGACCAGCAACAGTAACATACATTACACCCTCTGCACTGACCCAAAATGCTTTACAAACTGCCTTTCAGAACTATTCACTCCTCACAGAGCACAAACTGACTGAATTGCAGGGGCTTCTTCTGAAAGAATCACAGAAACTTATCTAGGCCAGAGCAAATACACCATTTCCACCTCTGCTGAAAATATGTGAATTTAGAGGCAGCACCCAGCTAAGTATTGTTACTGTTTCATTTCCTGGATCAAAACTAATTTACTCTTGGCCAGAAAATAACACTTCCGATAACCAGAAACTGAAAGAGTGCTACAGAGCATGAGGCTGGCATAAGGTCAAAACCTTGGCTAAGAAAACCACTCTTACTTTGAAAAGCATCACCTGGCGGTGCTTTGACACAGTGGCACCTTGGTTGCCCCACTCAAGATCCATAGAAAAGCGCATTAGTATCCCGCAAAATGAGCTGGACAGGCCATGGAAAACATGCCGCATCATGAGCAGGAACAACAGCTCAGAAAACCACACTTGAACAAGGATCACCAACAGCATGTAAACCACACTTTTTTCAGTTACTGCCTTTTCCAGTTCAGGAAGTTACAAAGCAATTTGCAAGTCACCCTCTTAACTATCAGCCGTATTTTACCTAAATAGATCAGGCCAAATCCTCCCTGGCCGATCTGACTGCCCAGCCTCCAGGTTTTTCCTTCAGTGTCTTTCAGGATCATATCTTTAGGAAGCGGGACTGGCAGCTTGCCTTTGCCGGGACCTTTGGGCGGCATCGTACCTTCATGGAGGGGAAAACGAAAGAGAAAGTTCGTTGAAAAATTCCAACGTGTGCCAGAAGTACAATATCCCTGGATGTGCTTTGCCCACCAGCACGGAGCAGAGACAGGGGGCGATGTCCCTCAGCCCGCTCCCCTTTACCCACCTCCACAAAGCCCCCTCGGCCTCCCCCCGCCGCCGGCCGCAAACTTCCCAGCCAGGCACTTCCGTAGCAGCAGGAGGAGGAGGAACAGCTGGCGGGCCGCCGTCTTCCCGCCGAGAAACCCGGGGCGGGGATCGGGGCAGGGCCGGGACAGCCCCAGCCGGGACGGGGGACACCCGCAGCCGTCCCCTCACAGCCCTCAGCGCTGTGGGGCGGGGCGCGCGCCATTCCCGCCTCCCATCAGCCCCGCCCTGAGGCGCCGCCGCCTCTCCTCGGGGGCACGGAGCGGGGAGGTGGCGCTCGAGAAGTCGGTGTGTCCCGGGCGCTCCGGCTCCTCGCTCCGGGAGAAGGCGGAGCAGGGACATTAAGAGGAGGAGTGAGGTCATGAGATGGCGTCCGCTATCATCAGCTCCAGGCGTTCCCGTTCTCCTACTTCTGAGGCTGCGCTTCGCGAGGGAGGAACTTTTAAAAAATATTTCGTGCATAGAGAAGTAGGAGATCAGATGGTCTCCTGCCTGAGGTAAAGAAAGAAAATCTCAGCTGACAGGATTTGGAGTAAAAAAAACCCACAAACCAAACCTGTTCTCTAGGCACTTTCAGGAGGTGCAGCAAAGTCACAGAACTGTCATGGTGCCGTGCTTCACTCAGGCCACTTCGGTTTTTCCTCAGGATCTTCCTGGCAGAGGTCAAGGGTAACAGTTTCCACCCAGAAGCACAGGTACTCGCCCCAGAACAGCACAGTGCAAGAGGTAATGGCCACCTCAGGCTGGTTCCAGGCAGGGACAGAGGAGAGATGCTGCTAACCCAGAAGTCGATCAGCCCTATCCCCTTGTAAATTAGCACTAAAGGACACTGTGAGACGAGTTTTAATCCCCTAAGATCACAGGGCATAGCTTTGATCATAAGCCACCATTTTGTGCAAGCTTTGCGTTATCAATAGGGTCCGTTCAGCCAGGTACACACCACCTAGGCAGACCTCAGGGGGAACCACCACACCACGACTACATGTCCTTTTCCAGAAAAGAGGGTATAAAACTTAAAAGTTTAGGCTTATTTTTTTTTTTAAAAAAAAAGGACTTGAGTCTTTTTTAAAAGAACAATGAAAATCCAAAACATCAGCAGCTACATAATTTGCAAGTAAACTTAAAATTAGTAATACATATTACGACTGCAAAGCCTGTATTGCCATCAGTAAATTAAGCCTTTATGTAACAACCCTTTTGGCTTCATCAGTCTTCCAGGCTCTGTGGTTTTATCATTATTGAGAAGACCAGCTGAAGAATCACCAGCAGAAAGCTCAGCCATAAAGGGAACAAATTCAAAATTTCCATAAAGCATTTTGTAGAGTTTTTCCCTTTTGCAACAATTGTCAAAACAGACTCTAGGAGGGTGGCATTGGGGTTGTTTGGTTAATTTAAAAAAGCAACCACAGATGCCCAGTTCAGCATCAAATAAACCATCATCATTATCAGTGATAGTGTTACCTGGGTAAAGGATCTTTCCAGAAGAAAATTACCTCGAAATAGTTGCCTGGGAATCAAAGAACAAGCCTCTGTTTAAGGAGAAAACTTTGCTTAGCTGTTGCAAAGAGGTATCCACGAGATTAAACTGAAATGAAAGCATTATTAAAGGGCTTCCTGCTTCCAAGCTCTTTCCCTGCCCACAAAGTTTTACTAGAATAAGAAAGTGAAACAACTCAGATGAGGTAGAGGAAAAAAAAAAAACCAAACAGGTTAAGTATGAATAATTCATGGAGTTCTGAGGAATAGTGAACCATCTTTAATAACTTAGAGCTCTATCACAACTTGTGCAATTTAATGTTTTAATGTGGTATAAGAGGGTTTAAGGTATTTATCCTACAAGTTGTGAGAAATATCTGTGGGGTTTTTTGGTTGTTTTGTTTGCTGGGTTTTTTGTTTGGTTGGTTGGGGTTTTTTTTGTTTGTTTGTTTGTTTGTTTGTGTTTGTTTTTGTTTTGGTTTTTCCCCCCCCCCACTTTTTTTGTTAATGAAAGAATAGATGCAAAGTTAAAGATTTTCAAGCTTTTGTCAGTCATTAAAAGTTAAAATCCTCAAAGACAACCACTCAGGAATGTACTAGAAACTAGTCATATTATTCATATTAAAAAAATATACTAAAGGAAAAATTCCTGCACATACCATGCCACTCTTGAAGAATGAGTTTATATTTTAAATCCAGATCTTTATTAATAAACAGCCATAACTAGCAGCCCCCCCCCCAAAAATAGGTTTCTGTTACCAGCAAAGTTTTGATGGTTTGGTTTCAGACACTTCAAAACACAAATTTGACACATACATACTTTCAAAAATTAATAAAGACCAAAGGCTTTCTTGAGAAAAGTTCTAAACAGATTAGGACTTGATTCTAGAGCCTTTGGCCCTGTTAACAGCACATGCACGTGTTTTGTGGGTGTGACTAAGAAATCCTCTTTTCCTGTTGGACTGAACTGGAGGTGGGGCTTTTTTTTTCGCCTGCTTTTAATCAGCCAGTTAGCAACCCTCCCAAAAAACTGTTCTCCATTTAGGCAGGCTAAATAAAGCTGAGTGCCCTCTTCACAGTTGCTACGAATTAGCAGTTTGGGGAGGTGATAAAGTGGATGAATCGCCAGAATAACTACAGATGGGAGGATGGTTTTGTGGTTTGCGTTTGGGTTTTTCAGGAAAGCCTAATTATGATGGAAGCAATTTCCCTTCAAGGTGATACAGCTACCACTACTGCCAAATTCAAAAATCCTAATAGGAGAAATGTGAATATGCTAATAAGAGTAAAAATGCACAAATCCTGCCACTGTCAACATCTTTCTAGCATATGTTCTGGAGAGTAATAATCAGCTGTGCTGGTTTATCATGGTGCTGGTTTAGCATTTAGAGAGTGTGATGAGATGCTCAGGGAGTTAGTGCTTTAAGTGTTTAATAAGACATCAGACCTGTCCTGAAGCTGTATTTGTTTCTGTCTTTGTCTTAAAGCACTATACATTAAACATTCGGTCCATCTTCCATTTATTTTAATTTTTTCCTTCTCCTTGCTCAAGCCTAAGCTCGAATATATAAGATTGCAGTCAATTATATGACATCTTGCAGTGTCACATGCACAAAGCCCCTTGAACTTCCTACAGTAGGTGAGCACTTGTAGCTTCTCTCACCATTGCATTGTGATGCTTTTGTGGTATTTAGCACTGACATTTTAGCACTCCCACATTCAATTCCCCTGCTTTGCTCCAGATCTCACTGATGCTTAAAATATCATGGCTAAATTTACTCCAGAGATGTAACATCTCGATATTAAGAGCATTGACAACAAGGCATCAAGTTTCAGACTGCTTCCCAGTTTGTGCTGAGAGATCTATTTTGTGTCCCTGCATCTGTGCAGATCCCGTGCTCCTGCCGAGCTTGCTCCATTGTTGCCACGCTCCCTGCCAGTTCCTCAGAACTTTGGGAGTAATTACTTCTTGCAGTATCCAGGGAGCTCCATCATCCAGGGGCCGTGTTGCTCAGCTCAGTCACTGCCTGGGTGCACTGCCACCCATTTCAGAGCCTCCTGACTCTATTTTGTGTGGCTGGCCCCATGATTGAGATCACGTAATTACAATAATTAGGAAGCTCACCTCAGGATATTATCAGAGCAACCCACCCAAACCTAAGTCCATATGGTTTGAAATAGCTAATGAGTCAGTTAATGTGCTATGTCCAGGAGTAATGGTCACTCAATATGGATGGCATGGAGACATAATTTACCAAACTCATGACTGATTAAGGCTTTTCATGTAGACAGTTCTTGTGTTTTGCATCTCATGGTAAGTTCAACCTATTAGAGGTGTTTACATGTTAAGCAGATCACAGGAAAGAAGCAGAGACTTGTAAAAAGCAGGTAAGAAATTAGTCCTCTCATTAAAGAAAACACAAAAGATTGGAGATCTGGGAACTTTCATTTGAAATAAACAAATTATTTGAGAAGTGATGTTAAAGTACAGTGACAGTGGCAATAGGTGACATTTGCTTTAGTATAAAGTAGCCTGAATGAATGAATCCCACAATTCCAGAGGGGCCACTTTAGTCTCTGGAACTTACCTTCCTTTAACACTCACCTTGCTACCCATCCCATGGAATTGTGCAGCCAGTTCTACATCCTGAACTCACCAGAATAGGAAATAATTACAAGGAAGGCAAACTTCCTGGCAAAAAAAGCACCCAAAAGCACTCAAAAAGGTAAAAAGGAATGTGTGGCTTTTGTATGAGCTACAGAATGTGCCCAGTCAGGGTCAGGATTCTTCTCACTGAGGAGTTTTTTTAATTTTAAAATGCTGTTCTCTCATCATTTTGATGGCTGTTGGGATGAGATGTTACTCCCTGTTCCTATCACTATAACTGCAAAGGTGCTCAGAGCCTGGGCATGTTCCTCGTCTCTTGGATGTCAGAGGTTTTACTGCTCATGCCTTTAGAAAGCAATTATTGCTGAGCACTGAGGAAAAAGTGTTTTCTTATCCATTTTTATTTTCTTTCAGAAATGTGTGAAGAGGTAATGTAAGTTTATTGGTGTTGTGGGAATGGGTTGTGTTTGCAGGGAGAACAGACTGTCTAGTGCTCAGAGCAGAGAAAGGGATCAGGAAGATTCCCCTCATGGGAGTAATTCCTGGGATCCTAATCCTGGTTCGGCCACTGCCTGACCTTATAGGAATTATTTCATATTTGTTTCATTTTATCCATGGAAATCTTTCCATTTCTGAGATTATCCACATGAAGTTGTTCAAGAAAGGAAACTCATCTGTCATGGCATTCATTATTCACATATCAATGCTACTTTTTATGTATAAACTTAATTATGCTGATAGGATATATTAAATATGACTCATTTCACTGCAAGATTGATTTTTTTCCCTGACCTCAGAATAAATATTGATCTTCATGATCTTTGAATGTAGTGCAAAGGTTGTTATATTAATGGCATATTAATAGAAAGTAGCCCTGACCATGCAATATTAATATATTTGCATTGTTATTTCTCAAATCCCAACCAGAAAAAAAAAAAAAGAGGCAGAGTGCCAATGCCTTCTTTCCTAGGAGAAGTCAGGGAGCCATTGACTTTCCTGATTGTTGAGATTCCTTTCTATTTGTTGCTGTGTTTTGGTTTTTTGGTTTGAGGTGTGTTTTGGGGTTTTTTTTAATTAAAAAATTAAAACCAGTGATGAAGTGGTGTTGGGGGTTGGATTTGTTTCCTTGGTGTTTGTGGAATTTTTTCCGGTGGATTGCTAGGGAATTAATTGCTGGGTACTTATGGGTACTTGACCAAAACAAAAGGGTGGAGCAGGGTTCCATGTGAACAGCAGTTGAACATGGGCGTGAACCTAATAGGCGAGCGCCGTTCAGAAAGGACGCAGGAGCACCAGAGGATCCTGCTTGTTTTCCACTGGATTTCCCGGAGAAAAGACTGGACTCATCTCGTCAACACTGGACTTTCTACAGGACCATCTCTACTCCACAGAACTGCATCTATTACTCCAGGAGGATTTCATCTGGACTGCCTTTAACACCCTGACCAACAGGGTGTCAGGTCACATCCCTGACTCTGTCAGAGTTTTTCTGGGGGTTTGTTTTGTTTTGTTTTGCTTGTCTTTCAGCACTATTACGTTTGAATTTTTTTAGTAAAGATTATTCCTATTATTCCTATTCCCAAATCTTTGCCTGAGAGCCTCTAATTGAAGAATTATAATGATCCGAGGGAGGGGGTTTACATTCTCTATTCAAAGGTAGATTCCAATTTTTGCTGGATACCTGTCTTTCAAACTAGGACAGATACCAGGCAGATACCTGTCTTTCAAACCAGGACAAGTGGCAAACAGACTGTATAACAGATCTAATAAAATAGGGATAGGATGTGTTTCCAGCATGTCCAGGAAAGTGAGGCACTGTCTGAACCTGACTATGCTCCACTTCCCACTGCCATGCAGTCAATTCCTTGTGCAGAATCGTCATTCTGGGTGGAGAAACGGGATCATTTGATGGTTTGTGGCTCTGATTTCAATAATCAGACTAATCATTTTCTTAACAGCTGATTTTAAAAAGCAGTTGCCCTATTCAAGTGAGGTTTTGCCCTACTTGTGTGACTTTTATTTATTTTTTCCCCTTCTCTCTTGTGTTTATAGTGACTCTTGAAAATGCAGGCTTGGAACTGCTGTTCTAATGGTTGGCTGAACCGAGACAGGTCTGTTAGTTTTTAATACTCCTCACAGAGTCATTGTATGTGAATTTTCTATAAATTCTGCTTTATAAGGAGCAGGGATAAGAGGTTACACATTGAAATAACCTTTAAATAGTACTGTACATTTTCTATAGGTCCTGAGAAAACAGTGCCCTGTTTAATTCAGTATTACCAATTTCATGAGCAACAAAACCAAAAGAGAAGTGTCCTTAAACTATTTGCTGAAGAATATGAAGTTGTGAGGTACTGGGGTATTGGTGTTAGAGAAATAAACCAGAATTTTAGGATACAAAATATGAGTCTGTGCCTTTGGAAACTGCTGGTTTGGAGGAAAAAGAGGAGAAGCACAGGATGACCATGGGCTGGTAGTGTGATTTTAGAAGTGTAGAAAAGTCATGTCTGATTCTAAGTTGTATCAGATAAAATGTTTTATTATGCAATTCAGAATATGTATTTGGTAGCCTTCCAATGAGAATTCATCTTTACAGTCCTTGAGTGTTAAATTGTGAAAGTTATCTCAAACAATGGAGAGGGCAATGGCCATACCCAGTTTTTCTGTGGCAAGCAGAGCTACATTATGACTGAATTGAGTGGAAGAGGAACCCATCTGCTGGGAAGCAGTTCTTGTAAGAAACAGATTTGATAAGAAGTTGTACAGAAGTTTCTTGCCAGAGACAGAGTAAGCAAAATTATATTTTTTTCAGATATTAGGTGTGCTGAGGGATAGGAACACACTCCTTTGCATAAGCTGTAAATAGTAGGGAATTAATTAACTTGAGAGTTGAATTAAGAGCTGGGCAGAGGACAGAAACAGGATATTTGTTTTGTACCTTCAGAAATGAAAGGTAATAATGAGGCTGAATTTATTATAATGTGAATTATTTTATGATATGCAGGGCTACATTGTGCAATCTACCTATCTCTCTCTGCTTCATGATGTGAAGACCTATTGCTTCCATATGCTTTCATCCCTTGCACAGGAAAAAAAGGAGCAAGAACTGATGAGTTTGGAGATAATTTTGTATTTTTTTCACAGGATCTTCTAGGAAAAAGGAAAGACTTCAGCTCATTTAAACACTATTATTAGTTTGGTGCTTCCAAAGCATAGAGACACAATAATGGTTTTGCCCTGTGCAAGTAAATTAAGACAATGGCATTTAACAAGTGTTTCAGGAGCATCCTGGGCTGTTTGTCCCAGAAGTTTTCAAGGGAAAATCGAACTTGGTTACTTGTTGACTTAATCTTTTGATGAAAATGCAGCTTTCTGCACTTTTCTGTGACTCTAGAAATTAGTAACTACATTTATCTATTAGGGATATCAAAAGAAACAGTTAATGTCTGTTCCTGCATATGGTACTGTTAATTTGCTTGTTTGTGTGTCTGTCTGCTCTTTGCTTGTCTGCTTCTGTGTGTGATATTTTATTGGGGCACATGATTTGGAGAAGCTGACTGCCTGCTGTGATATTTATCCTTTATAAATTCTACATTAAATGACAAATTTTAGACCCATCATAGACATAGGACTAAGTCCATCCATTGAAATCCTATTTGTATTATTACTTTCTAATGAATTCTGTACTACAGCAGGTGTCAAACCATATCTGTTGTTTTGCAATCGAGTATGAATAGAAGATGTATTGCTATTGCAAATGAATCTAATATGAATCTAATGAGCAGTAATGAGCAACTGTTTTGTCATTATTGAGGCAACCACTGTGATGCTAATAAACTCTCATTTCTGCTACTTAGAAAAAAACACTGACCAGGATTTATATCATGGCCTTAATGTCCCAAAAGCCTGAGGCAGAAGAGAAGAGTGGAACCCCTAAACCGAGTGTAATTTAGTAATTTTCTGTGGGGCAGGCTTCTTATTTTCTCTTATTAAATAAAACCTGGTTTAAGTCTTTCAAGCTTTCTTACATTTGAAAGGAAAAAGATGAAGAATGAGTGTCTATTAAAGAAACATAAAGTTAAAAAGATGGGCATTCTGCCTTAATTTTCTTTAACATAAGTACACTAATTCCATGCTTCTACACTTGGCAGTGCTTTTGTAGTGCTAAGGCAACTGTGTGCAAAACTTTTAAAAGCAGTCACTTTAAAAGTAACAGGCCATGAAATCAATATAGAGCTCTGATACGTGTGGGGGGAACTATCTCAACTCTATTTTAATTGGAACTTCATTTTTTTACTTTTTAAAATTTATTTTCATTGTGTGTGGATCATAGGACTGCTGAACAAACAGAAATACCTTTGATGCAATAGATTCAATAGCTTATTCCATAACTGAAATGTAAACAAGTTCTGACTTCTGTATGGCTCTGCATCTTCCAAGAATAAATAATACATAGAATGATACATAAAGCTGTGTGGAAGGGACAGCTGGGTCCATGGTGCTTACAAGTAGAGCACAGGAAAACTGGTTAGCACTGCTTTTCTAAAAGCTGACTATGATCCTTCCATCAAAAAATAATGCTTCTGTGTATAGAGTCTTCCTGGAGCCATCTCTCTGTGCAATAAAGATGCACTGGAGACATTAATTTCAGTGCTTCATTTGGAGGCCTGAACTGCTCTGTGTAGGGTGCAGCTGGTTGGTTTACTACAGTACTCTCCAGACTTGCTTTAACTGCTGGATGGAGACTGGATTGCCAATATTTAAGGTATTATATAGACCCGGCAGTGAAACTGTGAATTCCTGAGCAAGCCAGGGGGTGGGCATTAGGACAAATTACAGCAGTCATCTCTCAAAGTTGCAAATAGGGTGTCAGAAGTTGTAAGAAAGCCATAAACTGTTCCTTCCATACTGGGGGCACTCAAAGAACTTGTGGTGCCCTGAGCAGGAGCTTGCAATAGTTCTCATTTACTGACATTCCAGTTCCAACTTGATGCCTAAGGAGGGAGGGGAGAAGGGAGTTGGGCTTTCTATCAGCTGCTCTGACAGTGCTCTGCTGTTAGCTGAGTGGGCCATGACGTTCAACTTCTCTTCCCATCCTCAGAAATATATGGATCAGATTTACTCACCCTTTAGGTAAATCACAGGATTATTTTTCAGTACTGCTTGATGTGCAGAGTTGAAAAAGACAGCTTAGCTGTACAGCATCAGTGTTCTAGAACTCACCAGGAAATGCCTTTCTAGATATATTCACTCCAAAATTCACGTGGCTTCATTCACTCCAAATGGAGTTACTTCTACTGTCCACAATTTGCTTGTACCACAAGCCAAAGCATGATAAGGGAAGACAATCAGGAGCTTTGTTTTCAAAGGATAACCCAAATACTGGTGAAGATGCATCCCTAGTTCAGAAGGAAGCAAGGGGAAGCAAGAAGAGGTCCAGATCCAAGAATTACTAATTTACCACCATCTCCAGACAGGTGAGTCTATGAGTTGCACATGATGATAAAAAGACTGTGGTTATAAAGATTTTGCATGAAATATCTCATTTCTTTGTGCATTAGGGTGTAATGTACTATATTCATTTCTTTACTGGGAACTTGATTCCTTAGATGATACATAAATTTTTGTGACATAGCACATCTAATGAAGGCTTTTACATTGCTCATGGAATTAATTGTATCATATATACAAGTAACAGTTCAAAGGAGTAAATTAATACTGCGTAAATGTTCAAGACTATTTATATTTCACTTTGGTAACTACAGTTTCACAAAATTGTGTAAGTTAGGCCAAAAAAAAATCTCCTGAGGTCATCTATTCCAACACCAGTACACAAAGCAGGACCAGTTCTGAAACTTTATTAGTCTTCAAAGCTCAATCAGATTGCTCAAGGCCAGAGCTTTCCTGTCATTTGAACGCTGTAACAGTTTGTTATTGAATGTCTGGCAGTTTTATAACAATTTACATTTTTCCTGATTGCTTTCATCTGCGCTAATAACAGATGTATGTTACGGTGGCATCCACAGGTCTTTGTTAGGGCTGGATGTTTCCTAGAGCAAACATGGCAGAAGCACGGAGGTGGAAGAGTCAGCTTTTTGAAATGTAGTTTATGATCACTAGGCAGGGATGTTTCATGGTAGTAGAAGCCATCTTTCTCTTACTTTTATTGTGCCTCATAGACAATCTCTGCATTCTGGATTCATGACTCATCTGTATGTGCTAATGAATGAACTACAAAATTTAGTGCTAGAGCCAGTAAGTGTTGAGTGGCTGTTTGTCTGACAGTCTTTTTTTTTGTACTAATAAATTTTGCTGCCATGGAAAAGCAAAGCAGTTATGAACTCTGAAGCCACCTTGTCATGGAATTGCCGAGTAGGAGAAAGCTGGGCTGAATGTTTCCATAGACACTGCCATATGTTTGAGGGTCAGGAAGGAGCTGGGTTGGCCATTCTGTGGCTCTCTGGCTGTAATTTTGGCAGCTCTGGACATTTCTTTGAGGTCTCCCATACACTCTGAAGTGCAGGAATGAAGTAGAAGTGTTTGATGTGTGAGGTCAAAGGGTACCTGAGTAGTCAGAAGAGCGTCCAAGTGGCAGCAACATTCCCAAAGACGTGAAGATTAGATGAGAATGGAGAGAATTGGCAGCAAGGGAGCAAAAGAGAGCTTGTTGCAGTTTTTACAGACTACACACAAATCACAAGAGGCACCATCATGAGTGTGTGGATTACAGAACTCTCTCCTGGGCAGGGGCTGAGATAGGGAGCAGATGTTCAAGGCTTTGTGTTGTTCACCTTGCAGCCAGGATCACAGAGTAGCCTGTGGGGGGTACCCACAGTGGGTTGGGTAGGAAGGGGCTTGCTGCTGACATTAGGAACAGACAAATTTGAGAAGCAGATGTTGTTTAGACCATCTTGGAATTCTTCAGTGGTGCAGGGAACTTTCCAGCAGTGCTATCAACGGTGCACAGACCGTTGTGCTGACTGCACTGATTGCAACTGTGTCAAGCTCCACCTAGAAAATTTCACAAGGAGGATAAAAGAGACTCCAAAATTAAGCACTGTGACTGAAATAACTAGAAATTCAGCTGAGATGACTATAATTTTTCTACTTGTCTGAGATGAAACTGCCTCATGTAAGTGTCTGTGCCTGACATTGTCATTACATCACTACAATGACCTACTGTAATTGAGTGGTTCATCAGATTGAGCCTTTATGGAAAGTAGATTGCCATGGGAAGGCATTTGAGGAAATCCCTTAAGGATATAAATATCACTTGCAGGAATCCAGAGGCATGTCTTTAGAAAAAGAAAAAAGATTTCCTTCCAAGAATCCGAGTTGTCATACGCTACTACGTTTTACATAAATAATGAAGCAGCTGTTTAGCGTAACCATTGAAAGCTTGTACTAACTTTGTTTATGCACACCAAACCCCAGACAGTCTCCAGAGACATCCTTCCCCTTGATTATGGCTCTCTTCTCTGTTCTGCTGCTTCCTCTGAGCAAATGTCAACAACAAATTAATCAAGGGGTCATTAAGCTCTAATAATCTGTCCCAGTCCATCCCCTTGTTCACACAGAATAGAATCACAGAATCACTGAGATTGGAAAAGGCCCTTAAGATCATCAAGTCTGACCATTCCCACAGCACTGCCAAGTTCACCACTAAACCACATCCCTGAGCTCCACATTTACAGGGTCTTTCAAATCCCTCCAGGGATGGTGAATCCACCACTTCCCTGGGCAGCCTGTTCAGTGCTTGACAATCCTTTCAGTGATGAAATTTTCCCCAGTATCCAATGGAAACCTCCCCTGGTGCAGCCTAGATCTCATCCAGTCTGGACTGAGAAGTACAGTCTTGCACTTTCTCTGTGTTAAAGAGCTGACCCTACTCTTTCAGAGTGAAGGGCAGCTGAATCCAAATGAGAGAGACGATATGCATGAAGAGAATGGACTTACATTCCCTATTCTAATAGGTGGCAGAAAATCTATAAAGAAGCTCTTTGTAAATGCGTTCCCAAGGCAAGTAAAGGAGCAATAATGCAGCCAAGGTAAATGTTACCCTCACAGCAGAGGAGCCTGCAGTGTACTAACGTCAGAGAAGGGCTATGTGTACTGTGCAGTATGCTAGGAACATATGGATAAGGAGCACCACAGCCAAAAAAAGGCCATTCCAGATGAATTGCAAGTCTGAGGATTGGGAGAGAGGAAGCAAATCTATACCTCAACGTTCCAAAACTGGGGTGACTTTAAAATGTCTTGAAACCATTTTGCTTTGCTTTGTGTGCTGACTGTTAAATATGAAGTATGGAAGATTTGCAGGGGTCTTGTGAAATTAATTTCTTTCTTCTCAACTATAGAAGTAATCTTTATTTCAAATCAATTCCTGTCATCCTACCAGGTTTTAACAGGCCACAAATTTGGCCCCATTAAGTAGGTTGGGTGTGGACATTAGAGGGTTTTATAGCTTGGGATTATTAGAATGGATGATCACACTGGCTGTCACAACCTTCATCTCTCTCTGGAATTTCTAGGCCTTTCAACTGTACACACTGTATTGTTAATCAGAAATATGCATTGTTTTTGGGTTCACAGCAGTTGTGCTCTGTAGTTTAACATAATTTCATAATCCAAAAAGAAGTCAGTTCAGTCTGTATTGCTGCCCTGCAGAAGGTACTTGTTCCCTACAATTAGATGAATTGGAATTGCTTAATTTTCACTTTCTTTCAAAGTTCTCAAGGTTTCCCTCAAGCTATCAATGATCTTGTCATTCTCTAGCTCTCATGTGCTTTGTTCTTTGACTCTATAGTGGAGTTTCACTGTGGCTTTTAAATCTCTTTTTTAATAGCTAAATGCACAAGGGAGTGAGGTTCATTTCTAGTTCTTGTGAGGTATTTATTGTTCCTCGTTATTCTATACTATTACAGGCTTATTTTTTTGGCAAAAGAAAGAGTAAGGTAATTCCAAACACCCTCTCTGAGCGCTCCACAATACTGTCATGCTTTTGTATTTGTCTGAATCAAGGCTTTAATTTTATCAGTGTTCCTGTGCATCCTTCCTGATTAAAGAGTGAGTGCTTGGTAACTGCCCAGATCACCTTTGATCTCTTTTGAGAATGGCCTCTCTGGAGGGTCTTGGCAGCACTGAGCAAAAACTTGGTGTCAGCCCATAGCAGAAAAGTTGCCTTGCCCTGTGGAAACCCTCCTGCTCCGTGGCTTTGCTCATCTCCTTTAGCAAGCAGCTGCTGTCAGTGCAGAGAGCCTTAATGGAGCTGTGCCTGGGACTGCTGATGAGCTCCACCAGGGACTGTACTGCAGCTCTCCAAGGAATTGACTTTCTCAGCTGAGCTTTGTCCTTCTGGAGCCACACTGCCCTCCGTGACACAGCGGGTGTGTGGCGCTGGAATGCAGCACTCCGAGGCAGGATGGTGGGAAAGTCATTATCATTTCAGTTGGGAAAGGCAGAACTCAAGTGTCTGAGTGTTAAAAGATTTATGTTCTTTTCATCAGCCAGCCCAGGATGTTTTGTACAAGGCCATTTGGAAAGTTCAAGGGTAACTTGATTTTTAAAGTTTTGTTGTGATAGCAAGGAGAGATATTTTTCCTGATGGAAAAAGAAAAATTACTGGCATAGTAATAGCTTTTTTTTTTTTTTAAGAACTTTTAAGGGAAGGAGGTGTTTTATGGATTTCTAAACAGAGAAAGCATAAAAGCCACCTTTCAACTGAACTCTGTCTTTGGGGACAAAACAGCTTAATGAGTCTATTGCAAGCAATAATCACGGGGATAAAGACACAGGCTGAGTCTCTGGAGAAGGTTCTGGTGACAGTCATCCACTTCCTGATTCCTGCAGTGAAATCCAGGGAACAGAAGGCAAAGGAGACATCCAAGTGTAGTAAGTGGAAAACGGGTAATAGATATTTTACATCACAGGTTTAAAGGCATTGTAAAAAGAGAAGTAAAAGAGAATCAGGAAAGTACTTATACTCACTGCTTATATCCTTTTGGGCAGGAAGGTTGCAGACTTCTGTACCTTCAAGGAACTTTGTTTTCAGTGTTTTGGGATGATGTTTCATTTATTTT
Source organism: Peucedramus taeniatus (assembly GCA_013400575.1). Classification (NCBI taxonomy): domain Eukaryota; kingdom Metazoa; phylum Chordata; class Aves; order Passeriformes; family Fringillidae; genus Peucedramus; species Peucedramus taeniatus. The sequence continues at coordinate 67,911 of WBNO01004517.1, forward strand.
ACTGAGGGCTCCCCAAGATGTATTTTTAAGTTGCAATGGATAAACAAAATCTTATTTGCAGTAACTCTTTCCAGCTCTAAAGTGGAAACACTGTAATAAATGCAGAATGCATCCAAAACATCTTTTAGAATGTGGCGTTTTTTCCTCTTTATAGCTCAGAGTGGGTTTTCATTAACTGGTTGTAAAATGAAAATATCAAAAAGCTTGTTCAAAATACACAGTAAAACCCATAAATGCTTAAAGAAAGGGCTGTGTTTATCAGTGTCATTTCTTGCTGATATTTGAATGAATCAAGGAACGCAAGCAGATGAAACAGAAATGTCGGCAAAGTATTGAAAAGTCCAAGTGCATTATTCTTCGGCTGCTCTTCAGAGTTTTATTCTTCTGTTAAAGCACACAAGAGGCTTTCAAGTTTGGGGTTTTTGATTTTTAAAAAACAACTCCTGTGTTATAATGTGCTATGGACTGGTATGGGATGGACTGTCCCAAGTGACACACAATGCTCATATATGAAGTCATTTGAAGGTTTTGCAGCTTTGCAAAAGAAGCAAAAGCTTTGTAGTTTAGGCATCAAACTACAGAGGTGCAAGTCTTTTGTCTGCAGCAGGCTGAAGATTATGGATTATCAGAAAAAGGAGGGGAAAATCCTGGTAAAGGACTTTTGCAAGGGGAAGCAGTTAAAAGGAGAGTACAAGCATGTGTTTTTCCTGGTGGGATCACAGTATTGAAGTTACTCCCAGGGTTAAGTGTAATTCAAACACATCTCAGGTCTCTGCTTCACTGAGGTACCAGATACAATTACTCTGATGACATAATTAATGAATATTTGGCAGTGTGAAGTAGCAAAGGGAACTGAACAAACTCACCTTTATCAGTATTTAGCTTTTCATGAAACTTGCATGTGTTTCACAGATGCCTATCCAAGGTATATAATAACCATTCATAAGAATTTGGGTTTTTTCACAGGACATTTGTATGTGAGGGGTTTTATTGTTGTAGTTGGGTTTTTGTTTTGTTTTGTTTAAATTAAACCATTGATTTCCAAGAAAAACAGCAAACCAGAATCCTGTCTTAAAGTGCATTTGCTTTGTGTTTTTGAAATAGTGAGTGCTATCGGTAGCTCAAGAAAGTAGTGGCATAGCAAATGATTTCTAGTTAACAACAAAAGTGTTTAAAATATAATTAAATATTACATTTTTATATCTTAATTAATGGAAGTGTATCTTCTGTAACAGATATGAAATATTCCAACCCACTATAAAAACAACTGTTTAGATAGAGTTTAATTTTTTGTTAAAATCAAGTGAAAATTCTTTCAACTATTTTGCTTTCTTTTCTGATTTTTACCGCTTGTTAAATTTTCATGTAAGGATTACAATTATTAATGATTTGTCATTTTTCTATAACAAACCCACTGAGTAAATTGTAACATATAAAACAGAATAGCTAGAATAATTTGACTTTAGTTAAGGTTTGTTTAACATCTAAATAATCTGTTCAGTCTAGTATTATGAAAGCGTAGTTTATTAAACAAAAGGAAATTTTCCTGCACAACTTATTCTTGTGAAAGGTTTCAAAGATTCTTCCAAGCATTTATGCCAACAAGACCTTTTTATTATACATTCACATGATAGGCAGTTACCCACAAGTGCAGTTTTGAAAATCAGAATTTCTAAATTCTAATCCTAACAGAAACATGGGCTGAAGGTATCCACAGCTTCTTGCCATGCTCAAATGTCTTATTATATTTGTTAGTCTAAAGATCTTCTGTGACCATGCCATAAAACTTACTGCCTATTTTATGGACTTAGAGAATTAGAGAAAAAATAGTGCTTCTTGTTGAGTCCTGCCACCTTCATGGACATGGAGCATTCCGGGCTCTTTGCATAAAAACAGAATTTCTTGGAGGGGGAGCACAGCTCCATTGCCACTTCTGCCTTCTAGACAGAATAAACTCTTAAGACTCCTGAGCTTTTGGGTAACTGCTCAGAGAAGGACAAGGTAGGATTCTGTGTATTTTTTCCTCAGCCTGGCTTGCCACAATGAAGTATTTGAACTTTTGCATTGATTACTTTCACTCCCTGCTTTTAGCACAGAAACATTGGGGTTTGTGCCCACATAAGCAGCTGTGTTCCCTGCCGAAGAGCTGAAATTCCTGCCAGTCCCTTGTGGGGCAGAAGTCTCTCTGTCTTCACTTTCCACGTGCACATGGAGTTGTGCTCTTCCAGGGTCCCACAGGAAACCAGTATCAAAGACCAACAGTTTTGTATGGACGGCCAGAAATGTATGGACCTCCCTTTCCCTGTGTGTCTTTCTGCCAGCATGTTCACCCTCTGCTTCCCTTGCTTTTCCCTTCCCATTGCACACCCCTCTTCTTGGAAAAGCCCCACCTTGCCTCTCAGTTATTCTTTTTTAGACCACTCCACACTCTCACTTCATTGCTGGAAAGCTCTGCAGTTCCATTTTGTGCTGAGCATTAGTTCTTCTGTGAGTTGTGGTGCTGCTTTGTTGTGCTCTGAGATCCAGCTGGGGACAGATGTGCTGCTTCTCCTGTGCTCCCAAGTGTCCCCTGTGGCTGGAGTAGAGCTGCAGGGATACAGGATTCAGTGCAGGATTAGGAGCCTCGGAGCAGCAGCAGGAGCAGAGTCACAGCACTGGCACGTGTTGGCTCTTGCCAGGTGTAACACTGCAGCATGAAGGTTCACATGTTGTAAAGACAGCAGCAATATGCCTAAGTTCAGGGCTTTTCTGAACTTAGAAAGCAAAACAAATGAAAACTCAGCTGAATAAAAGCTCAGTCTAATAAAGGAGTGTGTTAGTTCCAGATTCTGTAAAAAAGAAGCTGCTTTGGAATAAATCTGACCTGACAGTGACCTTCAGAATAGACTGATCTTCCCAAAGGAGCTTCCTAATTTGTACCTATAATGAACACATCATCTATATAACCCATTCCTGTATTTGAACTACGCCATGTTTGTTCCATTATATGATGAAATACAGATGTTTTTCCAGACACACCAGGAAGCTATTTCTAAATCATCTTTTGCCCCACTGCTGACTAAATAAAGTGATTCCAGGCTTTCAAGATTTAAAACAGGTTCCTCTCTAAACAGTTGTTAAGGGTTGCTTTATAGTCCCTGTAACCGCAGAGAGAGTCCTGCTATTTCACAGGATCCTTGCCCAGCACATGTAGAAAATTACAGCGTTAATAGCTAACAGTAACTATTTTCTCCCACAGCTTTCAGAAGCTTTATTCTGTTCTGGAGTGTGCACAGTCCTCATGCTGACAAAGAAACTGAAGCCTGTCCCTTTCTAACCATATGGTTCTTATGTTCTTTCTAGCAAGGCAAAAAACCCCTCTTACATATGCTTGATTCCCAGGATGGCTTTCACAGGGGCAGCCTTGAAAATGTCAAAGAATGGAGCCACAACACCTCTAAAAAGAAAACTGGGACTAACTTCACCTGTAGGTGGTTACCTAGAGTAACAAATTTCTGTGGTTAGCAGAGACTTCTTGTTTTGTGGGCTCTTCTGTCCCTGTAGAAATGTGTTGGTGACTTCTCCAGCTGACTGCTGATCATCCCATTAGCATTATTTTTTCATTCCTTCACCCGTCTGTCAGAGACTGCCTGAGCCACCCAGTTGCAATGAAGGGAAACCTAAAGACAACTTTATGTTGTGCCTTTCCACTTCTCAGCAATATCTTGGTATACCTTGGTGAAATTTGAAAAGCAAGTTAGTTCACCTGGAGTGTTTAGGCCAGATCTCCTAAACTGCTGCAGAGGACAGTTGTTCCTTTCAAAAGTACCAAAACTCTCTTCTCTCTCTCATTCTCTGTGAGCAAAAGGAACAGTAGGGTGAATTTTCCTGACCTGACTTTTTGCTAATTCTGTACCACTCTTCTGTGTCTCCTGATTCTGTGATAGAGCAATGGCTGTCAGTTTTCAGATCTCTGGTAATCTTCTTTTTGGCATTCCAAAATCATTTGGCCTTATGTGGATGATAGTGATGAGAGGTGAGAGGAGTTAAATTACTTAACTTAAAAAAGAATAAAAGTAAAAGGAACAAATTTGTGACTGGATAAGCTTGTATTTTGCATGATTTTTATCTGATATATCAAAGAAATAAATGAATGAAGTACTAAAAATCTAATTAGGTTAAATCCAAAAGGTTATAGAATAATTTTCAAAGTTTGTTCTCTAAAACGACGACAGAAAAAGTCACACAATAAAGTGATACCCCTATCAGGAGTTTCTTAGACTGAATTTTGTAAAAGCACAACCTCAAACAACCCATTTTAGGTGCTATCCAAGTTTCCTCTTGGAAAATACCGCAATAGGAATTTTCTCGTCAAGTACTGTTTTTACCTGAACTTCGAAGTTAATTTGCCCTTACCACACTGACTGGTTGGAGATCTTTTATACCACATTTATCATTGAGCCAATTACTATTCAGAACGTTTTACTGATTAATACACAATAAAACATAAATAGGTGTCCTATTCTACATAGATTATACAAGGTCTTTAAAGGTTTTTGGTTTGGTTTTTTTTTTTGTTTTTTATTTTTTTTTGTGTTTTTTTTTTTTTTTTTTTTTTTTTTTTTTTTTTTTTTTTTTTTTTTTTTTTTTTTTTTTTTTTTTTTTTTTTTTTTTTTTTTTTTTTTTTTTTTTTTTTTTTTTTTTTTTTTTTTTTTTTTTTTTTTTTTTTTTTTTTTTTTTTTTTTTTTTTTTTTTTTTTTTTTTTTTTTTTTTTTTTTTTTTTTTTTTTTTTTTTTTTTTTTTTTTTTTTTTTTTTTTTTTTTTTTTTTTTTTTTTTTTTTTTTTTTTTTTTTTTTTTTTTTTTTTTTTTTTTTTTTTTTTTTTTTTTTTTTTTTTTTTTTTTTTTTTTTTTTTTTTTTTTTTTTTTTTTTTTTTTTTTTTTTTTTTTTTTTTTTTTTTTTTTTTTTTTTTTTTTTTTTTTTTTTTTTTTTTTTTTTTTTTTTTTTTTTTTTTTTTTTTTTTTTTTTTTTTTTTTTTTTTTTTTTTTTTTTTTTTTTTTTTTTTTTTTTTTTTTTTTTTTTTTTTTTTTTTTTTTTTTTTTTTTTTTTTTTTTTTTTTTTTTTTTTTTTTTTTTTTTTTTTTTGTGGTAGCATTGGGCCCCCCCCAGAAATTACAGACATGTTAAAGTGAAAAAGGAGAGGCCCAAGATACTGGACTGTAAAGGCCTCTTCCAAACTGTGAAATCCAAAGCTCTCAGTAAAAACAAACAGATCCCAGGGTATAGAGCATGAACAAAGCCTGCCTTTTATACATAATATATAACTTTTTGAGCTTAAACAGCATTAAAGCCCAAGTTTGCTGTCTTCTGGTAAGGCTGACACCACATGCCCTGAGCTGAGACAGCCCCTCACCAAATTGTTGCAGGGAATAACGAAGCGTATGGTCATCAGCTCCTACCATATTTTCCTCACAACACCATCAGCAAGCAGATGCTTTATGTAATCAGAAATTCCTGCTTACTAACAGAGAAATCACAAATATGCCACATTGCCCAACATTTGGGCTTCTTTTCTTTTTTTTTATCAGGGAATGGCTACAGGAATTTTAAATACCTTGTATAAAACTAATGAGTGAGTTTGTCTTCTGTAACTTTGCTAAAAACATTGAAGTCTCCCCAGTCACTATTTCCAGGCCTTTTCTCCTGTCTCGTTAAGCCAAGAATTCATATGTGTCATTTGCTTTCAAAAAAACCAATTTTAATTGTATTTACCCCACATGATAAAATAAGTCTTTGATTTTTCCATCACTTGTAATACCAACTCATCTGGTTCCAGAATTCCTTTGGAGGACCAAATGCAAACTGCCATCGGGCACAGAGTAGGGTAATATCAGACATCCTCTTGTACCCTCCAGCTCATTTGGAAGTTGGCCAGTGAGGTGGGAGCCATTGATTTCAGAATGCTGATGCTCTATAGTCTCTTAGGATCAGGAAGCTGGACACTTCCCTATTCAGGGTGACAAATGTTGAATGTTACAAACATTTAAACATTGTATAGAACTGTGGTTTGATCCACTAAGGATATGCAGGAATAGGGAAAAAAAACCCAGTTTATCAGAATTTTATCACTTAGAAAAAGCTGCTTTTTCAAGCATATCTTGAAAAGCCCAGGCAAATGTGACCCTCAGTATATGACTCTAACCTTCCCTTGGCTCCCCATGAGACGCACCAAATTTCAAGGCAATTTGAGCAAGTATGTGGATTTTAGAGCACTTAAAGTGCCGACCTTTAAACAGAAATAGGTACTCAACCTTGGAGAGCCTGCACTCCCTGATAATTAACAGGAGGATTTTGGTTTTAAATTGTATTGTGGGAATGTAAAAGCTCTTTGTTGATATTATTAAAATTGAATTCCTGAATTGTGTCAGATTTAGATTTTGCTCTTCCAGGTCCTAATGAATAACACTGCTTAGAATATATCAGAGCAGAGCCCTCCTTAAGGATCTTTACCTCCTATATTCAGGAACTGTCAGAAAATGCTAAGATGCACTTCATGATGTTTCACCAGAAATCATTTGCATTTCCTGAAGAAAATGTTTCCATCATGTTGTTTTTGTTGCTTTGTTCTCCCACACTGCACAGCTGGTCAAATGTTGCTGTGTGGTGGCACCTAGGAGTTCCAGTACAGGTTAGGCCCTTACAGTGGTAATATTGCAAAAGAACCTCAACCCCAAACCAGTAAAACCAAAAGTATAAGTGCAGATAAAAATAAAAAGATACAGTGACAGGAAAAACAGAAACTGCAAGAGAACAGTGACAGAAGTAGAAGAATTCAGCTCTTTTTTCATATCTGTGTACCTCAGCATCTTTCCATGGACTCCAGTGCTCTGGAGTCAGAAAGGTTTGCTTATTTAATTGATATTCTAGCAGTAATCATATTTCCTTCCTTTAGTACCATCTACCAAAATCTTGCACATTTTTCAGTCCAGTTTCAAGCCTTCCTGACAATGGGGACAAGGTGTTTAGCAATGCTTCTTTTATCCCGCTCGATCTCACAAATCAGAGATAGCCAGCTGGATTCTCTGGTCTTTTCAAACACATGCTGGTTGTAGTCCAAAATGCAAGTCAAGACTTTAAAACAGTAGGATGGAATGTTTTCTCCAGTTCTGGAGACAGACTCACCGCTGGTGTAAGTAGCCATAAACCTTCTTTTCTGTCACCTATTTCTGTCTTTTTTGTTGCCAATTGTTCTGCAAACCTCTTCTCGAGGAGAGTGCAATTTGCCTGTATTTAAGATGCTCGTGTGAAACCACCCTTTGCATGAATAAACCCAAGTTTTTCCTCTGCAATAGATCTCCTGCTTTTGTACACTTCTGTTGGGCACAGCCCAGCCCTTTCTCATTCCTGCATTTGTCATTCCAGCACTGGCTTATTTTTTCTTGCCTGCCATTAATACAAATGTGGATGAGTGTGGGCCCACCTCAGAACCTTCTGGCTCCCCAGTAGGTAGCAATATGCCAGGTTGAAATGTGTCAAGTATCTGTCATTCCCCTTTGCTTGCAGACCTTCAAGCAGCATCTTTCACTACCTCTGGCAGAGTGTTTTTTACAAGATATCCTGAAAAATTAATATCTAGTTTCTTGGACAGGGGGACTGTGACATAGATGTATTAAATAATTCTATCAAGTGCTTTTAGTGTGCCATTTTTGTGAGGGTGTTAATACAACAATCACAGATATAGTCTGGGCTGCTTTCCTTTTTTTAGAATCCTTGTTGCTTGTTGTTCATCATTTTTGTATTTTATCATAAATTCTGATGTCTTTAATGGTTATTGAAGATGAAAATATGGATTCAGAGTTGCATAGCTAATGCCACAAGTCTCTGAGTGAGTCTATGTGATGATCTCTGTGCACTCATGTAAAAAAATCAAATTTCTAATTTGATTTTATCTCCCTCATCCTACTCAATTCAGGTAGTATTTTACCATCAGAAACAGGAACAAACCAGTAGACAGAAAGCAGTGTCTACCTTGTTTTCTCCAGTGAGAGTTCACTGTTCCAGAACAAAAGCAGCAGGTTTTCATTCATTAGAGGAAGTAAATATAAACTGAACAAGATACATTTATATGATATAATTGAAATTATAGACATTAAAACCATAAATAATTGAAGTATAGTTAATGTTTTAAAGTAGTTTATATTATAAATAATTTAACTGAATTCACAGGCTGATTTCTGTGTTAAAACTGCCAAGCCTCAGAAACTCGAGTATTTTTTTCATCGTTGTTCTGTGAATGTTTTAGAAGATTTCCTTAGCTTGAAAAGAGCTGTGGAAGGAAAACCCTTCAGCCTGTTGGCTTGACATTGGAGACACCAATTTGAATATCACATCAGACAAGCTAACTTCTTACTGGTCTGTCACCCCTGGCAAGTTCTTTGTCTTCTAAAATGTAGGTGTTTTGGGATGTGGAAAATTACCTTGTCTGTACTTTTCATGGCCATGTGGTATTAAAAGACAGTAAAAGTAGACAACTAACAAGGGAACAATCTTTACAAGAGGGCAAAGAAGCATTTAGACCTGTGGGAGATGACTCTTCCCCCCTCTCTCTTTTTTTCTCTCACACACACAGCCACACACAACCCAAGACGTGAGTGATCAATGCTCCTGCTGGGCCAGGCTCCTGCTGCAATCATAAGCAAGTTCGAACAAAGCAGCCACTTCCGTCGCCTCCTGCAGCAGCTCCTCAGGACAGGGCGAGCACCTCCTCCGAAAATCATGGCTTGTTTGCATCCTAACTGAACAGCATTCGAGGGGGAAATGGGAATTCAGAGCTGCCAGCTACAGTATCTCTGCTAGCGGCTCACCAATAAGGCCCGGTACAGACCTGCAGAGCCTCTGGATAAATTGTATTTTCCAAGGGTTAATTAAGCTGTCTTGAGCTTCTGCATGAAGGGGAACAAACTGGCACTTGCAGCGTTTTCTGAAACCTGCTGTCGACATTACAGTCCCTGCTGCTTTTAGCAGTATCGATCCGATGCCTGACCTGTGAAATCCTTGATGGCTGCTAACACTGGAAGCTTACTGGAGCTTTCCAAGGGAGCTTCAGGACAGCTTGTGTAGTCAAGTACAATTACCTGTCCCTCCAGGAGAGCCAATTAGTTCACAAAGAGCTGGAGCAGAACAAATGTTTTGTGTGTGATTTAGAATCTCAAAAAAAAAAAAAAAAAAAAAANTCTGTCTCATTCTTTTATTTCTAATTTTATGATTATTGCCCCGTTCATGACAACCTACACTGTGTTTCCTCACATGTCTCATCAAGGACTTGGGCATAAGAAAACAGATTTATAGTTCTTATTTTTTAACAGAAAAAAGCCTCATGTGCAATGCAAAAACCAGCCTTGGCCATTTTAAATACCATGGACCTAAAAGTAGAATGCTCACATACTGGATATTTTCAGAGTCTTAGATTAATGTATTTAAAACCCACAGCATATGTAGATATTTGTGCTGTCATTTTTATAGCACATCTATACATATATGTATATATAGTTATATACAGATCTCACTTTAAATTCTTGGGCTTGATTTTCTGAAAGTGAAAAGGCAGCAAGTGTTGTACCAAAAAAGCCAACCAAAAACCAGAACATAAGGAGTGGAAATTAAAGAGATCACTATCTATATTATAACCCAGTTAAGGCAATATCTATAATTTTTAAAAGTAAAAATAAAAGACATGGAAAAAAAACCAAATGAAAATTTCATCTCTGCTATTCCAAACAACCTTACCACTTGACTCAAGTTGTACAGGGTTGACAGAACAGCATTGGCTCAGGAACAAACCTCTTCAATTAATTTGAACTAATCATTCAAATAAATAAGGACCCAATAATTTAGGTGGTCAGTTACTGTGGGCTGATTCCAAAATCTCCAGTGTTCTACATATAAATCAGGATGTAGCAAAGGTGATTGCCTTAAGGAAATGTTGGATGTTATCAACTGGAAGTGAGAGATGTCCTGAGGTTAGTGATGATGAGTTTCTTAGATACTGCTCAGCTCCTGACCTGTTGCTGAAAACTAAATCCTTGGGGATTTGATTTTTTGGATTGTTTTTAATCTTCCATGAGAAGAATGGTAAGGAATAATTCTCATTGGCTTCCAGTTTAGAACTCAAGGTTCAATGACATACCCATTACATTTGGATTCCTTCCAATCCTAAGAACTCTTGGTGTTGCTGTTCTGCTGAAGAAATGGAAGGAAGACCTTTTCATTTCAAGGTCACTGCTTTGATGGGGCCTGGGTTAGCAGTGACCAAAAGTTATTACTGCATGATGACTGTTTTGGTTTGCAGTCCAATTCCCAGCTAAGAATGTTTGTAGTGCAAATCCACTGCTGCAGCTGACACTAATGGGCACTCTGCTCAGCAGTGAGAGCCACAGACCAAGCATGGAGTGGCACTATAGGGATTTATATCCTAGTTCTTTGTGCTTGTCCTTCCAAAAGAAGCTTGAAACACTGCAGTCAAGCAGTGGGGAGACACAACTTGCTGTTTCCTTTACTATACAAGTGTGTCTGTAGGGGATTTAGACTTCCATGCTGTCAACTTGGCAGTTTTCACATGTAGGAGAAATAACCCAAGTAGCTGATCCATTGGGCAGATAACTGTATTTTTTTTCCTAGAGGAAACAGTAAAAAATCCTTACCTTTTCTAACCAGAGTAAATTGTCACGTTGGTTGAGATGGAACATCTTAGAAAAGTGCCTCATGTTGAGGAACACTGTTTGTTCTTCCAATATGAAAATGGAAATTGGTTTGACCAAGTGATATTGCATAGAATCTGGGGACTAAGATTTATATATGTGACTGGTTGACCTTCAAGGTGGGACAAGGTGTTCACCATTTGAAGGGACAGTCACTGAGATTTCCAAGAATCTACTGGCAGTGGTAGACGATCTTGCAAAGATGTGCTGGTGGGCTCTACAGGTGAGTTTTGATTGAACTGGCAGTTCCCACAATCACATTGAGCCTGTGCTCTGATCAAATGGTTGGGGAAAGGAGGAACCACGTGAACAAATTTAGTCTGGCTTCCCTTGGATTGCCAACATACTGCAGTAAGTGTCAACAAATGCCAGTTCCTCTCTGCATTAGGGCTTGTGCAGTAACTGTACTGAGCTACGAAATAATCAATTATTTATTTGGGAGGCTTAGCAAGTCTGAGTGGCATTTCTGTAACCTGGAGCTTCACAATTAAGAAATAAAACAATTTCTGCTACTGTCAGTGGCCTGTACCCTTGCTTGCTGAGCTGCATGCTGGGCAGCCAGAAGAGGAATTGTAAGGGCACAGTGCCATATATTTGCTCTGTTGGTGTAATTACTTGGCAACACTGTCAATATTATCTACCTCAGATGAAAAAGGATATTACTGTGAAAATCCCGACAATAACATTTAATGAAGCCTTACTCAGTTATTTGCTAAGGAGGCATCATAAATTCTATTGCAGCAAACCTTCAGAACAATTCCTTTACTTGGATTTCTCCCTCTCTTCCTTGGTGCTTCATAGAAAAGCTCCATGATGTGGTGGGCAGAAGTAAGGAATAAGTAGGAGGTGAGCACAAGTGCTGCAGCATTCCTTGCAGTGCAGTGATTTTTGTCCTTTGGGTCAGGGTTAAGCACAGGACAGCAGCACTTTCAAACTGACTTGTGAGTACGAGAAGCTGCAGAGAAGATGATCTTGTGAAGGGTCAGCAAGAGTGAAGTGTTATTTTTATTATCTCTGTGTGTGGGAGGGAAATGTTTCATGTGTTGCTGGTACCAAGGGAAATATTCTCCAGAGTAACAATTAGGGTCCAGTCCTGGGGAGGTTCATTTGTGCCTCTTCAAGTTTCTGATTCGCATCTGCCTTAGAAAAGGACAACTTGTTAATGAACAATAAGAAGCAATTGATACCACCAAAAGTTTGCACATTTTCACTGGTTAGGTTTTGCTCCCCGATGCCTTCCTGCAGAGCAGTCTCAGATGGGTGGTCTGTGAAAATTGAGGCACCCTACCCATACAGCATCATACCCCAGGCTCTATGCAGGAACGGAGAAGAGCTGGTATTGTGCCTGGAGAAGCAACCAAAGCATGTCCAGAAATGATCTCTGTGCCTTCCAGGTGCAAAAAGCTGCCTGTGCCCCACTGTGATCCAGGACAATGGCTAAACCAGACTGATTTTATTCAGGAGCACAGAGTGCTGAGCCTGAGTCCTTCCCCCCTGTATTGGGAGAGTCACTCAAGAAGATCCTGAATTCCTATGGAATTGAGGATTTGCTTGTCTACAGCACGGAACTGAAGGATTCTGGTGCTGAGAGGTGCAAAAAGTCAAATTTGAGTTGGTTGTCAGATAGAGGCCTTTTGGGTGTGGGCTCATTCCCACACCAAGTCATGGGAAATCAGCAGGCAGCCTAGCCTGGAGGCTGAGCACTTCATTTTTTGGAGTTGTTCTTTTCTTTCTCTTTCCCCCAGATCTGGTTTCTACCTGCAGGTCTTACTTTCTTTTTCTAACATTTAAGCACTTAAGTCAGCTTTTTATTCTTTTACTAACAGAAAGACATGAAAAAGCCCCAATCAAACCCAAACTCCTCTTTTTCTCTAATTGCAGCAGCAACTTTCATTTGAATATTTCATCTGACTGAGGAAATTTAACATGGTGTTGCTTAGGTCTCATGAAAGAAAAGTGTCTGTGAGTCACTGTTTAGTGAGCCACTAGAAGGGGTATTTGGGGGATGTACACCTCGTGTACAGTCCTAAATTAAATTTGTAAAGCCTGTGCTAAGCTTGAGTAGTGAGCAAGGCTAGAAGGAAAAATCACACTTAAGGTGGAAATGTAATATAAGCCAAAATACTTACTAATGAAACACATTTGTTCATCCTTCTGCTTTAAAATAGTTTGGGCTTTTCAAGTGCAGAGAATACTTCATTCCACCTATCCACAACAATCATGTGCTTCATGGCCAGAGAGGTGGTCACATTAAATAAAATAAAAAATCCTACAGTGTCCCTACCCATTGCTGCAGCTCTCCAGTGGTCTTCATAGAAAAATAGACTTGGGCAAATTATAACCATTCTTCAAACATCTCTGAAAATATCTGTATCCACAAAACACTGGAGCTTTAATTGTTTGCAATGCCTGTCTTAAAATGAACCTTCTAAAAATGAGCTTGGATTTTCCTTTTTGATACTAGCAAGATTTTTATGTTTTAAAAATAAAGCTACAGCTTTGTCAGAAATGCTGTGTTCACTTTATGAACCCTGAAGTAATGGCTCTGCACAAGTGTGTGCAGAAGTCTGTTAGTGACTGTGAAGACATTTGGTACCAATTGACTGGGAACTAAAGCATCATTTTCCCTCTCATACCAGCATAAAGATAATATTCTATTTGAACCTCTGATTTGATTGATACATCTCAGCAGCAGGACACTTAGACTTTTATGTCAGAAAATGAAAATGAAATATTTTATGTCACTGAACACAACAGCCTGTCTTGCAGTAGTTAAAATCCAATGAAGTTCCAGTCAATCCTGTAGTTACTAAAATACCTAGAATGTTGTGATTTTGTTCTGAGAGGGCTTCCAGGAAAATGTCATTAAGTTAAAATGGTGACTAGTCAGTATTTGTTCTTTTAAAGCTCTAAAATTTCCCAGCCTGCAAAACTTCTAAATATAGACAAGCAGTTGCATAAAAAGCAGCATGGAATACAGGATATCCAACTCACTCTTTCTTCAAACAAAAACTCTGTATTTTGCAAGTATATTTTGACATTTAGGCAGACACATTTTGCCCCGTGCTCAACTGGGGCATTTAGTTTTAAAAAGTCTTTCCTAAAAATTCTATTAATCCAGAAAATATTTAACTGGAATAAATCTTCTCAGTGTTGGGGTAATCTTGGAATATTTTTTTAAAGAAAAAAAAAACTGTAAAGGTTATTTCAACTTTTTATATGAACTGCCTGTCTTGACAAGTTCTTAACTTCATTATATTGTGCCTCATTAGTACTTTAAAACCTGCTGAAGCTAAACTGCATCTTACTTGCCTATTAGTTCAACCTTAGGCCCATCAGTAGAGCATTACCCAATGTCTTGGGAACAATTAAGGCATGCCTTCCCTACCAAACAGTTTCTAAGTGGACAAAACATACTTAACTGTAGAGTTTGTGGCACACAGAATGGAAATGCAGTGAAAACTACTGGGAATATGCATTAATCCTAATGCTGAACAAGTTCCTAATAACTCACTTGAAACTCCTGGGGATATAGTATCAAGTATGTACTCTCTAAATGCTACTAATGAAACATTTACAGTCTGTGGTGATAAAAGGGAAATAGTGGAGTCTGTGGCCAGTTAAAGGGCTTCTTGAACAACACCCAGAATGCAAACGTAAGATGTATGTGATTATTGATCTTTTCAGCAAAAAGACTTTATGAATAATATTCATACCATACCATTAGAAGCTAAAATAGCCTGGGAATGAAGCATCAGCAGGAGAGCAATTGATGGATTTAGACAGGTCAGACAATGTCATTCTAAAAGCAGCTAATCAATATGGACAAATGTGTCAGAAAGGTGATTTGAAAAATGACTTTATAATAAGGGTAGGAAAAAAGGACAGGTTCCTTAGGTCCCAATTTTTCCTCCCTCAGAATTGCATATTATTGAAACAAGGTTGTTAACTGTTTCACATTTCCATGAGCAGCAGAAAGAAATGAAACTGAAAACCCACAAGGACAAAGCTACAGCTTCATTCACTGACAAGGAGTAAATAGGCTGACATTGAGGGGATTTTGCCCAGTGTAGCTACTGGGGCATCCCTGCTGCCCAATTTCACAGCTGGGCTGTGCACAATCCCACCTCATTTTGAGTTCTCTTTGATTGGGTAAACTGAGCACCGGGATCTGTGTAGCATTTTGTGGAAAAGGGTTGTTCCAGCACTCCTGAGGAGGCAGAACCTTTCTGAGCTGGATTGTTTTTTGGTCTGATGGCTTTGCCTTGCTGGCTTCGGTAGCTTTGTTCTCATTCAAGTGGTGCAAAGTGATCAGAGAGATCCCACTTGGCTTCCAGTTGGACCTCAGGAGTTGACTGCCATCCACTGGATGTCACTCAGCTTTTCGTCTGTCAGATTAAAAAGTGCACATCCCATTGAAGTGTGCTGTTACTGCTCCTGTGGTTCACCATGGCCTATTAGCACTGCTTATCAGGACTTGTTTAATTCTAGATTCACTTGGCTAAACTCTGCTGGCATCTGTTCTCTCCTAACCACAAAGAACATCCAGTGACTAATGCCGAGGGCTCCAGGTTAATGTTAAGTAACTGTTTCTACTTCTGCCAAAAGCTTCCTGTGTGACCTATTGGACACATAACCAAACCTGTCCTTTGCTGCAATTTCCCCACCAGTACAGTAAGCTGAATAGTACTTCAGCACTTGAGAAGTTCATACTTACGAAATTCCTTGTGATACTACAATGGAAGGAATAAAATAAGAGGTTTATAAGTGCTTAGAGAATTGTTATTATTTCTGCTTTTGTCAAAAGTATGGCTACCTTCAATTTATTCAAATCTCAAAATGTAGGAAAAATATATCATTGAAAAGCAAGGGATGTGGAAGTTTGGAACAAATTTGTTGTTCCTTTTAGTGTCTGCTGTCTCAGAAAGCACTGTTAACTGCATCTGTCCCTCTGAGATTCTTCTTTATCATCTTTCCCTGTGTTACTCCCCTCACTTTGATCCAGTAGTTAAGTGTGTCAGCTGAGACAGATACGTTTCTTCCCCAGAATGTCTTTTTTTTTGAGGTCCATCTGTGACATGTCACCTGAGCAGGAATTTTGGTTTCAACATCCTGAAACTATTGTTCCACATCTGAGCTGACTCTCACCATTTCCCTGGAAGAAGAAATACTAACTTGGGTGTCATCAGTAACTTCTTGACAGAGTTTTTTATTACCCTTTGAAAACATTTTCATGTCAGGACCGTGGATGAGTGTGATCAGGATGAATGTGGTCCCTTCCATGCCTGCAGAAAGGAGAGCTCTTGGGAAAGGTTGTCCGTTGCCACCCACTGGACCTTCCAGGGAGGAATGAATGGAACCATTGTAGCGTGGGGCCATCTGGAAGCAACTGCAGGCAGGAGGAATAACGAGGAACAATGCAGTCAGATCCAGTGTGCTTTGGCTTGTGTAGGTACCAGGTCAAGAGATGGCAAATACGGTGCAGTGTAAAGAATAATGCAGGGCTGAGAAGTCCACTTGGGGATTATTGATGAACCAAGACCTTTATAGAGTGCACTGATGAAGAAAAGGATTTTGGGGGTTGCGGTGGGGCAGTAAATAAAATTCAGCCAAGACCTAATGTGTGTGGATGCTGATGCCATTGTACTTAAAGGAGGAGTGGAGATTTGCTCAAAGCTTTCATTTTGCTGCTAGTTACATGTTTATTATTGCTGCTAGTTACTTGTTTACTCAGTTCTGAGTCTTGGTTTGAGGACTGGAAAGATTTATCTGAGGTGAGATGTAGCTTATGCATGGCCTTGATTTTGCTCTGGAGAGCAGACAGCTCTGGATCTGGGTTGGAGCTAAACCTCGGGACAGTCCCAAAGCTTATAACTGAAACCTGATCCTTCCCCTCCTCCTTCTCCCTGATGACAGAGTCCAAGAGGTTTGGCATCAAGGTTCCTGTTTCTCCTCTTATTGTTGGTAATTATTTGAATAACACAAAATCCCCTGAACATAAATTATGAGATTGTTGGTTGTCGGTTGCATTAGTTCTGTGATCAAGTTCAGAGGAAAAGCCTTTAGGAATATCAGTTTTTCCTTGCCTCTGTAGTCCCGCCTCTTTGGCATGGGTGCTTGCAGCAATTCCCACTAGGAGCAGTAGGTACTGAATGGGGTTTTTTTCTGTCCCTGAACACCACTTCAGCTGCACAAGGTCACTGCTGCTTTCCCTGTGGTTCTCCCACCTCAGGAGAATCACATTACTGAACACCAGTCCCCAGTGTTTAGAGCTACCAAGTCCCTAGTCCTGAAGCTCATCTTTGCTACTGAGAACAAAACCATATTCTCCCTGTAAACCACTGACCTCCTGTCACCATCTGCAAAACCAGACCTGGAGTCTGTTTACAAATCATAGTGGTATTCCCAGGAACACTGTGTTGTAAAACAACAGTTTGTCTTGAATGCATTTTGATTTTCAAACCAGTTTTATCTTGAAAGCAATCCTGTAAGCCTTATCAAGAAAAGCCCTGGTTCCACTGTAGCCGTTTGCTGAATTAAACAGCGCTAAACATTTAACATTCTAAATGAATTAGGCTGGGAGATGTAAAGAAAGCTGAGCTTTAAGATGAAATGTAGGACAAACTCCAAAGGATGTTTTGCCCGTTTCATTCAGCATTAGTATCTTGCCTATAGGCCTTCCTTTGAAATAATCTGTGAACATGGTTCCCATATAATTAGCTGAGCTGTAAGTTAGGTGTTTAAAAATATTTTTTCAGGTGCTTTTTTGTATTCACGATAGCTTCTCAACACCAAAAATCAATCTCAATCAAAGCTGCTACTGAGTTTATCATAAATTATCATGAAAAGGTTTTCTACTGAGTAGATGGTTAATTACTATCTAATTTGAATAATTTTGCATATTAATGAGAAATGAATGAAAATCATTTTTAGATTTTTAACTTCAGCTGAGAAACCCATGGAGATAATGGCCCCCTTTTAAGATGCATGTGATCCTCTTACTAAAAGAGACTGAGAATTTTTTTCATTTACCAACTTGTTTTAAATTGATTAATGGATTAGTGTTTTTGTCATTAATAAACTATATCCAAATGAAAGACAAGTTCATTATTTGACTGTGTGGTCTTATATCTGCTGCCAAGAAGAAAAAAAAGTGACTGACTGAAAACTGATTAAGGCTTTGCTTAGGGAGGATGTAGCCTCACACAATCCTTTGTAAATGCCAGAAAGGCAGAAAACAGTGGGGTTATGCAGAGCCAGTTGGAGGCAGGTAGCAATTCCCATGCTTTGCTATTTAAAACATGGAAGGGTATCCCAAACAAAACCCCCTTTGTTCTCCTCAGCCCCAACACCTGACTGTGAGTGGGTGAGAGCCCTGCCCCTGGAAAATGAGGGTGCTGCCTCAGCCTATTTGCTCCCAGTGAGCTCCTGTGAAAGCGGGAAGGACCAGAGGAGCCTTGCTGGAAGCTCACCCTGCATGCCTCTGCCTTCACTGCATTCCTTTTCCTTGCACACCAGTTTACAGGGAATTTAGCCAAATAACGCTGCCCTGTTGCCTCACTGAATCAAAGCAGTTCGGCATCTGCAGGGAGAGAAGTGAGACTCAAAATATAAATTCACACAGCAATGGCAGCATAAGACCATTGGAAGGGGCACTGTAAATGATAACACATGTGGCCAACCTCCTGTATTTTCTGTTGTCCTGTACGGCACCAAGGCCCTTAGGAAGGTGACAGTCTCTTTGCAGAGTACCTGGAACAACGAGGTTGTGTGGTTCTCTGCATGCTGCAGCTGTACAAATAGTAAATAGGCATAAAATACACACACCACTGTATGAAACCACACACTTGTTCAGGGATGTGTAGTTAATATTGCATCTATTAGGTCTGGGGTTTCTGGGATTCTTCCTTGCTGATTTTCAACCACGCAGTGTTTATAATATGAGCAAAAGGAACTTGCAATGGAATTGAAGAGCTGTACATTAAAAACAAGTATACAGTGTGCTCATAGAATAAATAATTCATTACCAGAAGATATCAGTGAAGTCTAAGGACTGGCATTTATATAAATATAACAAGACTATCCAGATTTCTAATGGCAAATATTTAAAGACAGGAGGAAAAAATTTTGTAGAGAAATAAACCATCCTGCTTCAAAGCATATGCCAGACATTACTTAACGAGGGCTGGGGAGAAAATATACATGCTCACCCTTGGGGGTGGGTCTGACTGCTACTCTGCCTGCAGCAATTGGTGACAACCTTTGTCAATAAAAATTTATGAAATATTAAATACACCAGTACCCTTGATCTGCCCAGTCTTACATATTTTTCATTTTTCTTCACTTTGGGAAATGGAAAAGAAAACTTACAGAATCACAGAATCAGTTAGTTGAAAAAGACCTCTGAGATCACCAAGTCCAACCTTTGATCACCACCTTGCCAACCAGACCATGAGTCATAGTTTCTTGACCACAAGAATTTTATGCATGCATTTCTATGCATTCTGTAATAAATCCTGGGACTTTGTAGGCTGTGAGCCTTGCTCCTGATTGCAAGGCAAGTGGTGCCAAGTTTGAGGGAAATCTGAACTTTTATGGGAAGAAGTTTGTTAAAATACAGTATTGTGATTGCTGAATTTGCACAAAATAAGAGGTTGAAATTCTCAAAGTGGAACAGGGTACTTAGCACACATTTTACTTTCTGGATAGTAATAAACATACAGCCAAATCTTTGGAAGGTCTTTTCAAGATTAATGTGAAATGTAACCAAAACTGTAGGGAGGGGATTGATCATTTTGGAGTCAGCGCTGATCCCTTCAATTACCTTCTCTTTAACTCCAACTTTATTTTAGAAGCACTTTTAACTGTTGTTTCCAGCATCTAAAGTGTTTTGGGGATTGGCGTTTTTCTGTGTTGCAAAGATTTTCTCACCTCCATTCCCCTACGTTGTGTCTTTCTTCCTTTTACTTTGGGAAGAGCTACTATGTGCATGGCTCAACCAGCAGTTGGTTGGGTTTGTCTTGGAAGAACCCTAAGGGTAAGCTGTGGACCTTAAGCTGTATCACAAATAAAAGTGGCATGTCAGTGTGTCAGAACACTTGAAAAGTCATAATGGGAACTGTGTATTGGAAGCAGCTGCTTGATTAACACAATTTCTTTAGTATGACAATATTTTCTCAGGACTTGGAATGAGATACCTGTAGAACACAAATGTTGAAATGACCAGTGGGAGAATTCTGTAATGATCTCTGTGCTTCTCTTGCTCACCAGCATGGAATGGTGAAGTCCACTCAAATGAAATGCTTTCTTTTGTTTAGAACATCATTGCAATCTGTGCTAGTGCTGATAAAAGTGATCTTAACATTTGTGACTCTTAAGAATGCGCGAAAACTCCTACAATTTATCAGTATAAAGGGAACAAGCATATGACTGGCATTATTTTTTGCCAGCATTAAGCCGTACATTACAGATACTTGTATTAATATATATCTCAAAAAAACAGTTTTCATTCAGTACTCTGATTTCAATATTCTGATTTCAAAAGAGATTCTTCCTAAATTCTGACTGCCTGTTTGAGTCATTAGTTCCATCCCTAGGAACACTTTGTCACCAAAAATAGCCTCTATTTGCAGAGGATCTGCAGGTGTGCTTTGCAAATCATACCCACTGGATCCATAGGTCAGAAGAAATAATGAGGCTGTGAGGTCGGATGACGTGTTGGCACCTTGAAGTCACCATGCACAGGTCCCCAGAACTTACCACTGATACTGAAGTATCTCATGAACAATTATTTTCAGATTTTCTGTTTTCCTACATTGTAGAGGAGGCTCCACAGGCTTTACATTTTCTGGTGAGTAAAGTATTTGCCATCATCAGAAGCATCAGCAGAAGGTCAGACTGACTGCATGAGATTGTGTGAATATTTTCACAGCTTTCATTAGCAAAATTATTTTAATTAGTGAAGACCAAAGTAATTGAAGGAGAAGGTCATTTTATTTGTTTGGGATCAATGCCTCCATCACCAGCCTGGTAGAATAGATTTTTCCAATTGTGAGGACTAAATTCTAAGCTGGTATAAATCAAGAATAACTCCCCTGAGGTAAAATGGAGCCCCTCCAATCTAACACTTGAGTCTTAAACCTTCTTTAATGGTGAAGAGTGAAGCTGGGTGCCATTTTATGTCTGATCCTTTCCATCTGATCCTTTTGTCTCTCAAATAGTCTTTGGACTAATTTAGATTTAGAGGATCATCTGCAAAAGTATAGTAGACTTTTAAGTGCATTATGTTGAGAGATGTCTGTCCATTATATCCTAAATATTATATAATCATATGAAGGCACTGACCTTATTCCATGTATAACTGCCCACCCTGTGGCCACAAGCTGGCAGATCATCCTAACAAGATGTAGTAAAGAACAAAGATATTGCAGGTTCTGTCATGCTACACCTGAAAGTAAATGTTTGCTCATATATTTTTAAATAACTAGTTATTTTTCCAAGAAGACTGCACAGAGGTAGAGCTTGAGGAGTAAAGGCAGCCAAAAGTTAACAGCTCTGTTGGCATTACATTTTCTTGAATTTTGTGATGTTTTCACCTATGTACATAATTCCATGCACAAATTTCTGCTGCACCTTTTTCTGAACTTCTCTCTTGAGTGGCACAGCTCTGACTTCAGAATCAGCCAGAGGAAAGCTGATATTCCTAGAAGTCAGTAAGAACTTCAAGATCCAAATGCTTCAAACATTATTTGAAATGATCAAGGGCAGGGACCACTCATGAAAATGACCATGTTCCAAGAAGCCAGTCATTTAAAATACAAACACCACAAATAATTTCTGGGCTTGTTTTGTATCAAATGAATTCCTAGAGTAGTGACCAAACTGTGGCACAGTTCCACTGTCACTTATATTGAGTATAAATTTATAGCAGTTGCAGTGAAGTCAATAGCATTTCTTTGGACTTACAAAGGTTACTGAATGTCAAATTCTGCTTTCAGGCTGAGAACAAAATAGTTTTAAAGATGTACCGAGAGCATGATCCTAATTTGCTTCAGCAGCCTTTGGCCTCTGTATCACATAGAAACCAAGAAAATTACAGAAACTTCAAGTGTGTGGTCCTTTTAAAGACTGGATGGTTTTTCAGAGGCCATGTGAGGAAGCAGAATGTGTACCAATTATGCACTGGCCTGGTTTTGAAGGCCTGGTGAATCCACCAGGCATGCCTTCATCTAGAATGAGGAGCGTTCCCTCGCTCGCCTGGAACTGGGTGATCTTCATTTCCTCGAGTAGAACTGCCAGCCTCAGGGCTGGCAAAGCCTTCCCTCTGCTCCCTGCTGTGCCCTCAAGCGCACAGGCTTGACATACTTTAAAATGATAAAAACTTCCTGAACTCCAAACACGACTCAGCCCAGGGCGAGCTGTTGAGAAGCCATGGAGATGTTCCGCCTCATTTCAACAATTAGTGGATTATCCTTATGCCATTTGATTATCTTTGTTATAGCCTTGTGCACTTTACTGAAGCCTAATTCCTGCTGATTTCAATGGGTAAGAAGTGCTTTTTGTTTTAAGGGTAACTCTGGAATCTGGAATTAACTATACCAAATGAGGTTGCATATGGAGGTCCGAGTTAATTTCTGTTTAATAGAAATAAATACAGGTGACTCTCCCTCAGGAAAACAGGGTCTGCAAGGTCATTTGGCTTGCTGAGCCATGTGGATGTTTCTGTGCCAAGCCTAAATGGTGGGCACAATTAGAGAAGTTTCAGAAAGTCATTTGGAATTTGTATGTGCACAGATCAGATAGCCTAAACCAAAACGTCTTGAGAAATGAGAGTCACACAAAGGAATGGAGAGTGTGGGAGGATGTCCCTGCGCTTGTTCAAGTTGAAGTGTTGTGTCACAGCTGTGCTCTTATGGCCAAAACCAGGCCGCTGTTTAAACCATCCAACTGAGGAGTGTGTTTTGGGATGAGCCTGGTGGGTAATCCCTACAGCTTTCACATTCCCTGTGGCACAGGCTTAAATGCACGTGTGCACCTCCAGCCTGTCCCTCTGCAGCAATGCCAAGTGGAGAAGGCCCCATCCGCTGTCCCCTGCTGCCAGGACAGACAGGGCTGGACACTGCCAGATCTCATGAGCTGGGCTAACCTGCAGGAGACAAGTGGACACCAGCAACAAGTTCCACATTAGAGCATTCCTTGGACAGCTGTGGCAAACCAAGGTACCCCACACGACATCCTGTACAGGCACAAAGAATGTGGGTGTGTTTTAACACTTGCCTACAGAACAGATCCCAGAGCTGGAGCTGCAAAGATTTGGGCTTTTAACCCCAGCCTAACCCAGGAAGTCCCAGGCAAAAGAGCAGCCATTACTAAAGGGACTCAGGATAGTCACCATGCTCCTGAAATGAGGCTGCTTTTTTGTGCAAGTTCAGTGACCAATAACATGACTTTGGTGGATGAATTATGTCTTGACACTGGTCCAGGTAAAGCAGCGCAGATGACAGATAGTTTGGCAGAAGGGATACAGTTAGCATATGAAAGGATATCTATAACATATGGGCATCAGTATATATTTGTGGATTAATACATAGCTATTCTCCTGAAAAATAGGTTTTTAAATTGTCCTTTCTGCTTAAAATGTCAATGAAGATTTAATTATAAACCCAAACATACCTAATACATATGTAAGAGAGATCCTGGGAAAAAAATGTTAGAGGACACAGAAAGAAATTAAAGCCAAAACTTGTCAGTGTAATCATTAACTACAATGGATCAGTGCCAGTTTACACCACCTGAGAATCTGGCCAATAATATCTATTTAGTACACACTGTCCTACATCTATTGTGGTATTTATTTTTAGTCATTAGGATACCTCTGGCAAAATAAGCTCTCGCTTTATTTTAGAGGCAAGTCTTAAATAAACTTTAATGCTTAACGTCCTTTTTTCAGTTTTCTTCTATTTGTGTATGTAGAATAATCCAGCTATACACCAGCTTGAAACTCTGTATTTTCATGGGTTATAGATTTTCTTATATATTTATAGTCTAATTATATAACTACTTTTGTAAACTTGTACTTCTTAGGTAAGATATTCCAGAAATCAAAATAGTCAACATTAAACACCACAAGTACAGCTGCAGTTTTAAATATTTTATAATCCAATCAAATTGTTTGAGTAGTAATGCATTTAAATGTTGTTATGGAATCCCCTCTAGACTTTTTAAAATGGTTACTCTGTTCTTGGCTTTGCTATTTATGAAATTCATATGGGATGACATTTTTAATAATAGAGCATTTGACTTACAGAGCAGCAATTCCTGGAGTGTCTCAGTATAATCTATAATTTTCTGACTGAACTTTCAGAGGGACACAAACACATATCACACTTTTATTAATGAACATATACATCTGTTGATGTTGCCATAATTGAAATGACCTTAAGTGAGAAGACCTACATAAGTCATTTAGCATTTTTTATGATGCTCGGGTGAAGATGCTGTACAGATGCAGCTTTGGGATGCCAAAGCAGGAGTACAAAAGCTGTGCTAAAATGATGAGGGGAGGTTTAATTTGGAAAAAGGCACAAAGCAAAGCACGGCCCACGTATAATTAGGCAACATCCAGTACTATAGACTTGGGCAGAAGAAAGCTGTCGGGGAGTCTAAATTACCTCTCCTCCCTAGAGAGGATGGCACTGTCAGGTCAGGGCTGTGCTAAATGCTGGGTAACAGGAGGGTATTTGATTGCAGCTGCTTTCACTGAACAGAGGTTGTGGATAAACTGAGGACATCATTTCTGAGAGGCAAAAGTTCCTTGACCTCCTCGAGCACAAGTGTGTGTCAGAAGGGCATTTATAAAGCAACAGCCAGAGCTTTGGAAAGGGAAAAACAACCAAACAAAATGGCAAGCACTCCTTCCTTTGCAGTTTGTCTTAGGCTCTCTTTCACTCAAAGGCATGGACAGAAGCCAAACAATTGCATTAAACTAGGGCAAAAAGTTGTGAAAAGACTGGTGGGAGTCAGGACTCCTCTGGGCCCCCACCAGTTTGACAGGCACCCTGTGCTGGTGACAGGAGTGAAGGCAGGATCCAGGCAGGGAGCCTTCAGTCTCCCCTGCTCTGTGCCTGTAAAACCTGTGGTTTCAGGCTGCTTCCCCTTCCCTAGAGGTTTTGAATTCCCCTTGCTGTGCTCTCGCAGGCTGTGCTGTGCCAGTCCCCACCAGGGCTGCAGTGATCCCAGGACAGCCCTATGGCTGGATCCAGGACATTCACACAAACCTCCAGGAGGGACATCCTGAGATCTGCTGAAATCTAGACAGGGTTCCCAGGGTGACCTTGTTTTGTTTCTGCCCTTTCTTGATAATTCTTCATCTGCTTAAGTGCATGGAATAATTTTCTCATGATTATGGGCAGGCCAGATGCTCACGTGGTGAAAATCAGCATGTGTAGCTGCATGGGCTTCAGAAGCACAAGCTAAGATAGTGCTGCTGGTAGTTTTCATTTCCTCAGTACTGTGGGAGAATTTGACTTGGAGATTAAACCAGAAGAACTTTCAAGAAAGAGCCTACAGGTGAAGGGATAGATTCTGCTCCCCTCTGAGATGTAGTTCTTGCTACATGAAAGCTCTGGAGCTACTCCAGGTTAACTTGACTGAAAATAAGCCTGGAATCAGGCCCTGTGGTGCTTGAGTTACCTCAGACTGTTATTAATTTGAAGAGAGAAAATGAATTCCTGTTAAGGGGAAATAAGCAATCTTTATTAATAACAATTAGAGAGGGAAGACATTAGTTTTGATACATTGACTTAATTTGGTGAGTAGATCAGTAAAAACTGAGTTAATAATTTTAAAAACTAGTAAACATTTTCTGTAGTTTAACACTAATTGTGTTGGAATGTTTCCTTAAAACTGTGGCTGCTCCCACTGCAGCAGCTACCCCAGAGTTGAGCATCTCTGCTCAGTGTCAGGCTCAGGCTCTGTGTGCCTACCTGGGTCTCTTTCCTGTCATTAAACCCCACCTCTGAAGCACCAATGGAATTGTTCATTCATGGCTAAAAGGGAGTAGTCACACCCTCACCACCTTCCCTTCCAGAGGGATCTCACCCCTGCTCTGCTCTCCCATCTAATCACCCTAATCCTGCTCTGGAGTTTTGGTGGCATCACAGCACAGGGGAAGGAATGGCTGCCATCCAAATGATTGTTTGACACAAGCTAAGTGGAAAAACCATCAAAGTATCAAATTTCACCAGAAGCATTCCACTGATGTCCCAGGATTATTGTGTTCTTCAGAGTCAGAAGGATTGTATGTAATTTTACATGTAATGTTCTTTGAACATATGGTTCATAACATAAAAATCCCTTCATTTTAATTGACACAATAGGCTGGAATGGCTTTTTTTCCCTTGCCAAAGTACTTGTTATGGTCTGTATCACCTATAATGTGCATTCTGGAAAGCTCCTAACTAGGTATTTGGATGCTGGAATGCAAAAGATTGCTATTTATGAGACCATGAGACCACCTAGTGGGTCAATGATTTGCATTTTAAAAGTTCATTAATATGTACTAAGATCATAATAAAGCCAGTGTTTCATCAGACCAACCTTCATCACATTCCAGTAATAAATATCTTAAAAAAATATATTTTAATATAAAACAGAGGAGCATACAAATATCTATTTTGTGACCCTCAAGTTGCTCTAATTGAAAGTTTAAAGGACACCGGGCAAAGCATTTTTCTCCTAACAGTGGATAAAATGATCTTTTCCTTCAGTTGTTTTTAAGAATCCACTAGAGGCTTGAAAGTGAAATCTATTTTTTTATCTATTCCCTTTTTCTTCCTTCATAGACACATATTGCTTTGCCATTGTAAAGCTGCTTATGAGCGCTCGTCTGCCTGGCATTGATTTTTTTTCTTATTTAGGAGTAGCACTACTGTGTATTTGTTTAGGAGAAAATGCACATATATAGAATTATGTGTGTTTTCACACATATCACAGAGAAATAGAAACTTTCTTCCGACAGCTGTGTAGCAACCCTTGTGCTCTGCACCCCATCCAGATTTCACATCGAACAGTTTTACATCTCTGTACCTATCTTCAGCTGAAGTAGCCTTTATTAAGCATAATCAGAAACACCTTTTCCTCTCAGCCCTATGTTCATTCTGATCCATATTCTTTTCCCTTTTGCAGATAAAATTCAGACTAATAGCAATAATAATAATAATAATTCATCTGACAGAAGTATTATGCTTTGATTTTTTTGTGTGTCTGTTTCAGAACCACAGCATGGAGAAATTTACTTTAGACTCCCTTTCATTAAAGTTTAATCACAAAGGCATATACAGAGTTAGGTGAATGCCTGCATGACTTGTCTGAAATATAGGTTAATTAAGCAAGCTAAATATACTTTACGGAACAGAACAATAGAGTCAACCGTTCTGCGATTGAATTCAGAAGACTATTAGACAAAAGTGATCGTCCCAGCATTTGGAGCGAGTTTCCCCAGCCTGCTCGAACTTTATACAACAGCATAGACTAGCGGCAGGAGGGAAGACTGTAACCAGCGTGCCCTTGCAGAGTGTCTGCGCGGCTGGGAGCTCTCAGACTTGAGCTCCAGCCACAACCCGGTAACCTGGAACCCTTAAACAGCTCCCGCAGGGTTTTGTAAAATCCCAGTGTAAGTGGAAACTACCTCCATTATCTACCGCGACTTGCTGTTAACTAGGTTAAAAAAAGATATCTCAGCTAGTGAATAATTAATGTGGCAGCACTTACAGAAACGCAAATTAAAAAGGAGGTAGTGGCACTTCCTCCCCTTTTGTTTGATCATGGAGCAGTGATCTTCAACATATTATTTCTCTTTTTTTTAAATTTTTTTAAATTTTTTTTTTTTTTTAATTTTTTTACGATAATTTCTTCCAGTGACTGTATTGGTGTAGCTGTTGCATTGTGGGATGTGAGATCTGAGGTAGGGAGTTGAGAGAAAACATTTTATTCCTTAGTTCAGTTGAATTTAATTTACCTCCACTCATTTTCATTTCTCACTTCACTTTGTCACTTTGTCAGTGCCCTCAAACCCCTGGGATAAGCAGAAGAACAGAGAGGGCATTTGCCTGGTGGGAATGGAATTGGCTGCCTCTCCTCCAGCTCAGAAGGATGATGCTATTTACCTGTGTTTAATTCAGTGGATTTTCTTTTAAATATCTGCGTAGGAACCAACTCTGCAGGCCAGCAAAGAAACAAAACTCCCCCTGATTTAAAGAGGGGACTTGTTCAGTGCCTAAATGCAGCATTTGGCCACAGAAGCTGCAACAAAAGCTTTGTTATCCCTAGTGCAGGAGACCCCAGTCAGATTCCCCCTGGAAATAAAGCAGGACACATGTAGGAGCCAGTCTTCTTAGCACCCTGTTTTGCAAAAGTTGACATTCTGGACTTTGGCATTCTGCTTCCCTAGTCCTGTCTACCTTGTACAGTCATTCACACTTCCACAGAGTGGATGTAAAATGGGAAGGAAAACTGACAGTCATTTTCCACACCTTTTCTGCTGTTACTGATGACTAAATGAAGTGCAAAACAATGAAAAATCTCAGTGTCAGAAAAGACCAACTTGTCAGATCAAATCACCCTAGGACAGATTCTGAATAAATCTGCTGGACTTTTCTCCTGCTCATTAGGTAAACCAGTCTCACAAAAGGCTTGATGTCGTTACCTGATCCACCTCTGGACTTCAAAAGAATTAATTAATTCTGGCCATTAGTAAAATGTGTCATGTCCTTAGTCTGGCCTGAGATGAAGTGATGTCCCCCCAGTGCAGGGAGCTGTGAGGACACTGGTGGTGTGACACAGGGCACAGCTGAGCTCTGCTGGCACTGGGAATGGCCCGTCATGTTGCTGGAACTGGGAGTGGATGGATGGTACAGATAGATGTATTTACAGCTCTAAACTGTCTCCAGGTAAAACAGCTTGGGCTCTGTCTGATGCAGTTCAGCAAGCATTTTACATTGGTTTCCTTTTGGTTGGGTTTTTTCCTGCTAAGAGGAGTAGAATCTGACTGCTTTAACTCAAAGGACTGTAACTGATTAGTGACAAATTAGGATCAACTGACAGAACTTCAATTTTTACAGATTTGCTCTGAATTAAAACAAGGGGGAATCTGGCCCAGAAGGTGGGTGGTTGGTCCTGCTAAGGTGCTGGTCTCAGTCTTTCTAAGCCGTGAGGTCAAGACATTAAATTTTGGTCTCTGTGTGACTAGGCTGTGCCAAAGCAGGCAGTGGTGTCTGCAGTCAGACAGTGGGAAAAGCTGTATTTGCAAAGAGAACAAGCATGGAACCTCTAAAATCTGGATCCCCTAGCAGGTCTGTAGGGAGTTTATGGAATCCTACAGCTGAGCTGGTGACTTTATTCGGGGAGTGGCCAAGCAATGCCACTCTGCAAACTCAAACACTCAAAGCTCCAGGAGGCTGAAAGCTCCACAGCCCACACAGCCCAGATTGCAGAGACAAGGAGGTGTCTGGAGAGGCCCTGGGGTGGCTCCTGTTGAGGGTTCTCCCTGCAATGGGCAGGAGATACCCATTAGCTGATATCTGCCCAACTTCTCTGCCAGTTCATGGGGGTAGCATTGATAAATACCTCTTTTGAACAGTCTAGAAGCTGCATGTGACAAAAGGGGCCATCTGTGCTCCCTCCTCACTATTTAGAGTGTCACAAGAAGTTTGAGAAGTTTGAGAGAGATCTTTTCTCATAATTTGCTTTTTTAGCCACTCTGATGCTTTGGGATATGCATTTCTCACACTCTGTAAATGTTGTTTGCAGAACATAAATTTATGGAAAAGAATTTATTTAAGTAAATAAGAGTTCTGTACTTAAATGATGACATTTATGTGAGCGTAGTATTCTTTCCTCCAAAAAGCTGATCACAATTTGAAAGGTAGCTCAGAAAAAAAAAGAAAGTAGAACCTTCTGAATTACAAAGAGAGAAAGAGAGTGAAGAAAATTGAGGGCAGAAGGACCACACAGCCAGGCATTCTGCCATTTGCTATTGCCAGAACTGGCCTGTGACTTTGGATTATATGAGATACTTGAATGGAGGACAAAAAATTGTGTTTGACTATTTAAGTATGACATTAAAGTGAGATTTGCAGCAATCCTTTTGATTAAGCTAACATTTTCCCTCCTAGTGTCAGGAACCTTGTCAAAGTTTAGCTGCCTGTGCTGAGCACTGCTGGCTGTGCCATGGCACAGCTGCATAACCTTGGACATGACTGATGTGAAAGGAGCCACGTGAAAAGCACTGTGGGGGCTTCCTGCTCTGGGCTCAGGAGCTGCTTTAAGCTCAGGCCTTGCAGGTGAGCCTGTGCTTGGCTGATGCTGGTCCCTGACCTGCTGGCTTCACTTCTGGATGCATCTGAGTGTTTCTCCAGGAGTTGTCTCAATCACTGAGCTTGTCACTGCCACAGGATCTTTTTTGGGTGCTGGGAGGCTGTGCCTTTGGGCAGCAGCCCACCCTTGCTTCTCCCTGGCACTCAGATCCTTCGGTACTGGGAATCCTTACCTGTGCTAACAGCACTTTTTCACCTGCTGCAGGGACAAGGCTATGGAATGACTAATAAGTTCCTAAGAAATTCCTTCCTGAGACAGAGCAGTGGCCCCTCTATACCCTGTGCCTGCAGTGCTGAGAGCAGGAGGAACCAGTGCTTCTGTTGCATGAAAAGCATTGAACCTGCCTCCACCAAGTCTATGGGATGCAGACTCCTAGAAGGTGTCCTCAGGTAGGCAGTTTGAGGATAAGTCTACTCTTCTAAACTGAGGAGTACTGTGATCATGCCTAGAAAGAAAGAAGCAGCCAGAGGGAAAAAAGGTATGTAAAACTGTAGAAAGCAGAAGTAAGATAAAGACTACAGGGTTCGTGAAAGGGGTATAGGAGAAAAAACTGTCGTATTTTCTGCCCTTGTATCTTTATTTCTGCTTCTTATCACTCCTAGCTTTGCACACTCTTTTTTCTTGCCCCTTCTATATCCTTCTTTTCTCTTGCTCCTTGCCTGGTATGATGTGCTACGCTGTAGCTTAAAATCTTGGCACTCTTTTGAACTGCCAAGTTTAAAATTCTTTGAGTGGCTTTGAGTGGTAATAGCTGAAATATTTCATTTTAGTGAGAGGTTAAAGCCAGGTCACCAGTTCCCAAGTACATTTTGAGAGAAAATTAAAAATACTCAGATTTGCTTATTTCTTAGTTCACCAACTTGAGCAAAACATGCGGAGTCAGTCTTTGGTGCACTCTCAGAAGGGAAGTGCAGGAGGAAGGCAGCGATAGGGGCTTTTAGTGCCTTTTTGCAACTCTCAATTTTTAGGGCAGGGAGACGGTTGGAAATTCTGTACTTTGGTATGAATTGCTTTTTTGTGATCCAGGTATTGGCGAACAAGGTCATTTTGTGTGTGTGTTTGGTTGTGAGGGATTCCCAGTGAATTCCGAACA
The DNA here is from genome assembly GCA_013400575.1 of Peucedramus taeniatus. Taxonomy (NCBI): domain Eukaryota; kingdom Metazoa; phylum Chordata; class Aves; order Passeriformes; family Fringillidae; genus Peucedramus; species Peucedramus taeniatus. The sequence continues at coordinate 99,112 of WBNO01004517.1, forward strand.
GAGGAATCACTGTAGTTTTGGGGTTTTTCCCTTCCTTTGACTGGCTGTGTGTACCTCACAGGGACTGGGAGGTGAGTGAAATCACCTCGACATGAATTCTTTCATCAGTCAGAAAAAATCATAATGATTATGTTGTTTTTTTGTCAGGACCAAAGGTTTGTCCACAGTGGCTTCTGGAATATGACCCTTCCTCCTCTTTTGGAGAATTTGGGGACAGTCTTATTTTAGAACAGCTTTCCATAGTTTGAAGGATGATCATAAAGGTCTTCTAGTCACTAGATTTTGTCAGTGCAGCTTAGCAGAAATTTCAGGGTGGGGTTTTTTTCTTTCTTTACTTATTTCCTTTACTTGCTTTACTTATTTACCCACCCATGTCTTTAAGTCAATTCATTTTCTCACTATTCAGATGTCAGCCAGGGAGTCACAAATCAATATCTGACCACATAATTTTTTTGGTGTAGGAAATGAGGCATGTTTAGGGGGTTACATGAAAAGAATGACAGAAAAGGGCACATTTTGAAGTGAAGTTAACGCTCTGGAACTGGACAGATTGACATCAATCAATAGAGCACAAGGAGCTGCTCAACGGCGTTGCTTAAGCCTCTTCTAGAATGACCATTTCCAGGGGAAGTTCCTTCAGTTTTTGTGCTGTTGTGTGTCCCAGTCCTGCCTCATGATACATGCAAACACTTCCCTAAGCAACTTCTCTGCTTCTCAAATTAACTATTAATGAAATGGCTGTTGGATTACATTGGTATTTATTACCGCTGTGCTTCCCAGTTACTAGAATCTTGGAAATGATCCTTTCCACACTATCATCCAAGTCATTACTGTGAATAATTAGAAAGCTGGGCTGTACCCTACTGGTAACCTCTTTCCACCTTGAAATAATCCCATTTACTTCCACTGTTTGTTTCTTGCCCTTCAGCCAATTTTCAGTCGGTGTAGGCTGCCAGTTTCCTTCCTATTGTGTGAGTCTGCACCTTAGGCGCTAGTCTCCCATATGGAAATGTTTTCAGAAAATAGGAACTAAATTTCTTGTAGCCAGTCTCCCTTTAATCATTCCCTGTTGCACTCTCATGCTTATATATTCAACATTCCTTTCCTTTCCCTTGTTGGAAATATTTGCCAAATTGTTTCATTGCTGGGTCCCTTTCTGGAGGGTTTGAATTGTCTCTCCATCTTTACCTTCCTGTCTTGCTTGCAAATCACATCCCTGAATAGGGATTCTAAGTCCTTTCTGAAACTGTCCATGGGCAGGGAAGCCTCAGGATAACTGTGAGAATTTCATGGGGAGAGGATGAGGTCTCTGGTCTCCATCTTGGTGTAAATCTCTGAAGGGGCACTAGTGTTGCACCACCAGTGTTTTTGTGGCTTAAATGGGGGGATTTTGATTGTACAGGAAATTTAATTAGATTTAATGCTAATTAAATTCTTTTTTTTTCATATTAACATGGTCACAAATATTATTGCATCTCGTTAGATTTCATTCTTCTATCCATAGTGAACAATATTCAGTGGTAGTTTCAGATTACAATAAGTTCATTATGAAGATAAGGTGGAATTAGTGTAGGAAGCTCAGCTGGTTGAAGGGGTCTGTGCTTTAATTACTGCAGAGGGTGTGCATATTAATTACAACACAAGTGATATTTACTGTACCTCAGGAACATATGACAGGGTAAAGATACTGACAGCACCAGCTAATAAACTCAGTATGATAATGAGGAGAAAAGACCATAAAAATAGAAGGAAATAAAATTATTCATAAAGTATATTGATCCCAAAGTAAAGACATTAAGCTCTGATGAAGGGCAACAAAAGGGAAGCTCCTCACTTTATCAAACAAATAACCAAAGTAGAGAAATGTTAGCAGAGAGACAGATTGTCATTATCCTGGTCATGTGACCACACTCTAGAGACTACATGTGAGCAGTACAATATAAGATTTTTCTTTAAATAAATCAGCAGAAAGCCAAGCCTTTACCTGCAGCATATCAGGTCGCAGTGGTTTTGATGAGCTGGTGGGCTGGCCACATTGCAAGGTGATGTTTGAAGAGGAGGGATGGGAACAGACCGTTCTTTGGCTGAGGAGCCATCAGCAGCTCCACAAAGAAATAACATGGCTAATTGGTTTGGGCTGCGCTAATTGCTGCTGCGTTTCTGCAGGTTTGTTCTAATCCTAATGTTCAAGCAATTGTGTTAAATCATTTCTGAGCCACCTTACAGGAAGCCTCCCTTTCAACTGGCATTTAAGCAGATACCAAACATGAAATGCAGTGGAAGGATCTGTTGCCCATCTCCCAGCTGTGGGGTCAATCTCTTGGTGTGGAGTCCTGCTCCCCTGGCTGGACCTGTTAGAGCTCTGTATTTCCCTGCTGGCATTTATACCTTGTTTTCTGCTTGGCAGCAGCTCACAGATAAATGCATCAGGGATGACCTGTTTGGATGAAAAACCCTCAAGGGAGAGAGCATGGACACAGCCTGTTGTTTCTTAGCTTCCTTGGTAGTAGTTGCACACCCCCTCTAGGACTTGTGCCAGGATAATCCTGTTCATCTGTCTCCTCTTAAGGAAAAAACCCAAGGCTGTGCAAGTGAGTTGGGGGAAAAAAAAAAATAATTTCTTCCAGATGTAAATAATATCTTCCTTGACGTTTCAAACAAAAATGGAAAGGAAGAACATCATCTTTTGCATGTAGCTACTGCACATGCTGATAACTCTGATGTAATTATTTTGTAATCATTCACTGGTTATTTCAAACTATTTTTTCCAAATAAAATAGACAGGAGCAGTTCAGTCCTTAGTGCCTGGCAGCCTAGGTCAGCATCTGAATAAGACAGGAACCACAGAGTGTGAGGAAGTTTTTAGTACATATAGCTCTTTTCACTCTAGCCATTGTGCTCCACAGTGTGTTTTCCTGTAAGGAATTGTTGCAGGTTGGGTGACAGGAGGTGAAGCTGGCAAGCAAAGCCATCTTTGCTACAGCCGTTCATCTCTAAAGACCTGTGTTCAATCCCATTTACTGAGAGCCGCACATGTCCCAGCTTTGTGTCATCACAGCCTTGGCAGTTGTGTGTTACCTGTCACAGAGCTCTTCAGCCTGGGCATTTGTGTCAGTCTTGGCTTATTAAAGACACCTGCCTTGAAACAGCCACTCCTGGTCAGGATCTCTGGACTCCACTGAAGCCTGAAGTGGATCCCCATTTCATTCAAATGATCCTTCCACTTGTTGGAGCACTGGTTGGCTTTTTTTGTCTTGTTTCTTCTTTCCATCCTACAATTAAGAATGAACATTTTTTCCTCTTAATTCCTGACAGGTCAAGGAAATAATGTGACACTTAGTTTTTCAGTACCCTGGTTACCATTAAATTCAACAGAACAAATGAAAAAACTCTGTTGTCAGTGGTATTGCCATAATGCTCCTATGTTGAATGTTTATTTCCATCTTCTGTGGAAGTTTAGTTTACTGACTAGTGTGAAAGATCCTAAATTTTCCACTCTGTCTGTTGTTTGTTCTGTTGTTTGTATTAATTTAGCTTTCTTTATGGTTATCCCTCTGACTGGTGCACTGTAAAGACATAAATTACAACTTTTTAACTGTTTCTTTTTTTGAAGTCATATACTGGTTTTATGCATTAGGCAAACTCAACTGCACTTTAAATATGTAAGGCACTTGAATCTATAAAACAGATTGAAAGTGCTGCAAGAGCAGTTGGTATCTTGACATTTCAGGTGTTTTTATCTAGAGCCAGGAAGCTCAAGAATATACAAACCAGAAAAAATTATAACAAAAGTATACGACACTTTCCAAGCTTCAAAAAGGTCTGGTTTATATCTGATAAAGTTTTGAATGGTTTGGGCTTTGTTTTCTTTAAGTGAATTTGCCTACCCCTGGTTGTAATTCAGTGAGTAAAAGACTAATGACTTTCCAGTGGCTTCTGGGAAATGTGTTGATGTTCTTGGTTCCTGCCCAACTTTGGGAGCAGTAAAACCCCTGCTGCTCTGGGCACTTGCGCTCCTGTCTTTGACAGAAGGATTGAGGTTTCCTTTACTCTCTCACCCTCAGAGATGGTCTATCCAGGATTAGGACTGAAGCAGATTTGAGGACATTGGGGAAGCATATGTTCTTTCTGTGCATGCTTCACATATCCTTAAATTTCACAGTTTCTGGGCTCTGATTCAGTGTCTTTCAGTGATGCATTTATCAACAGATTTTTAAAAGAGGAAAAAAATACAGAAAAGTTAACCTCTATCCTAGTTCATTGTGCAGTTGCTACTCGTGAGGAACAACAAGGAATAAAAAGCAAGACAGTGATGTCTTGATGTTTTTGATGAGCTGAACATGCAGAATTGCTAATCTAAATGCTGATACTTGAGGACTGATTGGAAACATTTCATTAAAAATAGAATTTTAAACCTCTCCTTTTGTATCTCACTGTAAATTTATTGTCTTTGCTGGAGACAGTCTTCACTTAGCCCTTTTGGATGGTTAAGCCTGTGAAGTCACGTACATGTTAAGTAAGGGCACTTACAGTGCAAACATTTAAGTGCTTCTCTAAATCATATTCTTAACTTAGGAGAGATTTTAAGATAAACTTGTGTGTTCAATTGGCTTCAAGCTGAGCACTGGGCTGGCCTGTGTTCATCTGTCAGGGCTGGGAATAAGCTCAGGTCTGGCCATGTAGAGCATAACAGTATTTCCAGGATCAGAAGGAACTGGAATTAGTGCACCAGTCAGCTCAGGTTTATCTTAGAGGGCTTGGAGAGTAGGGCAGAAAAAGGTGTTAGTGAATTCAGCATATTTAGTCTTTCGAGGTCTTCTACAGGGTACTGTGTAAAGACCTCATTAATAATTGGAGTCACTTCAGAGAGATCCTGCTCCAAGTTTAACACCTGCTGAAAAGGATGAACCGAAGCACAAGAATAAACTGGCCTAAACTGGCTTTCCTTGAATCCTTTGCCTTTCTCTCCTCCCATACAAGACCCCACTAATTACTTTCTGTGGGAGCTGACATGATGCTAAATAATTTTGGCTAATCAGTATTCCATAATCTTGTGAGGAATTCCAGAGCTAACCCAACTGTGTACTTGGCAGATATAATGAAGTGGCCCACACTGAAATTTGGGTTCTTGGGTGTCCTTTTCCATGTTGAGTCAGTGCTCACATAAGAGTCAACGAAGTCAGCTCAATTAAGAGGCTCTTTAGGATGGGGCTGGTTGTTATGCCAAAAGAAATAGAACACGATGTGAGGGTGGTTGAAGAGGATAAATCACAAATAAGAAAATATTTTAATGCCATATATGTATAAATCAATGGCATGTCCTTATCTTGAATTCATATTCACTTTTGGTCACCTTATCTCAAAGACTCAACAGAAATAAAAATGGTCCAGAGAAGGGCAAAGAAAATGAGTTGCACCCTCTGAGAGCCTTTCATATAAAGCTACATTAAAAAGGGCAGGATTATTATTTATTTTGGAAAGAAGAAGAGCGGAAGGAAATGTGGCAGAGGCATATAAATAAAATAATGAAGGGCATAGATCAGGCCAGTTGGCTGCTTCTCATTACGTTTGTCTGTAACAAAAGGAAAGAGGGAACTCAAAATAGAACAACAACAAGCCAAAGAGTGATTCATTAGTGAGTGACAAAGTGCAGCACATGGTGCATGCCTTTAACATGTGGAACTCAGAGCTGCAGGATGAAATAAAGCCCAAATTATTTACATTAGGAAAGCCCAAAACAAATTTCCCTTTAATACTCTGATTGTAGGTTATAGTCCTTGAACCAGAATTTAAGTAAGAGCTACTGTTGCTGTTCATGCCCATAAGGGATTTACTAGCTGGGATGGTAGGATACTTTTTTCCCTGAGGTTCTGTATTGCCCAGTTTAGATACAGAATGGGGCAGGAGAGGCTGGACACTTTTCCTTGCTGCAGTCACTATCAGTTGCTATCAGAGACAGGAGCTGTAAGTACAAGAATTATTCAATGGAAATTTTGAAGTTACTGTCCATGACAATTTATCAGCTACTACTTTTCCCTGCAAAGAAGCTCCACTTCTCTTTGAGGTCTGGATGTTTCTTGCAGTTTGTGTGATTTGCTTTCTGTCTTTGGCCTTGCCAGAGTATGGTAACTTGGTTGGGATACTTACTTACTGCTTCTAGCATTTCCCTTCCTTAGCTGCCTTCAGTCTCCTGGTGACTGTAGAGTAAGGGTCAATGTCCTACATGGGCTTTTAACAACCTGATCATTATAAGGCAAGCATGATCATTAAATAATCCTCACTTTATTAATGCACTTTATTAAGTATCTTTTCCTGTGTGTCTGGCAAATGCTCTTGAGGTAGGTTAGGAACAATTCTGCTGAATAAATAAAAATATTAGAGGTAAGTAACAGCAAAACATTAGTTAGGATATCCAGGGCACTCTGGAAAACAGGCACACTCTATTGCACTTAAATATCGTGTTTAGTCAATTGGGTTCCTGTTCTCCACTTACTTTTCATTTGTAAATAATGCAAAAATTTGCTAGGCTGCCTTGCTGCAAAGAAACACTTTTGGTTGGACTCAGTGCTTGCTTTTCTCTTAAATTCTCTCTTAGATGGATAAACAGAATATTGTGAAAATACTGAGAATCTTTCTTAGCTTCTTATTTGGTTAGTCAACCAAATAAGCTTTCTGGCTTTCTTTTTTTTTTTTTTTTTTTTTCAGAGAAAAGGCAAGATGCCTTTGTTGTTAGTAATGTATTTCTGATTTGTAGAATACAATTGCCTTTAAAGACATTTGAGTACACAGATACACAAACTTAGCTTCTACTGAAATGGAATGTATGCACTTTCCTCCTAAGTGAATTTACTGATGAAGAGGACAGAGCAAAGTATGGAAAAAATCCTCACAAATATTTCCCATACAAAAATAGAACTGCAACTGAAATACGCCATGACCTTGTCATGTTTGCTTTACCTGAACAATGAGAGGTCAAATCACATTAACACAGATCCTCACAAATACGGCATTTTGTGCTTGTATTTCTGAATATTCACAGGGAAGGAAACTCCTCTTCGTGCTGAAGGGGTAGCAGCATTCAGGCATCACCCGTCACCCCTGCTGGCCCTACCCCAGATTATACAGCAGGTTTGTGCTGTATGTGTTTCACCCTACATGACCTACACAACCCAGCCCAGTGAGATTTCTCCTTTTCCTGCAAGCTGTCTCCTTGCTGCCCGTGCCTTGCCAGGATGCTCCATTGTTTGCAGAGCTGGTGTTTGGCTCTTGTCTAGACCAATGTTCGCTCATCACAATACCCCTGTCAACACCGTGCTCTGGATGTGTGAGCTGCACTGCATTACTGTTGTCAAATGGCTCTGCTGTCATGTAGTGTTTAAATGTAAGAGATATAGGTGACGATGGGAAGCTGCAGATCTGTGCTGAAAATCTGGATTTTAAGTTGTCTGCAGCACACAAGTTGAAAAGCTGAGACAGTTTTACAATAAATGTAAGCAGTTTAAGCAAGCTTGTAGCTATCAAGATGTGGATGTATGTTTTCCCCTCTGAAGTATGCTGCCTTTCAAGAACACAAGTGTGGCATTTAGGTGACACCATACTGCTCGTCTGTGTGCCCTTTCCAGGGATGACTCTGCTTCTGTCTCCTCCTGTCTGCACACCCTGAAACTCTGAGGGTCTTCTGTGACCCTGCCACAGGCTACAAGACCAAGGAGCTGCAGAGGAGTTGAAGCTGTGAGTGACAGAGGAAAAGATGACAATGAATAAAATGCAGTGTACTCTTTCACTTCCATCAGTTTCATTTCAGATATGTTTGCGTTTTTTTTTCCTATGTGCTAGAAGCGCTTTATTTTTGATGAATTTCCCCTGGTGTTACTTGCCTACCTGCTTCTATCTTATTCTCTGTTTTGGTCCAATATTCATTCATGTTCATGGTATTCTCCCAGACTACATTATGGGTGAACTTTCTAAAATCCAGTTTTTGAGAATAATTCTGAGTTACTGATTAAATCAGAAACGACAACAACAAAAAAGTCAGAAATAAGAGGAAAAGCTGCTTTCCTTCCTCTTTACCTGTTACACCTCAGAGGGAACTGGTGTCAGAAGACATTGGGACTTTTTGGTGCCCTAAATTGGAGCACAGACCCTGGCCACATTCAGAGAAGTAAATATCTCTTGGTCCCTGTAGTTCTTGGCAGATTTAACTGCAAATGCAGCTTGATTACAAACCAGGTAAACTTCCTTGTGTGGACACTGCCTGTCAGTGGGTCCCTATATTCCTTCAGAAAATCTTACCTTTCCTTACAAAAAAAGACCCCAAAACCAGAAACCCCCAAACAAAATAGCATTGAACAAACTCCTCCCCCCCCACCACCACTTGCAATTAGCCATTACCTACTGTTGCTTGCAATTTGTTGGCAGATCAAGCTACAATCTGTTGCACTATGACAGATCAATTTCTGCAATTCATTACAGAACTGAGCCAAAACAAAATAACTTTTTCTCTCCTTCCCCCCTTCCCCTACCCGTAGTGCTGTAGCCTCTGGCTAGCTGAGATCCTTGGACTTTTTTTGGAAAGGAGCAGATGGGAGGCAAAAGAGGGATGGGAAAAATGAGCCTTGCTCACTGCCATGCCCTTAATGTGTGTGTTAATGTGAGATCAGTCCCCATCCCTGGAGCAAGCTCTTGTGCAGTCCTGAAGGAACATTTCAATCCCTGAATCCTGTACAAAATACAGTGCTCCAACTTGTCCTTACACTGTAACCATTATAGCCTGCCAAAGATTTGCCAAAGTCAGGGGTGGGATTGCTGTTTTGTGGGAGTTGCCTTTTCAGCTTTCCTTTGCTTAGGAAGGTGGCAGGGGCCTGACAGTTGTTTTTCTCTTAGGAAACCGTAGTCACCCTTGCATTACCTCCAAGAATGCTTAATTAAATAGCAGTAATGGTTATGACACGAAAACCAGGATAGAAGAATTTTTTTTCTGATTACATTTTGTAGCTTTTGTCACCTGACTTGGTAAATCCACCTTCAGTGGAAAAGCAGCACAGTGACATTTTCAAAACACACAGTCCCTCGAGCTTGGAAGCTAACCCAGACAAGAAAGCTCAGCTTGATTCTAACACTGCTTTGTGATGTGTACTCCTCTTTTTCAAGAGCTGGGCTGCAACAGCTGCTAGATCCAGAGAAAGGGGGGGAAAGGTTGCTATTATAGGGAGTTTAGTTGTACAAAAAGCAGATGTTTTCATGGATTTTATAAATGAACACACTTCACATTCCAGGGCATCCTGTGCTTGTTGCTTGTGCTACCTTCAATAATTTTGCATAGTGAGGAGCAGCCACCAGATTATTTGCTCTGCTTTTTCCTCAAATCCCTGAAGCACTCAAACCTGTTGATGCTTAGAACCATCAGATTCTGCTGGGCTCACTGAACAGGTATGGCACAGCTTCTTGCAGGAAGCCCTCAGCTTCCCAAAGAAGGGAGGAAAACCAGCCAACCACCTGTGTTAGAAAATCCCATCCTTTGTGGGGCAAGGTTTGTAGAAGTGCTGACAACTTAGCGCCTGAATAGAGCAGACAGCTTTTGTGACAAGTGCAGGGAGATGAAGATAACAACAAATTCCCTTGGGGTTACTGCCAGAGATGGGGACAGTTGGGAAGTCAAGGAGGGTCACTGTAGCAATACCTGTTCACTGGCTGCTTCTTGCCAGTCTTGTCCCACTTGTAAGTCGAGTTGCTCCATGAAAATTGGCTTGCCCCAGGTATTTCAGTCTTTGAATACAATAACACACAGATAGGGGTGCTGAACCAGAACACAGAGAGAGGAGTCTCCTCTCTCAACAGGTTAGAAAACCCCCTCATCTCCCCCAAATTTTTTGCTTCAAACGTGCACTGACACACATTTTGCTGAGCAGGTTATCCAGAAAACTTCAGGATCCTCAAAAGTCCACTTTTTTATTGCCAATATTTCTGCAGATCTTTTTGAGGAAAAAAAAATTTTTAAAGCTGGCATTTGTGACAAATAACATCAAGATTCTGACTGTAGTCTCTAATACAGACATTGAGATGATGACAGTCTGTTTTTATGCACCTTTAATCCCAGCTAAGACAGGGACTTTTTATTATATTTTAAGGAGTAATATAAGACATTATAATTGTGCTCTTGCCCTTTAAGGAAGCTGTACTCAGAAAGTGCCTATGCATATTGAAGAGTTGTATGGGTTTCAACTTATTATTGTGTTTATAATCGTTTAACAGTGCTGTTCTGGTAATGAAGCTGAACTTCTAAATTCCAAAACTGAACCGAAAATTCTGAAATCTGAAATGCACTCCATAGAAACTGTCTTGGATATGTGCAAAAATTCAGAGATACAGATGGGAACTGAGGCTTTATCAAATTATTTGGCTTTCATTAGAGCTGAATAAATAGTAACACATGAAACCTAATTCTATCCAATTTCTTTGTTCTGGTAAATTACTACCTACATCTGTAGCTTTTCTAGTTCCTGTGTTCCTAGAGTGGCAAGTGCTTTTTCCCTTCGGAGCATTTTGTTTAAGGATTTAACCCCTTTATTCCCCATTTTCCCTCCCCTCAACAATACAATACAGACATTTTAAAAGAAGTACATTTGGAAACAAGTTTTTTTTTAATCAGCTTGGAGTACAACTCCAGAACAAATTGTCTTTTGGGGGTTTCTATGCTTTTGGCGTCCTTCACTTCCTGTAGCACGCTGGTAAAAGAAAGGTGTCTTTTCATTTGAACAGAACAGTTGTAGCATGATATGGAATATTCCCAGCATTTCCATAACAGGCCAGGCATTAATATTTGCACACAGGTTGCTGATGTGCAGGTGAACCCCAGGCCTTGCCTGTCAGTCCCAGGGGGTATCTATTCCCCGGCCTGAAATGCTGGTGCTGCTCTGCAAAGAGCAGCCCCGGACACAGACAAACAACTGCAGAAAATACTCCTAATGTTAAATACAGTATAAAGAATCTGTTTTTCCCCCTCTTATTATTCCTATTGTTTTACTTCCAGCCCTCTTGCTAGTGGCTGCCTTTGTGGCACTTCAGCTGTGATTAGATGGGCGGGCAGGCAGCTTCCTCTAGAGCTGAAGCCAGCTGGGGGAAAAGACTGGCAAAGCCTCAACTCCTCGTCTACCCAGTGCCTCCACGGCAGAGTTTATTATTTCCATAGCTCTGTGACATGCCCAGCCTGCGTGAGCCAGGGCTCAGAGCATGAGTCAATATTCAGAAGGCAGAGCTCCCTTATCACTGCTCTGGTGCTATCCTTATTTTGATGTAGTCGTAACTTAAAAAACTGCCTAATAGCCAAGAGGCTGGGGGGAAGGGAGGAGGGGAGGCAGAGAGAGAGGGTCATCCACTTCTAATGCTGGAAACCCTGTGATAATCTGTTCCATGCATTCAAATGAAAATATGACTTCTTGGCAGAGAATAGCATTATAATGTAAAATCCCATATGCTGTTATACAGTATGTTGCAATCTGTTTTACTGCTGCCTCTATTCTAACGAGTGAATACTGCCAATAAAGCAATTGAAGATAACACTAATTGCTTATTTCTGTGATCCATAATTTTTATGACTGCCTTATAGCTCTTTAGTCAAATAGATGTTTTTTGGCCTCTCAGATCTAGAACTCATGTACTGTAGCGATTGAGGCTGAAAATCTGCAT
>WBNO01004517.1:115796-147474 GCA_013400575.1 Peucedramus taeniatus
GGGTTCCTTCTTTGCCTAACAAAATACTTGACCATGTTGTGCCTCGCTGTGTGCTGTGTGTCTCCCCTGGCACTTATGTGGGATAGGGCTGTCCTAATAAGGTTCCACAGGTTACACTGGATCTTTTGTGTCCATGCTGATTGATGATCCTGGAAGTCAGGCAGATAGGTGGTCTTAAATAATGTGGTAATAAATGCCTCTGTTGTCATCAGGGGTGGGTCTGCTGAGATTTCAAGCAGCTTCTTTCCAAAATCCACCTGGGCCTTTGGATGATTAGAGGCCACAGTGAGTGTTTGCAGAATTCCAACCCTTCCGTAACAATGTGGTAACTGTGACTGCCAACAGACCCCAGGGCTCTCTAAGCAGAGATTTGGTCACTCTCTGATCCAGTCCCAGTGGCTGAGCTTCCCCCACTGGCATCAGTGCCAACTGCGGGGCTGTGGGAGCCCTGCAGCAGCTCTGCTGTTGTTAATGCCTGTCACATATTAATGCTGCAGAAGAGACTCATCTCCTTAGCCCCCTTAAGCTGGGAGGTTACAGCTCAGTGTGAAGTGGCACGGGCAAGGTACATGATGAGATGCAGGAGGGGGAAAAGTGCTTTTCCTGACGTTCGCAGAAGCAAGCTAAACACCTGTGAGAAGCGGGTTGTTCAGGGACACCCACATTTGCAAATTGTTCATGGGTATCTTGGAGATAGCACTTCTCCACTTGTGCAGTGATTAGTTACCTCTTCAGCACTGGCAAAGCTTGTGGATGATGAGCTCTGCCTTCACCTGCAGGTGTTGCCATGGCAAGGGACTCTAGAATTACATTCAGGCAACAAAACAAAAAAAGAGGGATAAAGCAAAATGAGGAACAGGGAAGAAATGGGACCAGGAGAAGACAATAAGGATATCACACTGACCTGGTGCTTCCCTGGGGAGAGGTGACATGGTTTGTGGCTGCCTCCTTTATCCCATCATCAGATCCTAGCGAGCAGTTGGAGTCTCCTGTCCAGCTGCCAGCTCGTGCTGGTGCTGCCATGGTACAAGTGAGGTGCAGCTCTAGGGGATCAGCCCAGCACTGTGGTGGCTCTCTGGGCCAGGTGATGTTGCAGCCTGAAACCTCAACTCACCATATGATTAACTGTAAGCATTTGAAGAATCCCACTCATTTAAAGGGCCAAAGTATGCTGACCTTTTTCTGGTCTTGATTTCCAAGTGTTCAAAATGGGAATAGCATTTTTATTCTTCTCCATCTGTGTCTTTCTTTTCATCCTACACAAGTAAAACCTTTCTCTGGGTTTGTTTCCCTCCAAGTGTGGCAGACTGACTCAGTTGTGTGTGCTGCTAAACTGCTTTGGAAAGGAAAAGATAGATTTAGAACATGTGTTGGCATCTGGTTTTTAAAGTAGCTGCTCCCTGTTTGTTATCCCACTTGTCATAGCAAGTCCCATAGCTGAGGACTTGCTGTGATATTTTCTTTTCTACTCATCCTTCCTCCTCTCTTTTCTCCAGAGAAGTAAGTAATCTTGAAGGATGTGGTCTTTTGTGCTGCATCCTAACTGTGTGCTGGGTGAGACCCTAATTTCTTTCATAATTTGGCTTTCTTGAGAAGGAAACATGGCTGTGTGGAGGGAAGGAGAGCTGTGGTGTGCTGTGGACTGTCCACCATCCAGGCACCTCTCCCTTCAAGCTACAGATTGCCTCTGCTGGTCAGAGCCAGTCTCCTACACCATGGCTGGCCTCCATTTATGCCAGGCTTAGCAAGGCAGAGTCAGTAGAGAAAGCAGAGTTCTCAGTGTGTGCTCCTCAGGGTGGTAACATCTGTGATATATGCGCTTGCCCTCGTTCAGTGAGTGCAGCTTCATTCCTAATTAAGAATTGCAGTAATCAGCCAAGAGGCTTATTGTGTGAAGTTGAGGAGCCAAAATTATTTGTGAATTCAGTTCAGATTCAATGGATTTTTTTCAGCCTCCCCAGAAATGTTTCATTTCTACATTTTGCAACAAAATGCTTTCATTTTGTTACAAATCTAATTTCCTTCGTAGAGTGTGAAATGGTAATTTTGTTTTGCTGTAAAGACTATTCTTGGGTTGATCCAAGCCACTAGTATTGTTGTGAGGTTTTTTGAAGTTTGGTTGTCAGCTTGAAAAAATTAACTATTTGCATAGTTGGGTGCATGAGATGGATCCACAGCTCTGGAGCCGTATCTGGGATCCAGGTCTCTGCCAAGAATCAGGACCAACTGATGAGACTGGACAGCCTCCCTGCATTTGTTTCTTTATTTTTTTATTTATTTAGCCCATTTGGCCATGGGCAAAATGATGGATCCAATATGTTCCTTACAAAGCTTTGTCTTTGCTGCCTGTAAAGCTGCAAAGGGTATGGGTAAGGTAATGGTTTGCTGCTTTGTTTCCAACCAGTTTATAATTTATAACTTTTCTTTTGTAAGTACTGCTATAATATTTTACTACTTCTTCATTTCTGCTTGGCTTTTGTGGGTGAAAAAAAGTTGCCAAATGCCAGAAAAATGTGGGTTTTTTTCTCTGGGGCCTCAGAGAAAATCTGAGCCAGTGTCCCTAAACAGCATGTTGCTGGAGGATTAGATGTTGTGTGTAATGTAGAAATGAGAGCAATCATGGCCTATTTATGAGATATTAACCCATCAGGAATCCCACTCCAAACAAATATGATTTATAAAGTGTTATTACATTGCTGCTACAGTGTCACCCGGCAACTCAATTAGAAAGGCAAAAATGCTGTTTGAAAGCTCATTTTGGTCAATGAAAGGACACTGTCGATGCCATTGGTGTGTGAGGCCAAACTCTGGGGGAAGGAGTCCTTCAGCAAGGGGGGGTCTTTTCCATGGAACTGAGAAACAAATGCACCAATCTGAGTTCCAAAGGCAGAGGAAAGTAACACAATTCCAGTGTGTGTTTGGTGCATTTACACCAGGGCATTTCACACCTACAGAGAAGTCCTCACTTCAGTTCAGCATTTACCTAATGCTAATCTGGATTTAACCCTTGGCCATCTGTGGCATCTTTCAGCCCGACTAAAATAAAACACCTCAGGTTGTTTTGTTGCCTCTCCCAATGCCCAGATGGGCACTGTGGATTATGCCTAAGGATTCTGCCCTCCTGCTGAGGACTATTATGTGGCATGGTCATCCTTGTGCAGGAATACATCATCTGGAGCATTTTCATCTTCATCCTCTCAATACACACGTGTGTGTATATCTGTCTATCTGTGTATTCTTGGAGGTGCTTCAGCTGTTTGTTCCTTCTGCCCAGTCATTTGGAATGACTCTCTCCAGCTTTCTCTAAGGTTGAGCCACTCTGTGCTTCTCCTTTGGGCTTGTCAAATATTGTTATAGAAATAAATAGCACTTGGCTGATTTTATACTCCTTTTAGCTTTGGTTCCACTACTTGCAAGTGCTCTCAAATGCCTTCCCACTAAAAGAAGGTCCTTCCTAGTTTTGGTCTCTTTTGATTAAGATCTTTCAATTTCATGATAATTTTTGAAGCCTGGGCAGTGCTGTACACAATAGTGGTTTTTTCTGAAGTTTCCTACATGGATTCTACAGTCTGTTGACGAGTGCTGACCCAGAGCTGCAGCTGCAAAAGGGTTTGCAAGGATAACAATTATAAGTATTTCCTTTTCATTCTTAACATTGTCTGTGCTGTGTGAGCCCGGACAGTGATGGTTTCAGCTACGTAATGCCCCACAAGCATGTCACAGCAGATGCTATTATAGAAGGACAATTCTCATCTCACTTGTGTTTTGAATTTTAGGCCCTTTGTGCATTTAGACAATGACACCTACCCATGCAGCAATGTTATCTTTCCCATGGGCTTTTTTTTACTGGCAATCTGGGGGGAGGAGATATTTCCAAAGGTCATCATGCAAGATAATAATCTATTTTAAATGAGACAATGTTGAAATTCTCTTGCTTGAAATTCATGTTCATCTATATATTTTTTGTGCTCTGAACCAGTTTATTGTACGGTTTTTCTATTCATAGGTGCCCCCAAACAGACAACTCTTGTCCTCTTCACATTTTTGTTTTTCATAGGAAGTGCCTGTATATATTTATTTGTACCAAAACTGAAATATCTTATTAAGATGGAAGCTTATTTTCCCTGCCAGACACCTTGCCCTTCGTGCCAGTTTCCTATATGTCATTCCACATTTGCCTCTCCATGTATTGCAGGCAAATGTGGTCTCTGCCATTTGCTTACCCTTGTATTCTCTGTGTGCCTTGGTATGTCTTTTAATTAGATGCACTTCTGTTCTTTCATTGCTCATTAACCCTTTCTTTTGGAGAAGCAGCTTCCCTTAGTCCTGCAAACACCCTCTGTTTTTCCCAAAGTCAAGTCCATTTCCCTCAGTAACCTTGATTTCACCAGCTATCAGTTATACCACAAATAATTCAGCCTCTAATTAGTCCATCTGTTAACTATTCAAGTACACATGACTTATCTTTATTATGTAACATAATGGTCAGTTGTCTTACCTGCTAGTGATATTTTGGTATGAAAAATATGTTTTTCTGCTTGTGACATTCCCACGTTGCCAATGTGCCCCCTGTGGAATATACTGCAGATTACACACTTTTACAGTCTGTGCCAGGCAAAGTGAGAAGGATTTCAACCTCTCTAATATTTTTTTTCTGCAATTCTTGTTACTTCCAAGAATGTGCAGGGGCTCTGTAGTTACACCTTTCTGTTCTTTGCCAGATTTCTTCAACTAAGAGAGATTGATGCTAACAATAGTTTTATGGGTTTATATGGAAAATTTTATGGAAAAAATTATTTACCTCTGATTAAAAAGTCAGAATATTTTTTACCTTAATTTCCCACTGTCAATGCTGTGGGCCAAGGTTACATTTCTGTTGCATGATGAGAGTCAGTTATTAATTGACCACTTGAAATATCTAACCTGTATTTTCTGTGCTGGCATAGAGTTGAGAACTTTTCATTCATTCAGATTTGTCATAATCTATAGAACTAAATTTTATTATTGGTCATTCACAGTGCTGTGACAAATGTTCAAGTCTCTAAATTAATTTTTAGGGAGTTTTTTATATCTGAGGCATTTTTCCTAGAATATTTGTCTTTATCTGGCAAAACAAGCTGTGTCTTCTGGAAGGTTGTGTTTAAGGGTTGACTTTTTTAGAGCTCAACACAAGACTGAGTACAGATAAATGTAATGTATAACAGTTTTACTAGAATGTGTCTATTGTGCTGTGCCTTGTGTGCTCACAAGGGTTTATAAGATTACTATTATCGTGACTTTATTTCTGCCCAGGAGAACTATCACATTCCTGATAGGTCTTCATTATTACACTCTCCCGACAAAATGGGAAGAATGTATCTGGAACCACAAGAAAATTCTCCTTTTGCAATCCTGATAGGATGTCTTCTACAACTTTATTCTCATGGGTTCAGAATTGACCTGAAACCATAAGTTGCTGGAGGTCTTATGGTACCTCAGCTCATGGAGAGATTTCAAGCAACTCAGTCAGCAGTGAGAGGGCTCTTGAAAACTGGACGAGGCTTTTGGATTTTACTTGTATAAAACCTCCTTTTTCATTCATTACCAGTCTGTTGCCTACCTTTAAAACTGTGAGTAGAAGCTGTACCTTTCACAGAGCTTTTTGGAGTGTTGAACTCAGAGTTCCTTTTGCAAACTGGACAACAATTAAGGCAATATGTTGTTCAGTGTTATCTCTAAATCCCCTTTATTCCTTCCACCATTCATGGAAAGTCCCAAAAGTTCTTTGATGGGACAGAGAAGAATTAATGCCAAAGTTGAATGAGTTACAGCCACTACCACCTAATTAAAATGATTTTGCGCCAGTTGCTTTTGTTGGGCAGGATCCACACATAATATGATTTTAATCCTGTTTATATACACTCCTGGGACAGATTTGAGATCAGTGCTGCCATTTAAGTGAGGTTAATCAAGCATACGGGATGCAGCCTTTGTTTCTGTGCTGTGTGGGAAAGGTGACTGGAGCTGCTGGGATCCTGGCTGGCCATTCCCTGGAAAACCACAACTTTCTTGTTACCAGAGTGTCTGATCATTAACCTCACCCCAGCCCCGGAGCCCCCCCTGCCTGCTCCTTGGGACTGTGCAGCTGCTGTTATTCACAGAGGAGCTCAGAGCTATGAACTGGGTCGTCCTGGCAGCAGATCCCTGGCTGTACAGAGGGTGGAAAACAAGTGAAAAATAATTACATCTTCCCTAAAAACAAACACTATTTTTTGTATTCTCGGTGCGTTTTATGTGTATGTAAAGGACATTATGGCAAAATGAAAAAGACCCTCATAAAAATCCTTCTTGAAAAGTATTGTTGCTGACAGCCGTGACCTCTGTGAGTCTGCATGTTTACCCATAATTCATAATTAACAAAGACATTAGAACTGCCACTAGAGGATTCTGGGCTTTATTTCTTTCTAACTGGGCAGTACTAATGCTGGAAGTGCTCCCAGTTCAGTGATTTAACATTTCAGGAAATCTTGGAGAGGCAGCAGAAGCCTCCTTATACAGTTCATACTCTGGGACTGTGGTTATACAGATATGGCTGAGATAATTATTCAGCTCTTGTTATTGCTATAGTTCTGCACCTGATCCCTGAGCCATTAGAGCACTCTGCAGGTTATTACAACTATCAAACATCAAGGTCTCTTTTCTAGTCTCTCGACTATGTGGTTATCATTTTACTTCTTTTAAATCCTCCATCTGCAGAGAAAGCTTCCATGCTCTAACTTGGAGATCTGCTAACGCTTTTTTTTTAAGACTTCCCAAATGAGGCCCTTTCCTTACTAGCACATTAACATAAAAATATGAACTTAGACTTTCTCTGCTTGTGTCGTGTTTATTTTTTTCTGTCTTGTTCGTTTCTTCTTCAAGACCCTGAGTGCCTACACTTTACTCTGGGTGGAGAAAGAGCACAGGGAGGTAGGGGTCTTCAGAACCATAAAACCCCATGAAATCTCCCCTAATCTCAGTGTTTATGAGGATGGGTTAAATCAGTGTTGATTTTTAGCTGACACACTTCTTTGCTTTACAAACATTTCTGCTTCACTGCTGTTTTTTCCTACTGGTTAAAAATTGAATGAAGATTGAATGGTACCTTCAAATGGGGCTTTGACTCTGGCTATGCTTAGAGATTCCTGGTTTTGTGTGCTGGAGCTGTGCAGTCCCCAGGTTACATTTAAGAAGGGGAAGCTTGTTGGGAGAAAATCCTTGCTGTATGTGATAATATCAATTTATTATCACCTTGCTTTCACTGATGACCTGAAACCAAACCCAAAAGTATGATCCAAACTGGGGAAATGTGAATAGCCCAGTCCTTTTAGGTTTTCAGGGGGCAGGCATTTGCTGGGATGATGCTATTCAGGATAATTTTGTGAAGAAAGAGCCTGGAGCAGACCTGTGTCAGCTGCATCACAGGAGAAACCAGGAGCTAATGCTGCCTTATGCACGAGGGAGCTGAGCTTTGGGAAAGCTGGGTGCATGAGGGCAACCAAACACCTGCAAAAGAATTCCATCAGCACCAGGCAGACTGAGGGGCTGCCCCTCCACCCAGGGGCAGGGGCACGCACAGACAGCGTGGCAAAAGGAGCAAACATATGCTTGCCTTATTAATATTGCTGTGCTGTCGTCCCACAGCACATTCCCCTAAATGGGCATCAGCTTTATGGGCAGATCAGGAGGATGTGGAACAGGAGAAAATAAAAACATCATGTATGTGCTGGCTTTTGGAGTTTTTTTCCTTCATTTTTTCAACACAATGTGTAATTTAACAGATATATAATTTATGTTAGACAGAGGAGTGAATGTATAATGCATATTATGTTATTTTTAAAATCATAGATATTAGCAAGTGTCTCTGGAAAGCTGTGGGTTTATGAAATGAAAGCAAAGGGTAATTATGCTGTGACTGGTGCTTTACTTGTTCTCTGGTTATTCTTATGTGTTTTACTGTCTCCTCTGCATGGCCTTGCATAAGAATAGCATTTTTGCACCAACTCTTTTTTGAGGTCTTTCAACAGCAACTTTTAATATTTTTGGCTTATAAATACCAATAATTGCCAATTGTGTTTTAAATTCTATTAGTGTGACATTAAAATAAACAGGTTTTACCCAAAGGTTGTCGAGAGGAATTTAAGTATTGTCTTACATTGAAATAGCTCTCTGAAATATATCGAGATATATATAAAGTAAGGATGTATCTGACCAGTGGAACTGGTCAAAAATGGTAAAAATACACATAGTTTAAGATTTACATAATCCATTAATACTTTTTCTATACTTTTGGGAGCTACCAGAAAAGACACCTTTTAATTTTTTATTTTTTTAAGAGTCAAAATTACTGGGGCTGACTAATGAAAGAGCACATTATTCATACACACAACTCCAACCAGTTCCACTGCAGGCCTGCAGAGCCTTTCAACTTAAGGAGTTATATTTTTAAAAAAAGTAAACATTCTTATCTTTCAGGTGGTTAATATAAATCTGGCTAAATACACTGCACTGCCTGCAGGATTCCTCACCAACACTACTGATGAAAGCACACAGCTAGGGAAATAAAGATAATTTACTTAGCTGAATATTACTGGCTTTCTTAAAGATAGATTAATTAGAAAGTAGGATCAAAACCATTTAGAGCAGAAAGAAAAGGTGTTGGGAACAGCACCGAAGAGATAAGTGGTGTCACCCTTAATACAGATCCTGTTGTTCTGCACAGCTTTCTCTTGTTTAAAATCAATGTGTGCTTGCCACTTTAAAGCCACAGTTCCAATTTCATGCATACGTGCAAAAACTTGGACTTGCATCCTTCTGGAATTTGGACAGATATAAGAATTGACTTTGACCTTAGGATGGAATAATCAGCATTTTGTTTTCATTAATCCTTGTCTTTAAATAATAATTTGTGATTATGATATTTATGATATTATTATATTTATGATATTTATGATATTTATTATATTTTAACTTGCTTTGGACTGTGAAATCACATCAATCAGAAAATGGGTCATTAACTAATTTTTAGGTATTTAATATTACACTGTGAGTGGAACCTTGCTATGCTGTTTCTTGTAAAAGGTAAATAATGGGAATTGGATAGAAATGGTTAATTATGCATTTTTACTTTATTTTCAGAGCACATTGGAATGTCAGAGCTATATCTGTGTTGACCTAACATAAGGCTTCTTGCTTCCCTGTGCCATCATCTCTTCATCGTGTTTGGAGACACTGCCAGAAACATCACCTTGTGGTGATCTGGTACTCTGGAGCAAAGGTGACTTTAATGGTTTTCCTTTTAAAGGCAGAGACACACATGGAATGTGGCATTATATGGATGATCTTTTGGACCAACAGGACATTTAAGCAGTAAATCCTTACATTCCTTGTCTGAGAGTCTAACACTGAACCACCAAACTTCAAATTAGAGGCAAATTGCATTGCTTAAGTTTCAGTGGTTTTTGTGGACTTAGGCACAATGGCACCTCAGTTTTGCATAGGAAGATACCATACACTGAAAGGAATAACATACAGATGTTTTATAGGACCATATTCTGTGTTATTCAGAATTTATCAGCTTTCCTGTCAGCTGTACAGATCTTGATTACTGGATTAAGCCTGGTATTCTCAGTTCAAGAAAGCAACAAAGTTTAATACGTAGTGGTAAAAGGTACCTACTTTACTGCACAGAAACTCTCCAGATGACCTGTCTTGCTAGTACTTTTCCCAACGGATGAGTGTGTGAGTTGGTAAAATCAGAGTGCAAATGTTTCAGGCTATTAAGCAAAAGGTAAGTGACTGTGTAACAAAGCAGTGCTTATATATTTATCTTTCCATTATCCCATCTCTGGTCTTGGGGTTTGACCCACATTGTCATATGGAGATGTACTCATTGGCATGTACATCACAAAACCAAGTGAGAAACTTGGCTGCATCCTTCACTTGCTCCACTGCAACTTTTCATTGCAGCAAATATTTCATGTAAACTCACCCTCCATCTGGGTCTTGAATAATTGGGTAATAGTGGATGGTGTTCTTGATTTCTGTTGCAGTTATACCTTAATGTCTATTGTTTTTTTCATCTTTCTGATGCATTAGGACCAACAACTTACCTCCCCCCACTCCCCCCAGAAAATAGCTTTTGAAGAAGTGAGGCTAGATTTTAATTTGTATTCTTGCATAGTAGTCACTTGCTAATGTCAAAAGTCTTTATTCTGTTCTGTCTTTTAATGCATGCACGTCACTAGTGGTTAGGTGTGAGGTGATGTATCATTTTCCATTTCAAAAGCATTGATCTGTCTCCTTCACTGAGAGAGATTTCTTCTTTTTTGTCTTAAATAAATCTTAGTGGAGCAGTGTAACATTGCAGGTCAGTCCTGCAGGACCGCTCTGGCCTTGGTGTAAGCGCTGTTGCAGAGCCTGGAAACTCGCTGGCACAGGACTGCAAAGTGACTCTGCAGGGGCTGGATGACTTCCAGCCAGCAATGAACCACAGCCAAGAAATGCCAATATGGATAATGCAAACAAGAGAGATTTGGGGCACATTTCGATTTAACCATCTGATTTAATTGACAGAATAAATGCACCTGTCATCGGGTAATATTCTTGTGATTAGTTTTGGCTGTGCTGATGAAACGATGTTAAAAGAATGTCAGAACAACCTGTCCTGGGACTCCTACAGGCAGTTTCAAGCTAAGGAAGGTCAGTTTTCAACTAGATAAAAGATTTAGAATTATTTCTTCTCTCTTTGTGATTGCCTGTGTCTTTTACTGAGACACAGAACAATTTGTCTTGCATATTCTTCTGCAGCCATGACAAAATGGCCCTCGGAAACAAAGACACTTCAGTGAAATCTTGGTTTCCCTTTTTGTTAAGGCCACTCTGTGTTGGAAGGAGATGCATTCCTAAGGGCACCCTTTGCCTCTTTGTGCATTGTCATTCAGAATCGGTGGCCTTTGTGAAAATGGCACCTCGTTTAAGAGGAGTGCTGCCAGAGCCTTTTTCGTTGGATTTCCCTCATCCCAAGGAAAAGAGTGCAGCCCTGAGGCCTCACCCCCTCCCCCCTCCCCCCGGTGATTTCTGCACCAGGAACCAGGAGTTGGTTGTGATCAACAGGGCCTCTTTTGGCTGGGACAGGTGACATTTTTGAGACTTATCAAGTGATTTAAAGATAAGATGTGGGTTAATCAAAATTTTCTGTATTGTTACTCCCTGTGTTGGGGTGTCTGTAGGTGGAAGCCATGAACAAGGCCCGCTTTGTTGGTGTGTGATGAGGAAAAACTCTTGGTTTGCAGAGGTAAACTGGCAAAGTGGGCAATGGTTTGAAGAAAAGACAGGTGAGGGACTCCATTTTATGGGGAACTGCTCTGCTGGAGGGGAAGGGGTCCTGAGAAGGGATTCCAGCTCCTCCATGAGCAGTTTAAAAGGGCTTTCAGCCTGTCTGTGGTACCAGCTGCAGGGATTCCTGGTGCCACATGCATAGAGGGGCTGGGACCACATGGCTGCACATCCCTCAGTGTAGATGGAACTGCAGCCGCCCTGCTGCAAAGGGGGAAAGCGAGGACAAGGCGACTGGGGGACTTGCCAGAGGTCACAGCTAAGGTCTGTGCCAGCTCAGGGAATGAATCTAAATTCCTTCAGGCCCAGGACTTTACCTACAAAACTCTGCTCCCATTAATAACGGAGAAATAGTATTTTGGTTTCTAGTGGTCTTTAATCCACATTTTGGTGTACTTAAGAGCTTCTGGTTAATATTTATTGCTTTTAAGTGAGGATGTTAGACTCAAAAAGGAATTTTAATGACAAACTTTATTTTTGAAAACTGGACTGTACAGTGAGCACGGGCTCCCCCATGGGCAGAAGGACAAGGCACCCAAAACTGCTTCAGGGAAGATACACACTTGGACACCCATTTCTGGCGAAAGGGAAAAACTCCTGCATCTGCTTCTCACTAGGATGGCTGAAGTAGCAGTGCCAGACAGGGATTATGGACTAGATAAATAAATTCAGCATTTAAATATGTTTCTATGCTGATGTACAACATGTGAAAAAACAAATTGGTTCTGATTGACATGTTACAAATGGAGAGGGAGGGAAATTTAAGTTAACTTTCTCATGAACAGGATTGCAGAGCCAAAGATGGAACAAAACATAAAATAACTTTCTTTTGACTTAAGTTTTGTTGGTTTTATTTTTCCTAAGTCCACATGAATGAGATTGGAGGGGTGGAACTTGTCCTGTGGAGAGGTATCCCATAGATTTAGATGCCACTGAATTCCATTGCAGTTCATGGTGAGTGGGGTTTGAGATCACACTGCTTTATTGCAGAGATGTGATCTCATTTAGAGGGCAGAATTGCCATACAAGTGCTCTTGAAGGTGCTCTATTTTCTCTTTGTCACTTTTCTAAGTATAAGCACACGTTACCTTCCAGACAGCACCCAAATATCTCTTGAGTGACACTCAGTTCACCATGAAATGTGGGGTTGCACATGGTTTCACCCTCACATCTTGAATAAAGTTTAGATTTCAGCATATTTAGACACTACACTTTAAAACAAGCCAGTGAGTGAGCAGCCACTGGAGAGTGCTCAGCTTGCTGCCACCAATGGGATGCTGCATGTGCTGGGTCAGTCACACCACAGACAAAACCTGCTCTTGATGATGAGGATGATGTTAAAAATAATTTTTTAGTTCCATTTGGGGCTCTGTTAAAGGAGTCTGCCAGTGCTCCATCAAAAAACCTGCTTATTTTAGGAACCTTCTTTTAACACTTTATTTTCCATATTGCTGCCTTCCATTGTATGTCCACTTACAGAGGATAGGAAATATTCAATCTGAGAGATGTTTTCCTCTAATTTACATGAGAAGAATATTTATCAGGTGTAATTGTATTGATTTCAGCGACAGCATGTAAGGCAGGGGCTCTAAGACTTCATAACAACTCAGAAAAAATGGCTCTGTGCATATTTTAGACTTCAGTTTGTCAGATTAAACACATTAAAATTCGATGAGAGAAGAAACACTAAAATATCGCTGTAAAATTAATTCAGCAGATTGTGCCGTGGACAAGGCTCACAGGAAGAGAGGGGAGAAAGCAAAAACAAGTTTGAAACTTCTGTGTGGTTGGAAGTGTGGCTGCTTTAACTCTTTCACCTTGGGCTTTGAAAATAAAATTCTAGGTTGTCATGAGAAGTGAGGAAACTGAGAAATGTATGGTATTATTTAGAAATTCGTTGTAACTTGTAAGCCTGGGAAGTTGGGGGTTTTTTCAGTAGTCTTAGAGGGACTTGGCATTAAAGAGAGAGGACTACCTTAATTTGGTTTTGAAAGTAGAGCTGTTCAGCAAATAACATGCAGATGCTTTTTCTGGTTTCTCTCTGTCTAGATTTTTACATTCTATAAATGATAAACTGAAGCTTTCATGGAAAAGTTCTATTTCTGCCACTGTCCCAGCTTTAAGTTTCAGCAAACTCGAGATGATGTGTCCTAGGTAACAGCAGCTTCCCTCCAGCTCTGAAGCACCCTTGAAGCAAGTGCTGCAAGTGCCATTAGAGCAAAGCATGGCTGGCTGATGGATGGGGGAGGGGGGGGTCTCATCACTTCCCTAGATTGGTTTCCTTTGCTTCCCCTAATCCCTCCCCTTCCCTATTGGTGTGAGCAATTCTTGTGCTGCCAGGAGTGCAGTGCAGCCCTGGGTCAGTGCAGAGGGGGAAATCAGCTCCTTCTGTGTGCAGGTGTGGGGTCGAACTGGGCTGAGAAGAGCCAGGGAGAGTGGAGCAGTTGTGTGGCTGCTGCTTCACACCTGGCAGAGCATCTCCTTTCCAGGGGTGGTGGCAGGGAAGGGTTCTGAGCAAACCTGGGAAGCTGGGAGAACCTTTTCTTCTGGAGAAAAAAAACCAGATTTGGTAAAGGAAAAGAGAACTTGAAGCAATACCTATTTTATTCAATTCTGCCTCTACAGAGGGGATAGGAAAAACCAAGTGACTTTTGATCCCAAGAACTGAAGTCTAGCACAGAGTAAATGGGTTCAAAATCTCTTGAGTTAATGAGCAATGTGCCTGCTGTCCTGGAGGTGGCTTTGGCACTAAGTCTTAATATTAATTCCCACTTTCCATCCAGCTATCCCACCACACCATTAAATCTCCTAGGAAATGCAAATACACATTGCCTGTCATTATTCAATGAGAATATTGTTTAACATTTGCAGTGTATACACAACCCATTATAAAACTCAGTGGTGCATGCTCAGAAGCAAAATGTATTACTGTAGATATCAGTAGATAACTATTTATAATTAATCCTGTAGGAATAGCAGTTCTAACAGTAAGAAACATCTAAAGTAAATGGAGGGTGAAAATGCTTGAAGTTATTTCTATGGCTGTTTAGGTTACTGGTTTGGTCATTTCAGGGTCAGCCTTCATTCAGACAGCAAGAGAAGTGAGCTGGAATTCATTGCCCAGCAAATAGTAAATATTCAAGGAGAGGCTGAATTTTATGCTGTGATCTAATTTTTGGTGTTTTGAATAAAAGACATTTTGTTTAGATTTGCATGACTGTATAAGTAAAGCTGGGGGCGGGGGGGGGGGGGTTTGCAGAATGCCCTGCAATAGAAAGAGTCTGGCTGAGTTCCAGTTTAAAGCTAAGCCAGCCCTGCAGAGGTGCCTGTCACAGGGGTTTCAATCAGTTCTTCCAGAGGAAGAATTTTTAATTCTCCTTAATATTCACATCATCAACTGGGGAGAGCCCTCATTTCCGTCTATTAGCATGGCTTCCACTTGTAGGACATGAAAAATGATCTGAGTTGAGTTCATCAGTGCTCTTCCTGAGAAATGACTCCATAATCGATTTTTAGGGGGACAATACCTTACATTAATGACATTACTGGTCATTCTGCCTCTAATACCTCCCCTGTCACCTCTGTTCTGTCCCTTCCTGGGCTCTGCCACAGCCCATTTTATGCCCTGCTCAGTGTCCATGTGCAAAGCACAGGCCTTTTACATCTGATGACTGAGAATTCCCCACATGGAGCTAAGTGACCTTTCTTAAAAGTGTGGGGTGTTTCTTAGAAATAGACTGCATAAAAGACAAATTATTAGCCCCAAAATGTAGTCAAATATTGCTACATGGGAGTCTGGGGCAGGAGCTGTTCTTGTAATCCTGGGCTGAGGGTCCAAGTTAAATATAAAATATATATAAACCATCCATTTATTAAATATAGTTTGTTGGTTTTTTTTTTTATTATTTGGTTTTGGTTTGCTTTTTTTTAAAGGCTCTTGTTTCTAAGCTAATTTACCTCCTGGCCGTTTGTGGCTGATTACTCAGACTTAACATTTCTCTGTGTTACTCTCTCTTTCTCTCTTAATGAAAATAATAATTTTTCAATTTAAACTTGAAACATATCAGGACTGTGACCACCATTTACTGTCAATCTCTGGAGTGTTAAGACAGAACTCCAGGCTTAGCCTAAAAGCCTTTTAAGACACAGAGGAAAAACCACAAATGAAAAATAAGTTAAACTCTCACATATCACTACTGTATTCGAAAACATTAGAATAGCAGTAAACTTAAAAAGATGGCAAAGTGATTTTTTACAGAATCAATTAGGCTGGAAAAGACCTTGGAGATGACTGAGTCCTACCCCTGGCTGAACACCACCTTGTCAACCAGACCCTGGCACTAAATACCATGTCCAGTCTTTCCTTAAACACCTCTAGGACTCCACCACCTCCCTGGGCAGCCCCTTCCACTGTTTAACAACTCTTTGTGTAAAGAAATTCCTCTGGAAGTCAAGGACGTTGTGTTGGGGATCTGAATTCTGCAAGATATGTTGGTTACATGGAAGTTTGTCTTCAGTATGTCCCAGTAACTCAAAGCTGTGCTTGATATTCAGTATTGTATTGATGAATTAGACTTATGTGAGCTGCTTAAGTTAATGGTACGTGGGTTTAGGGTTTAAGAATACAAAATCCCAGTAATTAGGAATATGCTACTGTGAAAACCCATATTTGAGACTGAATACTCCAAATCACAGTGAAATTATGGACAGAAAATGAGTTTTGCACATAGTTGCTAGGATGGGAGTGGAGAAAGATGAAGTACTTCATCGAATAGAGATTTGTCCTCGATGGAAGCAGACAATTAAAAAAAAAAAAGTGCAGAAATTATTTAAAAAAAAACATAATTTGGGTTGCAGAGTGATCCAGCGAAAGATATTGTCTACATTTATTTTTATGATGGCAACAGTTTTTTTTTAAAAAAGCTAACAGTAGCTAGCTAGCTCCATTAGTAGCTACAATCAGAACAGTACATTTTCCTTATTAAGCTCCTTATTGTTTGTACATATTGAGAAGGAAAAAAAAGCAGGCAATCCAGGGTTTCTTGTTGACATGAATTGCTCCTTCCCAGCTGCTTGTGCTGCTGTTTGCAGAGGCAGGATCCCAATCCCGCCCTTGCACACACCTTTGCATAGAACTGAGACTCAGGGGGCTGCTCTGAGGTCTGACTAAACACCTTTGGTAGTGGAAAAATGTAGTAACAATCATCATTTTAGTGGCCCTGAAGTCCCCATCAGCACTTGTTTTAAAGATAAGAGGATGATGGTAACTTCTAATAATTCTAATAATAAATGCCACATCTTTTCCCCTACTTCTGTCTCCGTGTAAGTTGAACAAATGGCTTGTTTAAAAACCAATATATTAACTCCTTGTTTCAAGCAAAAGATAACATTATTCAAAGCAGGAAACTGCAAGAAAAGAAACTATCTTGGAAATCCCTAAACACTTGCCCACTGACCTTTGATGTGCACCAGCTTCTGGACAACCTTGCCAAAACCTTACAATCTGTCCAAGTCATGTACAGCATCCTGGGAAAAAATCCTTCCTGTTTTGCTTTTGAACTGCCAAACTTTTCCAGAAAAGGCTGAAATCTGAATGTACAAATGAGCCAAATATGCTCAGCAGTAACTCAGAACCCTCATTTAATGCAGATTGTCCCACTTCGAAGGCTCTAATAGAGGAATACGAGCTGAGAGAGGGAAGATGTGGTGCGGCATTTTTACTTTGGCAAAAATAATAATAAAAATGAAAGTATTTCCTATTCTTAAATCTGTATTGAAAGAAAAATATTCCCTAATAATGGAAACTGTTTTATGTAAGCTGTACCTGATGTGCTTTTGGAAAATAAAGCACAGAAAAGTCGTGATTCCCCCCTCACCAACAATCAACCATCTGATCGCACTCAACAGCCTAAAGCACACCTTAAACCTATTTATTTCCACGCTCAGAAAAGGCAACAAGAACAATTTATTTGACTGAGTTAATATAAATGATTCCATTACAGTTTTGGTGCCCTGAAGGATGGCACACAGGGGCTTTGTATGACCTTTCCTTTAATGTTCCAGTAGTTTGGAAGTGCCATTAAGAAGTGATCAGTGGGAATTGTCTTAAGGATGCCACCCACCCTTCCAAGAAGGATGTGCAGTGAGACCCGACCTTAAGGTTTGATTTGAATTTTAAAATGGTATTGCCAGATAAGCAAAGCTCTACATACAAACACCCCCCCCCACCCCCCCACCCCAAAAAAATAACAAACCCACAANNNNAAAAAAAAAAAAAAAAAAGGCTGCTGATCCTGTTATAATTCAGATCTCATAATAAAAAATGTAGTACTAGAAAACAGAATATCTCATTTTGGAATCAGCTTCCGTGGTTACAAATGCTCTAAACTGATGTTGAAGATAGAGCAAACATGTAGTTAATGTTACACCCATCATCATACCATTAACATTTTCCTGATAATATTAGTGTAACTCTTAGATATTTTTTCCTCTTTCTGTCATTCATATTAAATTATGTTCTCACTTCCCTGCCTTTAGTAGCTAACTTTGTACTCTGAAAACAATTTATTATGCCAGCAGAGCAAAGCTGATGGATCTGTGTGCGGGACAGACTCTGTAGCATTCATGTCAATTATATTATATTAGGGCTTTCCATTAATTTTGTCTTCCAACTTCATGAAACACTAGAAGGCAGATTCATCTTTCCCCTGATGTAACTGTATTGATTTCAGTGGTGCTATTACCAAGGGAAAGAGCAGTAAATGACAGCAAATTCTGGCCCCTGAGTTTTGCCAGCCTGAACTTTCCAGTTCCAGCAGAGTTGCTGGACACAATTGTTATTATTTGTTTATTTATAGTCCTTTTCTTCCTGTGATCACAACATCCTGTGACTTTTGTCATTAAGCAAATTGTATAATCCTGTTTGGTGTTAGTTTTCAGTAATTCAGCATTTGGTTCTAGAATGACAATCTCATTTTGTCAGGAAATCTGTGTTACATTGCACAAGCCATTTACATTCCAAGGTAAGCTCTTATTAGACTATCTCAGATGTGATGTGCCTTCCTCTCCCATGTAATCCTGTTACCAACACTCTCTACACTAAAATATTTTTTCATGCATATTATTTCGATCCCTACAAGAAATTTCTTATGAGGGAGATGAGCTGTAGTGGCATCTCATTGTTCAGTTTTGTCATGATTTAGACCAGTTTTAATATAAATAGCAGAATTCTTTATTATCAATAGCTGCTTTATTTGTTTTAGAATAACTGCATAATTATGAATGAGGTGCTGTGATAATTTTTCCCCCCAGTTTGCTATTGCATTAGTGGAGTTGGTGGTGAAGTATGATTTTTACTTAGTTTTTCTGGTGTAGGATCAATGTCTCCTGCTGCAATTACTAATCTACAGATACATTGACTAGGGTTGTAAACAGCCCATTAGGTTAACTTGCAGTATCCATTTAGTCAAAAAATACAATAACAGATATTGGTGTATTGGGAAAAGTGATCTGCAACTGTGCAGATGGACTAACTAAATATTAGAATAGAAGGAATAATTGGATTTTTTTGGCTTATAAATACAGAAACCAGCCATCTCTAAAGAGCGTGGGCTGCTGCCCTCTTGGCTTGATGTGAAGGTCGTTGTAGGTGGGCAGCATGACTCCAGCATTGCTCTCTGCCTCTGTACATCTTGTGGGGGAGATCTGGAGCAAAATAAGTGACTTTTGTAGCACTGAGAAATCTTGTGTGAAAGCGGGCGGAAAATGCGATGTTGTACAACACCTGTGGAGAGAATTGCTTTGCTGCCTCTGCAAACTTCTACTCCTCTAAAAGACCAGAAATCCTTTAGATTTTGAGAGCTGTGGAGGAACTGCGAGAAGGTGTCAGCACTCCTTGGTGACTGGGAGGTGTGGGCAGGTTCCTGTTTTCCATCTCTGCAGCCCACTCTAAATGGAGCTATTAAGTCAGAACCAAACAAGCAAAAGCCTCAAAACTGAAAAACCTCAAAAGTTGATTTCAGGGAATGCTGGTGTGGAAAAAGAGTTCCAGTATCAAGTGTTTCATTTCCAAATGCAGTACAAGGGGGAAAAAAAAAAGCTAACAAAAATCTCTGCAACCATCTAATAAAAGTGAAGATGGAAAAATTGCCTGAAAGTAGAGTCTAAACACCAGGTAAGAGGAGAATCATGAACAGACAAAAATGCTGCAAATTCCATACAACATCTGAGAGGAGATTACAGTGTCAGGACAATGGAATCATACGCTGAAAATGGTGTTTAAACTGCATTCTGGAAACATTATTGCTATGCTGTAGTTATATTTAACAAGAAATTTTTTATTTTATTTTTGCATGCGTCCTAAGCGTGAGATGAATGTATGTATAAAAAATGAAGAGAGTATCTAAAAATGTGCTTTAAAAACATTACAATGGCACATATATTTAAAAAAATAAATCACTGGTTCCTATTTTTTGAAAAATGGAATGTTTAGGGTATGATAAATGGTAATACAACTTTTCATTTTTGCTAGCCCATTATATACCAACCGAAGAATTCATATAAATAGTTGAGGTGGATGGCCTGTGGATATTGTACTCAAATAAGCTTTCTTAAAATATCTCTTTGCCACCATTGGTGATGCCTACTTAGAATAAACTGACCTCCAGGCTTTTAGCACTGCAACTGAAATGGAATTTTTTAAAATTTACTTCTGAGGAAAAGAAAAAGAACCCAACAAATTTCAGCCTTCAGATCATTGTTATTACATGAGGAATGTTTACTGTGTGGAATACATTCACAGATGGTCCCTAAACATAAGCAGCATATACTGTGTATACAAGATAAGTCATTCTTTAGTTTCTCTGGGTTTTCACATTTAACCTGTTAGGGGGAAAAAAAAAGAAAAAGAAAAAAAAAAGATACCACAAAAGAAACCTCTCTTCCTGTTCTGATGCTACAGCCCAAACGATCCTTTGTGCAGCTGCTCCTCTAGTGCTGCTGTCTGACTCCTCAGCTCCCAAGGCTTAGGAAAGAAATGTAGCTGGTTTAATCAAAGCTCAGGGACAAATTTATAGTTATGCATGAAATGTTTAGAATTTCTGTTATTGGGAAGTTCACTTTATCTTGTCCAGGCCGGTGTGATATCCAACAGAGGTCAGAGACCTGGTGCAGACTCCAGAGACTGATGCCCAGGAAGGCAGGATTCTGCTCATCCTCTCTGAGACACCCTCAGAGAATTACACTGATTTCTTGGAGAGACTTGTGAAATACTCTTCAGAACATGCCCCAGTCAGGCATAGGTGGTGACAGGGAAATGCAGAGCAAGTTGGTGTTTTGTGAGCAATTGCAATTAACTTTCGTCTGCTCCAGGGGTGCCTTTCACACACACACAGAACTTTGGGGATGCTGAAAGTTTACACACAAAGAAATCTAAAGAAGTGGTGGGAGCTGTTGAGCACAGACATCACCTTTGTCTCAGGAAATTCCTGAGCATCAAATTCCTGGAGGCTGGGAAAAGAAGCTGGGGGAATAAGCACGTCCATGTGCTTCGTGGGCTGCCCAAAGATAACTCTACCTGGCAAGTGGCTGTGTGTGAGCCTCGTGTGGAAGTGCAGGCAGCATGTCTGGGAGCACTGAGGAGAGGAGTGCAGATGCAGACAAGTTATTCTTTGGTTAAACTATAGCCGTAACCATAGCCAGTCCCTTTTCCCCACTGGCATTAGTCCTCTATTCACTCTGCATCCCGGGAGGTAATGGATGCACTGATGGAGAACAGAGCTCTCACACAAAGGACACTGGCTCCGAGTCTTATCTCTGGGCTCTCTTTTCAGGTTGCTTTTGGATCCTGTGAAGTTTTTTAGCTATTAATTTCTATTTACATAATTCTATTTCTTCTTATAGCTGCTTTAAGGTATAAAGCTGGGAATATTTTTCATTTAGTGTATTAAACTCAAGTTCTACATAACCACTTCAAAGGAGAAATTGAAAAAGGTTGTGTTACTAAGCAAGAAATCAAATTAAGATAAACATAAATCTAGAGGGGGAAAATTAACCAGCAAACCTAAGTGTATTTCTTCTCTATGTGAGTTTACTAGGACTCATGTATATTCCTTCATACAAGTTCTGTGAGAAGAGGAGGAGAGGATCAGCTCCCCAGACTTCATATTTGCACCCATGGGTGAGGCTCTGCACTACATCAGTAACGATGAATAAACCAGTTGTGTATTCACCCAAACCTACAGCTAAAACTGCAGCTAATCCTTAATTAGAGCTTTTCAAAAGTGGGGGGAAAAAAGCTTTGTGTGTTTCTAAAATACTTTTGGATCTTTCTTAGCTCTGCACCTTCTGATTCCCCAGTGGAGTGGAGGCAGGAATGCTGAAAATACAGTAGAAAATACTAACTTTACGCCTAAGAAATGTATTTTGGATTGCATTAAAGGTCTCGTTCTTTCTGGATTGTCAGCCCAAATCTGCAGGCACACAAAGTTTCCAAGTCTGTAGCTAAAAGTCTGTGTTTGTGAGAAGTACTCAGTGTTTTTCTGGCTAGAATTAACAGCCGAGCTTTCTCCATCACTATACACCTTGAGATACGGATCTCCCAATTTTTGTTACAGCTTTCTTAAATAATCTCTTTTTCAAAAGATTTCTAATTTGCAACTCTCACGTAGAGTTCACTCTTCTGCCACTCCAAGAAATCACAAAAGCACATTCTTGATTGACTGCATTCAGCTGGATTAATCTCCTGCTTAAACATGAAGAAGGGGTGTTGTTGAGTCAGAGCCTTGACAAATCTGTGAGGCAACTGGGTGAGCAGGGGCTGAAAGAGAGGGTGTAACACAGGGTCTTCAGTTTGGGATTTGAAAGTTGAAGGTGCTGGAGTTTGTATTCATTAAAATGTCTTGGTGGATGTCAGTATTATATAATACTGTGGGAAAAAGAGGTGGACATGGGTGGTTTGGTTTGCTTTAATTAGAGAACATGAAGTTGACTTCTGGCTTTGGGGGAGATGAGATGCATGGGCTGAAAACAAAGCAGATGATCTTGCTGAGTGCTGGTGAGACAGTCTAGACAGATTTAGATGGATGCTGGAGAAAGCTTTTAGCAAGCAGGCTGTTCCTGCTCTGATGTGTCATATTAATATTCTTTTACTTCGTGGCTCTTGATGATTTGAGTATGTGGCTCTCAAAAACAATAATATTTTGCCTAATAAAGTGAAAACAGTGTTAAAAAGTGCTGTTGCAAAATAGGAGGCACCAAGTCTCTAAAAGATGTAGGGACCTGCATTTCTAAAGCCAACACAGGAAGGAAATGGATGCTGGCTTCGTTATGGCGTAGAAAATACAACTTAATATTGAATTCTCATCAATCTGTGCAATGCTTAGAATGTCCCAGATCACGTTAAGTCAAACAAAACCTCTCTTTGCTAACACTTTTTCTTATTTCCTTGCACACTGTTTTGCTCTATTGTGCATTCAGGCTGAGGGAAGGCAACCTCTTTTGTGAGGACTAAGTGGGCTCTGCTGTTTCAGTTTGCATGATGTAAATCAATATATGTGTTCAGAACCTTTCCAGATAAGGGTATGACTTTCTCTCCAGCATAGCTTTTGTGACACGGAATTAGAAAATGCCTTTTCCCTTTACATTTATTGTACGTGCTCTTCTGTAGAGTAATCGTTCTATTCCACGTTTCCAGAGGAATTTGGGTCATTGTTTACTTGTGGCTTCATTAAAGAATGTCCAGTAGGTAACAATTTCCATCGTCAACCTTTGAATATCAAACACACTATTATAATAGTCTTTGAAAGCACTGCATGGAGCACAGAAACCTGAGAGACGCCAGAGCAGCTCTAGTCAAGTTATAAAAAGAGCACTACCATCGCTGCCTGAACAGAAGGAACGTGTGGGGAGATCGAGGGCATTGCCATGACAATTCCGACCGGCGTCTCTTTGTTCTCCTAGCGTTCTGACATAGACTTTCTTCTTCCAACATCAGGAGCAAATGATGATTAGGAGAAGCCGTGCTTGTTGTGAAGAATACATGGCCAAACACCTCTTCTTCTGTTTGTTGGAGCTACAAAATACGTGGTCAATGGAGTCTAATTTGAATGAAATTTTATGGGCTCACAGAGGTTGGTGTGAAGTAAGGAATGCTCTACTTTGACCTCTGTAGCCTCTCTACAGAGAGCTTAATAGAGAAAATGTTTTAAATTACAGTATGTTCCAATTATTGTACATTTATGGGACGGTGTGAGCTCCCTCTACGGGCTAATTTAACGTCTGCAAATTCCAATAATTCTTTTTTGTAACAAAGCCTCTGTGTAGCCTCGTGGATAAGGTGCCTGCCTAAGGTTTCTAAGGTTGTGCTCTTTTGAGCGTGTGCAAGATGGCTGCCACAAAAGTGTTTGAAGCTGCCGCGTTTGAAGCTGCCGCGTGTGTTTGAAGCTGCCGCATTTGAAGCTGTCAGGTTTGAAGCTGCCGCGTGTGTTTGAAGCCGGCGCGTTTGATGTTGCTGAGTACGTTTGTAAATTTGAGGCAGACTTTAATATTGTTAGACGGTAGGGGAGTCCTTTTCAACCTTTTTTCATTTTTCACTTGAACTTTTAAAAAGTTTTATTTTAACTTTTTTTTAAACTATTTTAACTACTTATGTCAGCTGAGGAATGCTGTGATTCACAGCCATTATTGTAAGGAGGCTGTTATGTATTTTTAGTGCTGCTGGGACCATAGGAATTTTTGAGTGACTTTGACTGCAGACAACAATGTGGAGAATAATCCTGACTGTGAAAAGTGCTGTTGGGGCTGCAGAAAAGTACAGAATAATTTTGACCAAGGGCAATCATGGCTTCTCTGAGAAGAAATACAAGTCTGTCCGGGTGTGGAATTGTGGGTTGCTGAGACTGGGAGGGGAAAAAAATGCTGGAAAGAGAAGGTGAAGCTTTGTAGAGAATTGACAGCATGTTCAGTTATCTGGGAGCCACAGGTTTGGAAAAAAAAATCTGATGGGACTCCAGAGGAGCCTTCAATGATGCTGGAAGGGAAGAACTTCAGCTGTTTGAACAGTAGGGGAAAAGCATAAATAGTACCATTTGTTGAAAGCTATCAACCACCAGAAATATTAGGAAGGAAATGTTGAACGCATTGTTGAGAGCTGTGAGGTGTAGTTTGTTTCTTCTGCAGGAGAATCGTTCTGTAATGTTATATTATTGAGGAATGCAATTTTTCAAGTCTAAAAACTGGCCAAGACTCGGAATGGGACTGGCAAGTCATTCTCTGTTGGGTAGAAGAGGGAGAGTTTTTCTAATTTAGCTGAACACTGAGTTTTACATGAGCAAGCAGCATCTTACTGTTGTGAGAGTGGAGGTTGGTTGAAACCTGTGGAGGTTCACATAATTTAACTAAGTGGGTGTTCCTCAGTTGGGACCGATTTGCTGTTGCTGAACCCCAGGTGATGACTTCTCCTGGTGGTCACCTCTTCAATGTGCGTTGGGAGCACTGTGTGCCATGGAGATGATCTGCACTTCCTGGTCTCTGGAGATCCTTCCCTGTCACTCCTCCAGACCTGGAGCATCCCTTCCTGGGCAGGTTTGTTCACTGTCTTGGAGACCCTCTGGACACCCCATTGGCTCAGGTACTCTTTGGAGTGTTAGGAGATGGATTTTGTAGCTGTGAGCATGGTCCTTTTACCATAACTCTCCATCATTTGCCACACTGAATTCTTGGCACAAGATTGGCATCTGGGAGCCTATGCCTCAGATAACTGGCAACAAGAGGTTGAGATCACAGATTATTTTGTTTATAGTACTGAATCTCCCTCAGAGTAAATCATCACCTTTTAATTTTTTAGCCTCATCTCCTCTGTTCCAGTGATTCTTTGTTCAGATGTGCTCATTTTATCACCGGAGCTGCTAACACTGAACATTGTTTTGTATGGAATTGCACAAGTGATGAAATGATGAAAAAATGGTGTGGCATATGGCGGAGTTGGGTAACTGTTGATGACTTAGCTTTCCTGGGAAGGTTTCACTTAGGGATTTTTGATTTCTGTACAGTAACAGGCACTGAATGGATCTGACTGATACTGTTTATGATAAGTTGCTGGTAGGGTACTCCTGATTTTTCTACAGGCATTTCTCATCCTTATTTTAGAATATTTGTTATGTTTGTTTGACTTACAATGTTTTTCTTACTCTCTCTAGTTTATCAACCATGTAATGAACTGAACTTCAGTGTTTTCTTCTCTGATTATACAGACTTTTCATTACTTTGAGGCACTTTTTAGGTAAACCAAAGTAGCCTCTGTGCCCTGTCTGGCAAAACTCAGAGGAGCTCAGCTGGATTTCCAGAGCTAGAGTCTGGCCCTTCTTGTTGGCTTTTGCATGGCTTTGGAGCAATGACTCTATCCATAAACTTCCTCCCAAAAATTTCAGTTGTGTACATGGGACCTTGTGATCTTAACAACATATCAGATATAATGAGTAACCTTCTGACTTGAATTTTCCTTCTAAAAAAGTTTTTTCTTGAGTATCATTAACCTTAACACTGCACGTTTGAAAGATTTTTAAAATAATTTTGTATTGCACTTCGGTGTGGTTGCTTCTGTCTTTCTGTTTGTCTTCCAGGTTTGGGAAATCAGATGATTATTTACTTTTTGTACAGTGTTGTTAATAGAGAATTTATTGCCATTCATTCTGAGCTTTAAATACCTTCAATTTTAGCATTTTGGATGGTTTTTCTGTGGATTTTTTGCTCCAATCTGTCACACTCCCTTTGTTTTGCTGTGATCCTTGTTTATTTGAAGTGGAATTTACCTCTGACTTGTGTTTCAGTGCATCCTGCCATTGAGTTCAGCTCCATCCTCTTGCTCTTAACTCAGCAGTGTTATTATTGCTGGGGATTGTGCTGAAACCCCTGAGCAGCTTCTTTACCTAAGAGCTTCTCACTGGTGTAAATTAATTAAAATGTTATCCAAAGCAAAACCATTGCCTGGGCTTGAGATAAAATGTTTTGACTTTTCTGAACCAAAGTTGTGAAATTTCAGGCAACTTCTCAATTATTAATTAAAATTAAGTGTCAGGCCTGGTAACTTACATCTCCCCTGTTTCTGGAATTTGTTATATTTTTTAGCCCTTTGCCTATATCTATATGATTAGGTTCTGAGGTACCTAAAGCTATTTGAAACAGCAATGGCTTGGTTTTCCTTTCATTTGTGATCTTGAAACATGCTTTTGTTAAATTAAGTTGGTGCTACTGTGCTGGTTTATAAAACAGCACTCATAATCAATCTTAGGAATCTCCATTTATATTGAAATTCTGCAATATTTAGTCATTTTGTTGAAAATATTTGTGGAAATAGTGATAAAAAAATGAACACTTCACTGTGCACAGTGCATTTTTTCAAACTATCTAACACAGTCTGTCTAGTCAGTATTTTTTTCTCCTTTTCCTGGTGGAATCTTAGCAATTTGTGATATTACTAGTATATAGTTGCACTTAAAAGCTAGGATACCAGTTATACTTAATTATATATAATTATATTCTGTTCTTCAGTCACATACAAAAGCTTTCCGATGAGTAAGAATATGTGAAGGGTCTCTCTTATTGTTCCTTCCCCTCTATTGTGTAGTTCATACACAAATGGGATCATAAAGAATGGGAATGTAGTGTTTGCTTCTCATGGATTCTGCCTTACTTTTAGCTGAATTCATATTTTGCATCTCTTGATCTACCATTTTATTTTCAAGAAAATTGTCATTCGACAGCAGTTGCATGGTTGTAGTTGAAAATTATTTATGTTACTCTTTCTCGGATTCCTGGCTTCCTTTTGTTTTGCAACTTCTGTGGCTGAACAGACAACATGTTCCCAGTTAGATGTGTTTCCAGCTAGTTAAATACAGTCCAGCTCCCTTTCAAACTGCAATGCCTAAAATTTAGCTAGAAAATCCATACTTGGATGGAGTGACCTGATTTGAAAAACGCTGAACTCTGAGATGCGCAAGAATTGGCAGATGATTGATATTTTAAGGGACACCACAGTTGAGAATGCCCCTTTTAAATCCATACTTAAGGCACCTTGATTTGAAAACATCAACCTTTGTCGCTTTTTACAGAAGCCCAGCCTATGTTTGGCATTGCACATTCCTTTCCCCAAAAGCTCAGAACCAGAGCAGAACAGCCCAAGCATAGCCAGGAAGAAAGTGTGACATCTGGGAAATTGAATTAATGGGATATTTATTTTTCTTTGTTTAGCTATGGAAATTCATCCCAGCCGTATGTCCACCTTCTCTCAATTCTTCATTTTGTGCCTATGGAATTCAGATCTCTGAAAGGGAAAAAGGAAAGTGTTGTTTTAAGCCACAGAGCAAATGTACTGCAGGGTAAGATTTCTCATGGTGCATGATTCACCTATTAGTATGTCATACTTAGCCTTTGTAGAATACCTTAAACTTTGCAAAGTTTGGACTATTGTGAACATAAAGGCAATCAGTTACAAAAATTAGCACCTTTTAATATTACAGTCAGTCAGATTTGGGGTTGGAGCAGTGACACGATGATTTGCTGTCCCATGAGTAATCCATTCAGTTTTACTCACCTGATTTCATTCAAACTTAGAGCATCATTTATTTTGTTCCCTGACCAGAGGACACAGAAGTGCCATTTCTGTTCATAATAAAAGACATGAACAAACCAGGTTGCTCTAATAATGCTAAAACTCTTCAGTGCTGTTTTGGTTTCTTCCTATTCTTTGTTTGGCTACTTCTCCTTCAGGAAGATGTATTTTTCTTATGCACACCTGTGCTTGTTAACAAGTTATTTATATTCAAACAAAACATTTTCTACTGCATGGTCATTATTTTTTTGTTAATTCATTATGCCTTGCAGAGTAATTCCACCCAAGAGAGAAAACAGAGCCACATGATTTTTGTGAGTGGTCAAAAACACTTGAAAACTGGCTTGCAGAATTAGATTCGTGTTGCACAAATAGTGGGAAAGGTTTACTTTATTAGAAGTGTAGGGAAAGCAAGGAAGTGTTAATCAATGGGATAATTTCTTTGTGTTATTTAATTCTACCTGTTCTTCTGTTTCACAATAAGGATATCTGAATAATAGTGCAGATGATGGATCAAGAGGAGTCTAATATCAGCTGAAATCTTAACTCATGGACTGTGGAGTTCCCCTTGCTCCCTAAAAGGTTTTTTTGGCATCATACACACATGTGTCTTTGCTCTGCCCCCTGAAAATCCAGCAAAGAGAAAGCAGCCAAGAAGCAGCACACTGCAGTATGGGGTTAGATTTCCTGTGTGGATTTACCTTTCCACACTCTGGCTGATCTTAGTCTGCTCCAGTACACAAAACAGAAAAAACTGGAGTGAGTGGGATTGCAGGCAAGCCCTCAAGGAGGGGCAGGGGTTTGTTTTCCGTGCACTGCAGTGTTTCCCTCCCACAGCAAGTCAAAGCACACACCTAGCAAGCAGTGTTTTCCATCCGAATTTCCAGCATTAAGACACCTGCTTGTGAGCTTTTCTGTGCTTGCCAGATATTTATCTGTGAGAAGGAGCAGGATCTTTAACAGCCACAAGGGTTCTGTGCTTGTGGAGTGCCTGTGTCTCCCACCAGGAAACACCCTGATTCCCCTATCAGTGCAAGGGAATGAGGTTGTACATAACATTCCTTTCTCTGTTCCAGGACTTTAAATAAGCAGCTTTAATCCCTGCACTGTGCATGGGAAAGGAAGAATAGGTGTTGTTGTTTATGGTCTGTGAACAGGCACCAGAGTGAGATTGGTACCGGCAACACTTTTCCCCCCTGAATAATAAAGTTCTGCACATGAAGGGAAATTTGAGCATTAATATAGAACCTTTTCTTTAAGCTCCAGGACTACATTATGCATCCATATCTTGGGCCCAATAAAATGAATGGATCCTTTTAGTTTTTCTACTGTTATGGGTTTAAAACAGGCGAAGTCTTCTATTTTTTCTACTGCAATTTAATCCAATTTTAATATTCCCCAGATAATAGTGAAATAACCAATTCTGTCCAATTCTGCTTTAGATAAAAGCATCGGCATGTTTGGAACATAAACCTTATTTTACCTTTTGTTGAGCTGCCCAATTTAGTAAGAGCAATTCAGTGCTGCATCTTAAGTGTAGTATGACTTAGAACACTGGAAGCTGCCTGGAATGTGAAAAAAGGGAATAATTTATCTTTAATTGGTCTAAACCTACCTTTCCTAGGTCAATAAGAAGAGGAAAATCAGCAGCATTAATCAAGATAAAATTATCAGCTGATTAATCAGTGTTCTAATTACTGCATAGTTCTTTCCCTTTTCAGTTTTAATTACTAAACTTCATTGTCTTTTCCATATGGCCATCATGCATTCACAGTACACTTTTTCTCCTGGTGAGATCATTAATATAAAAAATGTACATGCAAGACATTACTGAAGATATAAGAAATTGCTACTGCCTACTAGGAAATTACCAAGGAAGCTGCAAATCAGCCATAGGTTATACAGGAAAAGTCTAATAAATCTACTAACACTTAAGAAAATAGATACAGTAGAAATGCAATTATGATTATCAAATCAACCTTTGTCCTAAAGTGAGTTTTGCCAGTCTTATTTCTTCAAATCTGTCTCTTGGTTGGGTCAGAAACCAATCAAAATCTGATTTAAGTTGGCAAAATACAGGGGAGACCTCCTAAATTCACAGGGCTAATGTTGACCACACAAATACTCTCTTAGCAGAATATTCAGAAATATTCTTTTTTGCAGAATATCCCTTCTTGCTAAGGCCCAAGTTCTCAAAGATGTTTAGGCACTTCTGATTATTTCAGTAGATATTAGATATTGTAAATTATCCTCCAAGGATTTAATCTCAAATAAATAAATCTGCCATAAATAAATCTGCCATGCATTGGCAGAAGTACCGTGACTTACTTAGGCTCTGTGCTCTCTAGTCATAAGGAAAATTAAGAGTTGGGCATTGGCCTTTAGTGTTGTTTTTTGAGTAAGGAAGGGGGTTAGAAAAGTCCCTAGCAGAAGTGAGTTTCTGCTGAAATCTCAACAGCTCATGACGTGTCAGTCTGCAATCTCTCTCCCAGCTGCCTTTCTAGAGGAGTCATGAACTTCAGAAGAAGAACAGGATGTGTTCCTAGGATTTTATGGAAGGTGCACCAGTTAATAGGTGAGCATCTCGGGAATGAAATGAGGAGCTCAGGGTTCCCTGGGAAGAGCTGGTGCTTCGGCAGTGAGAGCACCCAGTTCTGTACACTTGGGAAACACACAACATTTGCATCATTTGAAATTGTTTGATGACTGCCTTAAAGCATTTTTACTGCCTGGAACCTGGCAGGTTCTGTATCTGGTCTGCAAGGTCTCTTGCATCCTTCAACATGCTCTTCATCCACGATGGAAATGGTGGATTTCCACCATCACCATCCAGCTTCCAGCAGTCCTCTCATTTAAAACAATTTCAGTATCCTTGTCTATTTACTTTTAAAATCAGGTTTTCCTGAGAAGAAGTAGCCATACCAGTTATTTAGTTAACTGATTAGTAATTGAAAGCCTAGTTTGGAAATTGTTTCCTATGAATATTCATAAAAAATAATTAACTTGGCTTCTGATTCAGAACCCAACAACAGTTCACTTTCTTTTTTTTTTTTTTTTTTGATAGATGAGTTAATTATATGCCGAGGTCTAGTTTGCTGGGGTTTCTTTCCTAAGTGGTGATTGACTAACTGCTGCTGGTGACAGTAATCCCGGGCTGGGGAGGCTTTTTTGTGTGCTTTGCTTTGGGTTGAGATTTTTTTTTGTTTGTGTGTGCGTCTTTCCCAACGTCGCTCAGCAGCTGGAGGTGGCACATCGCCACCACCCTGCGAAAGACGTGGGTGCCCTGATGCAAAGTCCCTTCCCTGCTGGACCCGCTCCGGCTTGTTTTCGTCCCCAGAGCCCTTGGAAAGGAGGATTGCGAGAGGCAGATCCCCGCAGGACTTCAATTAAAATTCGCGATATGGTCAAATCTCTGCCGCCCCGAAGCAAGTCGCTGGCTTTTACAAGGGGACCAAGGAGGCTGCTCAGCCCTCCCGAGCCTGAATCGGGACGCCTGCCTTCCTTTGCCCGTGGGAAATAGTGGGAACACACTGGGATGGGCTGCCCAGGGAGTGCTGGAGTCCCCGTCCCTGGAGCTGTTTAAGGAAAGCCTGGACGTGGCACTCAGTGACCAGGTGGCGATCGGTGCCAGGTTGGACTCACTGCTCTCCGAGTTCCTCTCCAGCCTGACCGAGTCTGTGACTGTGTGAGGCCAAAGCCAAGCCCCCCTTGGGGAGT
>WBNO01004517.1:147489-488001 GCA_013400575.1 Peucedramus taeniatus
GGAGGGGCCGGCGGCGGGCAGAGCCCCACTCCCGCAGCGCTGCCGCAGCCCGGCCGCAGAGCAACGCT
This sequence comes from Peucedramus taeniatus, assembly GCA_013400575.1. Taxonomy (NCBI): domain Eukaryota; kingdom Metazoa; phylum Chordata; class Aves; order Passeriformes; family Fringillidae; genus Peucedramus; species Peucedramus taeniatus. The sequence continues at coordinate 147,558 of WBNO01004517.1, forward strand.
GCCATCTAGTGCCACCTGCGCCCTCCCCGCCTCGCGGGCTCGCTGCTCTCCTCTCTTCTTTTTTAATTTTTTTTTTTAAAGGTTTTTATCCCGTCAAGGAAAAACCGGCTCTTGGAAAACAACCAACTCAGTTGGAACTCGGAGATAATAATCAGTTTCTCTGGGCTTGTGAAATTGGCTCATTAAGCGTGCTTTTTAACAGAAAATATTGGAAGCGATTAAGTCTGCTTTAGTGAGTGGGCATGAAATGGCCAACCTTCGGCCACCCACAGCTCCTAGGTGCCTGGCGTCGTTTTATGCATGCGGTGTAATGTCTTTACTTGAAGTGCTGTTTATTCATCACCTGCTTATTTATCTCTTTGCATTTGGCAGGCACATCGATCAATGTTAAACTGTCACACAAGGTTATTTTTCTTTTACATAACAGTAGAGGCCTAAGGTAGTGGCATATTAAAAGTAATAACTTTCTAACTTGTACCTCGAGATGACAGCACCATTTGTACCTGAATATATTATAGCCAGAAATTCAGGGAAAAATATATTAAAAATGGGGAAAAATATTAAAGAAGTTAAAAAAACAGATGATGTCTGTTAGGAATTAATATTCTTCCAAGGTCAAAGGCTGGGAGCCAGCATTCCCTGAATTGCTATAATTGTGTGCCTGTGTGTCTTGTGAATGTGTCTGGTGAATGGCTCTCCACCACACACCAGATCCATCTCTGACCCATCGGGGTTAACTTCAGGCCTAAACATCCCTGATAAACTCACAGGGAGGCTCCTCTACACAAGCTGATCACCACCCAACCTGACTTACTCTGTGAGAATCAGGTAGTTCTGCTTAGAAGTGGATTGATTCATCCCAGTGTGTGGATCCAGACACTGGTGTCCACGTCGTGGTTGTGCAGCAGTCACCTGGAAGTCAGGCCATGCCCAGGGAAAACTCGAGTTGAATAAACAGGGAGGGGTGTAGTTATCAACAACCATGCGCAGCCATCAGAAAAACAGAAAAAAAGTCAATGTGGAAGTAAATCTTTTCATTCTAGTTTCTCTCACCCTCACACCCCCCTTTTCTTTTTTTGGTTCTAGTATTCTGTTGCTTTCAAACACTGCCCAGCTTTGATAGACTTCCTGTCTTGGCACAGGGCCAGGCAAGCTTTCTCTGTACAAACAGGTTTTCTTTTTATTTTCAGTCCAGCCTAAAAATGCCTACAGATAGAAGAATGTCAGATCTTTTTAGTGCTGAATTTCAAAGCGGTCCTTAGAATTCTTTCCTCCCCTTGATCTCGTCTTTGGATTGCAGCTTGGACTCGCTCTCTGTTTCTAAATATAAGCCGTGGACGGTGGCTTTCTAATAAAATGCTTTGATAGGCTTGTGTACATGGGAATTAAGCACGGGGCTGTGGTGGGCTCTGTGTCAGCAGCCCGTTCGTGCTGACATGAGGCACCACTGCTTTGCCACCACTGCACGCGTTGCTGCCAAAGCACCCTGGCTCGGAAGTGTGAATGGAGAAATGGAAGCGCTGAAGGAAGCAAGGCCATGAAATGCACTTCATGCAGATGGCATCTTGCTTTCTGGGTTGAACAGAATTTATCGTTGAGCCTGGTCTATCTTTGGATCTGTTAATTCATGTATTCATTCCTGCTCTTGGGCAGACACTTCTGCTTTATCTCATGAAGTGCAAGCCTGGAAGGGAAGGAGGGGGAAGCTCGTCCATTAAAAAAAGCAGCACCTCCACATGTCTATGCTCCTGGATCAATATTTGCATCAAAGTGGTTTAAATGTATGTGGCTCTAGGGCTGTCCATTCTTTCAACCTGACCTGCAGCATTGATTAGGGCTAGTAGAAGGAAGGGAAAATAGCAAATCTGGTAAGATAAAATTAAAAAAAAAAAAAAAAGCCAGGAATGTCAATGTGACTCCTGAGAAAGAAGCACTTAAAGTGCTCCCATCATTTGTATGACCTCAGCAATCCCCTTAGTTAGACACTGCCCCTCTTCACCACCCACATGTGGCACTTGTGGTTCATTTGATTGTATTTCTGAGAATAACAAAGAGTATTTCAGATTTTATCTGAACAAAGGTGAAACTTGGTTGAGGTATATGAGTTACCACGATTTTGGTTTAAATATTTACACTGATTCCTTTAACTGCTACTCCGCTTTCTGCTTGTATATCCTAATTAATGGAATGCACAGAGAAAGTTTGTGATGTGGATAAAAATTAACTTCTACATGTTTTCTTCCTCCATTAAGACTTCAAGCCCTTCCTTGCACTCCTTGGACATTACACATGCAGAGAGTACAAGGCAATTTACACCCCGAAGAGATTCTTATCTCAAGAGGAGCACAATTAAAGCAAAGCTGCAAGACTGACCCTCAGATTTTCCTGAATGAAACATTATGCTCCTTCAGTTCTTTTTCCTAAAATATCTTTCCAATTCATTTTGAAGCAGTCGAAATTGAAATCACTTAAGAGAGAGATCTCTTGGTGAAATCTTTATTTAAATTGGCTTTACCAGGTCCAGGATTCCCCTGGAAGACTTTGCCTTTCTGTGCCTGCTGGGATTGGATGCTCTCTTGTGACAAGATCAGGGCTTTCCTTTTTTCCCCCTTTTATCCCTTTTTGTTTTTAATGTATAGACTAGTTTGTTTACATTTATGTTGCAGTGGATACATTTGAAAAGTACAGTCTTGGATCTGTGTTTCTTTCTCTTTGGTCTCAAATAGACTTTTGGTATTGAATTCTCTGGATGTAGGACCAGCATTTAAACTTTGACCTGCATGTGTGATTGCTTAGGCAACGGCTAATTTTGAAGCAGAAAAGATTTAAAATCAGCTTTTTTGAGATGATTGCAATTTTTGATAAAAAGAAACAGAAAAACATAATGACAGAACATAGTATAATACATAAGACTGGGAACAAAAAAAAAATTACAGCTAAGAAATTTATCATGTAAACAAAGAAGTCCAGCCTATTGAATGGAATAAAATTGAATAAATAGAATGATCTCTCCTCCATGCTCTGCAACTCCTTGGCTGGCAAAGCACTTAGCACCTACTCAGATTAAGCTGCATGATTACAACAGTATTAAGTTAGCCTCACAAAAGAGGACTTCCAGTATTAAGAGTGATCAAAGGATTTTAGCAAGGCAGGCTTGCCCACAACCATAAAGGTCTCCTAATAAAGTAGAACTGAGCAATTAATTTACTTGACAGAATGTCTGTGAGCAGTTTGCAATTTCCCTGTATTTACTTGTTTTTCAGAGTAATTTGTTGGTTTTGGGAACGTTTACCTGCAGAATCAATTGTGAGCGGGACTCCGTGAGGATTCCATACCTGATATGTTAAATTTGGGCTGGCTTGGTTACAGCTAATTGGTCATTTCAGTCAGAGGGAGAAGCAGAAAATTAGCTTGTCTAAGGCATTTGCCCAAATGTTAAACCACTGTTGGCCCCATAAACCTTGCCCGCGGCGCTTGGCATTTATTGTCCATCCCACTTGTCTCACTTCACGTGTCTCCCAGACGTAATTTAAGGCACTGGCTGCCAGTAGCCCTGTCCTAAAACTAATATACAGCTCCCCATAAAACAGTTCTTTCCTGACCTGGCATGGGTACTTCCTATGTTTGTTGTCTTACAGAATTTTATTATCCCCAAGGATAATGGCTCCTGCAAAATGGCTGGGGATTTCATGGCTGTCATGGCAAACACAGGCTTGGAACATGTGCTTTTATATCTAAGGTAGATGTACCAATGTGCTGTGGGGGCTGTGAGGAGAATTATGGCTTTAGGCCTTTTCTTCCTCCAGACACCAGGTTTGGGTGGTATCACTCCGCCTTTGGAGGCTGGAGATTCTCATGATTCCAGCTTGGCTTCAGGCGTGCCTGAAGTTAATTTTTTTTTTTTTTTCTGGTTGCATTATGTTATCAGCAGCCTGGAGAGATGCAGGGATTTGGGAGCACTGGAGATCCCAAAGTGTTAATAGCCGATCAGTTCTGAAGTATTTTCATCTGAAACCCAACTTCATCGCTGTGCAGCATTTTTAATTCATGTTATTTGGCCACGCACAGCAGGTGTGAGCGCTTCTGTGGAAGAATGCACAGCAAGGAAGCTACAGGCATAATAACCTCCATAATATTATCCAGTCTAGTTCACCAAAGTTCTCTTTTGAGGCAAAGTACCAGCTTTCCTTAAAGCTGTGGTTAGCTCTTAGGAACTTAGCTTTTAAAGGAAGTCTTGCTAATATTCCTCCACGTCCTTCCTATTTTTCATCTCTTCTCCTCCCTGAATTATTTCCTCTCTGACAGCCACATGGCAAGTGGAACATTTAGTTTGGGTTTTACTGCTTAGTGTGTCCCATGGAGTAAGTTTTAGGGTAAATGCTTCTGTGCATGCATGGTGGTTAGGGAGAATAAAGAGAATGTTTAAAGGTAGAACTACTACAATGAATTCATGCTTGATTTTTCAAGAGGCCATGTTTTCACTCACCTACCTTATACCACCTCTGATAATTAGGTCACTTACATAAAAATGGATATGAGTTTCTAATGTTAGACAGGCAGGCTCTGTAGTGTTGGCTCGGGTCCATTCCCATGCAAAGGTGAGGTTGCTCTGTGCCTTATGTTCTCTGGTGCTGTGTTCTAACGTGTCCCTGCTTCTTGAGCAATGGGGCTGTCCCACTTAATGTGCTAATTCAGCTCCCTGCCTCTTGTGTGACACAGGATTCCAGAGCTGTCATTTACATTTCCTTAAAGTATGGCTAATTTCTAATTAAGCACTAAAAGAAGAAACATTTTTATCCTCCTAAGAAATCTCACCCCTGCTTTTAGTGTAAGCATTTAACAAACTCAATGCTCAGCAATAATGATGTTTGAGAAACACAATCAGAAAAAGGAAATTGCATTATAAAGTTCCATTGTAAAGAATATCTTGTAGAAGTGCCAGTTGAGAGAGTCTCTATTTCCATTTCAACATGTTATCTGGACCTGTGGACTTTTGAAGATCAGATTAACGTGCAGAAACTCAGTATCTGTCTTGTGCAATCATACGAGATTCTGCTGGGCAAATATGGCATGATTTATCAACTCTAGTTACAGTTGGCTACAACCTGCTCTTTGGAAATCTGCTGCGTTGTGTGGGCCAAACTGATCTTTAGTTTAACACTGACAGTAATACTGGAAAAGATTACCCAAAGGATGTGGAGCATTATCCACCCCTTCGAGTCCTTAAATGATACCAAACACTTTTCTGAAAGCAGTGCTCTAGGCAAACCCCAAACTCCACTGTTTGATACAGGATTTTTTGTGTAAAATCCCTGACTGACGTTGCAGAAGATGTTCCCTTGGATAGCCAGCAGGTCCATCCGTCTCTCATGCCCGTGGCTCCAAGGGTGTGCACAGAAGCTCCTGGGAGCACCAGTGGCAGCTGCAGGTGGGGGCCTGCATTTGCAGGAATGCAAAGGCTTGCCAAGTATTTGTACCCCAGGGGGTCTGAGACAACCTGAAGGTTGTCAGAGGGTTGACAGCCTGTTTGCTCAGCCCCATCAAAGCAGTGAGGAAGATGAATCTTGCTGGTTGTGTGCCGCTGGCCCTGCACATACAGACCTAAGCTGCTGCCCATGCCAAAATCTTCCAAACACTGAGCCCCTGATCAACAGATTGTCCTTTAGTCAAGGAAGCTGGCTGGCATCCAGGAAAGCCAAATCCTGTCAGCAGAATGACCTGCAGCTGTCTGAAGAGCACACCTTTACCAATGGGGATAAGGGAAAGGTTTTGTCTATGCAGACCAACTGTCCATACAAGCAGTAGTGGCCAAGTATAAATTCTCTGTACTGAATGAGTGGATGCACAAACAAATTAAAATGGATAACATCATTTTATTACATAAATGAGAAGGGAAAAACACCAACCTGTAAGACAGAACTCTCTTCAGGCATGTGCCTGTCCTCTCTCCATTCCAAGAAAGTCCTGATCCCTCTCTCTGACGCACAACTTGCCGTTATGTACTTTGGATACATCTAAACAGAGAGATTTGAATATTTTCTTGATGATGGCTCAGCCCTAAAGACAGGTTTCAGCATCCCCAGTTAAAATTGAAGCTGCACTCCTTGGAGCCCTGGACATGCTGGTTTTACTCATGGGACTCCTTCATCAGCTCTGGAGATGCGGCTAAAGCCAGCCTAAGACCTTGAGCAGGGCACAGTGACCCAGTGCTTCCCAATTAGGATTTTAAAAGATTTTTGAGACCATAATTTGGAAGCAGGATGAGGAGCTCCATGTCCCTCTTTGCTTTTGGGAAAACCTACCTGTAGAAAAGGTGCAGCACTTCTGTTCTTGCACAGGCGCTAAAAGGGTAACTTAAATGTTGGCTTTTTGACTTTGGTGGGTACTTGGTAATGCGGAGTGATGTGAAGCAAAAGTAGTCAAGCACATAAATACTTCAGGCTTTTTTACTCCTATTTAAACAATTCTTGATTGAAGCTGGGAACAGGCAAACATGAAGAGATGTGTCTTGATGATTCTGAACCGCTGAAAGTGCTCATTTCACCTCTGTTTCCACTAAACCAAATCTTCTGTTGGGTATCTTTGTCATGGAGCAGGAGAAGACAATTCCCTTTTCCTCCTGTATTTGTTAAACATAATTCTTGTTGATTTATTCAGTTACATACTTGTATTGAAAGTGGGACAGGAATCCTTAAGAAACTAAAAATAGTCCATATAATGATCTCAATAGGAGGGAGATTATTAAATTGAGGAGAAAAAAGTGAAGGGAATTAAGATATCAAGTACTGTAAAGCCATGTTAAGAGTCACTCCGCGTACTTTGGGAAAACAAGTATCCTAAATCCTCTGTAAAAAGACCAAAATGTACCTCATAAAGGTCTCACTCAGTGTTCCAATCTCCTTACAGTTGTGTTCAGTCCTTTTATAAGAGAGAAAAACTGACTTTAAATAAATTTAAGGAGGAACATAGGTAAGTAATATTTAAAACAGGAATTAAAAAAAAAAAGTGTAAAAATTTGGGAACTCTAATTCCTCTGGGAACAGATGCATATCATCATCTTCACATGCCTAAGCTACACGCCCTTAGGCTGTGAATGTCAAATACCCCTTTATCTTCCAGCACTCTGGTATACAAATAAAGATGTTTCTATAGCAATTCCAGTTTCAGGAAAAGGACAAACACTCAAACACTGAGTGAGTATGATCCAAGGGTTCCAGATATTAGGGTGATGCCCATTATCCAGGAGGGGGCTAGCATGTGGTATTAGCTGTTTTCAATAAAAAACACACAGCAAAACACGCCCATGTAACAAGTCTCCATTGACCTTAGCAATGCTTTTGATGCTCTCCGACATGCAGCTCTGTGAAAATTATTGGCAATATTTCCCAACTCCTGGATGTCCAGAAAAGTTTGTGAAATTATCCGTCATCTGCACAATGGTGTGCTGGATAGAGGCTGGGGCTGGCACTCTGTTGGATCCATTTGTAATAGCAAAAGGAGTCAAGCAAAGGTATATTTTGGCACAGGCTGTTCTTTGGACTGTTCTTTGTAGTAATGATTGATGATGCCACTAGAGACATGATGCCAGGAATATTTATTAAATTTTGAACATCTGGCAAGCTCTTTAACCTGAGCAGATTGAAGGCCTCCACAGCACTGAAGGAGAAGGTTATATGTGAACTCCTCTGCGCAGGTGGTTGTGCTTTCGTTGCACACACTATAGAAGACCTCTAGTTCATGACCAACAAATTTGCTGTGGCAGCTGAAGTCCGCAGATTTATCGTCAGTCAGAAGAAAAGCAAGGTTGTGCTTGCTTTTTGTGTCCAGAGCCGGAAAAGCATCTGCAAGATATAGGATTGGCATATTAGTGTGGGTAATGGATTTAATTTATTTTTAAGAGACTATCAGATGTCTAAGAAATCATGTGCAGAATTAAAAATACATGTTTTGCATGTGAGATTGCATCATAAATTGACACATGCATGGTATCCCACAGAATACCAGACTTAGTGTTTATTTTGATGTAGTAATTTCCACCTTAGTCTGTGCATGTGAAACATGGACAAGTCATTGCTGGCACATCAAAGAGCTGGAAAAATTCCATCACCAGCACCTTCAAGCTATTATGCATATCAAGTTGTAGGATAGGAATCACAAATAACAAGATTTTGCAAAGAGATTGCACAAACAGTATTGAAGCAATTATTATTATAATAGCATTATTTTGCTGGACTGGACACGTCCTCTGTATTTAGGACACAAAGCTCCCACAGTCTGTGTTGCACAGTAAACTTACGACAGGCAGTGGATCAGAAGTCAGGAGAAGGAGAGGCATTTGTCCAGGAAAAATCGCTCCCTGGTTGCCACACAGATGCCATCATTTGGGAAACTCAGCATCAGCTATTAATATAGAGTACTACAGTGTAAAGTGAGACATGTTGGTCAATGGAGCTGAAAAATAATTCACAACTCCAAACTTGTGAATAATTTTGCCCTTGTTGAACATCTGTGATTAAATGGCAGTCTCTTTAGATGTGCTTGTACTAAATTCAATTCTGATATCAACCAAATTGGCGCTGAGGAACATTTAGGCATTGTTCTCTCTGTGTCCAAGGGATGATGAAGTTCCACTTCAGGAAACCATCAGGGAGAAAGATGTTGGAGACCGCGCTGGGTACTGGTGGTGCTGCCCTCTGTCCAGCCCATGGGGTTCTGGGATTCAGGCAGGTGTGGCTCTGCTAATGGAGTGGAAATCAGGAGAGAGCGAATTGGGCTGAAAAGAAGGAACCCTCGCGTGATGCTAAAGAAGCTCCACAGCAGCCAAAAAGAGAAGGCACAAGCTCAGCTTCCATTCTGGAAACACTGCAAGTGATTAAGCCTGGCTCTGGGATAATGCATTTTTCCTTGCACAGCTCTCTGAGAAGGCATGGGAAGTTCATGGGAATGAAGAGCTGCCGTCACCGACTCCTGCAACCCTGGAGCGAAGCACACACGGGAGTGGGCTGGAGGCTTTGCAACATGGAAGTTCCCTGTGGATCAGGACTTCTTCCCGTTTGCCCCATTCCAGAGATCCCTGCAAGAGGCACACTGTGCACAGGCCTCCTCCTCAGCAAACAAAGGGACAAACATTCAGGGGGGTTCCCTCCTGCTTCCTTAATATGCAAACTTATAATAAAAAGGAGATTGGAGGGAAGGAAATAATCAGATCAATTGCTGTTATTTCCATTTAATTGCCGTGTTTGCCATTTCAGCAGCGAGCACTGAAATGTGCTCAAGGCGGTGGGAGGAAGGCAGCCTTTGGTTCAGCAGTTGTTCTTTAAACAGGAGTTATTCAAATCCCAACCAAGGTGGCAGGAGCTCCGGGGGAGCTGCTGCACTAAACAGGTCAAAGAAAGAGCACAAAGCACATCTCAGAGTTCAGGACGTGGCAGTAATAAATGTAAACAAGCCAATTAGAATATATTGTTTGCTGAAATGAAACTTCAAAAGCCGGGCTGGTTGTACACGACCTATAGGAAATGAAGTGGAAGCAGTTCAGTGTGTGTAAAATTGATAGGCAGTTTTTATCTCGCTACCCTTTTTATCTAGAGCATCTGAAATCCAGTAAATATATTCACTTGTCCTACTTTTGAGAGTAATTTTTCATCACATTTTCAGTAATTGGATATCACATATTTTACGGTCTTACTCTGTGTTGTTGGAATAGCCAAAAAAGGAATAAAATGATAAATTGAATTACTTTAGGTTGGGCAGTTTTTATGGGAAAGTGAGATAGACTGGATGCCTTAGGTGTAATCCTCTAGACCATGTTTGAAAACTTTTAGGCCAGTAAAAATCCCAATCACTGGCATGCAGTATTTCACCTCTGAAACAAGATATTGTTTACTGAAAGGAAAAAAAAAAAATCAACAGTGTTTTAGTGTAAAACCTGTCTATATTTTAATGAAATATTGGAAGGAGGAAATACTTTTGTCCTGGCAAGACCTCAAGGGTGCTTTTCTTAATTTCTCAGTTCATTTTGTTCTCTTATCTAAAGTATGTAAAAGGGATTTTGTATTTCAGTTATGAAAATGTGCATATTTTATGCCACAAAAGAGAACCTTTTTTTCCTTTCCTTCCCCCCCCGCCCCCTTTTGGTAAATATTCTTTCAGAAGAAACACAATCGATGTAGTCAGAGCTAACAAGCAGATGGATGTATTTGAATGCCATTATCTTATATACAATGATATTATCTCTTTCATGAAAAATTCAGCAGTTTGGGCTGCTTTAGTCAAGGAGAAGGAGGAAGTAGGGAAGAAAAAATAGTGAGAAAAACATGATCAGACTTGGAATCCCTGAGGGGGTCACATTGCATCATTTAGCAGGAGAATAACCAATGCAGAAGGAGCAAAGTTGGTGGAGTTGCTGTCTGCTCTCCTTATGGCGTTCTTGGCTCCAAGCTCTCTTCAAGCCCTGCAGCTGTAGGTGGGCAGCTCTTGGGCCTGCTAAAGCATCACACCATGACATTTTTATCATCAGTCTAGGAGAAGAAAATAAATTTGCTAACAGAATATAGTTGGCAGGCTAATACTGCCTTGTCACATTCCAGACATCTCCAGGTCTGGCCTGAGCCAGGGGAAACAAGAATGAGGGCCAAGAAGTTCATGATGGACATGTTATATGAAGAACAGAAATGCATTAAAGGAGGGGGGGGGGGTTTCTCTGCAGTAGAAATTGGGTAGACCTGATGATTTCAGAAATGGGAGTACTTGTGCCTATGAAATACTTACCACCTGGGAGGTGCAAGGCTCTGTTTCTGTAAAATCTAAACTTAATCCTCTCGGAGGCCTTTAACATTTTATTTCCTTTTATTGATAAAAAGCCCAGGATTCAAACTAGTGCTGTTGAGGTAGAGAGTTGTGCCCTGTGTTCTCAGGTATCTGCTGCATCCAGTAACCGCCAGCAGCTGATCAAAACCACTTGTATGCAAAGATTTAGGTTTTGCTCTCTCTGGGAATGGCATGTGGGAATGATTCCCACTGGTGTTTGCTTCTTGTGGCATTTTCTGCTGCCCAAAGCCTTCCCTCTGTGCCTTGCCCCCATGGTGGCGGCACTTGCAGGGAGAGCAGAGAAGGTGTCAGTGTCACTGCGTGGTTTTCAGGGGGGAGCTGGCTGCAGAAATTTTGGGAATTTCACATTGACACGTTGATGTGCAATGGAAGAGTCACTGTTCTTCACAGTCGTGTTCCCCTAATCCTACAGGATGAGGCGATTTGGTAAATTTGAAAAGTTAATTTGAAAATTTAAAAATTGATAAAATCAATTTTTACTTGCCTGCCCAGTACAGTGATGGCCCTGAATCATGGGATGTGTCCACCAGAAGCATTGTGTTCCACAGGGTCACCTCTCCTCAAGGCATCCGTCCCATTTCACTTGGCCACATGTGTGGCAGTGTGGAATTCAGCTTTGTTTACACTAAAGGGAAGAAAAATTCAGGGCAATGAATAATTGAGAAAGTACATTATGCAAACAGTGCAACTTCTTTGGGGTTCTGGAAGGTTCACAAAATGTCTTAATGATAAATGTTTATGGAAATTATTTTCATGAGTGACCAGGGAGATCGGCTGAGCTTCCTGTAGCCTAAGTTGTGGGAAGAGATGTACAAACCCGAACTGGACCTTCAAAAGTCCTTGCCCAATATATGATGTTTACACCCAGTCATGTTGCCTTTTTCACGGTGATCTGCCCAGGTTCCGGACACGTAAAATTAAGATTTACTTTACTGTAAGGTCTGGAATGTCATTGAAATGTTCTGATCACTAAATGGTTTCCCTTTGTTTGAATTTTATTTTTTTATTTTAAAACAGTACAGCAGGCTTAAGTATAAACGTTTTCTTAGGCAACCTTAAAATTATTATGTCCAATCAGGATTTTTTCTCACCAAAATGCTGAGTTACTCAATTCCTGTGTCATGTCCCTTTAGAAAAATAAAAGTGTTAGTTAGGAAAATATTCAGGTCATTCCTATAAAAATAACCTCAATTTTTTTCTTTTTGATGAAATGGGTTTTGTTGAAAGTGCTGGCATTTGGTGGGCTGAAAGAAAAAGTAGGACTGAAAAAATATTTAATCTAAGTTGTAAAGGAGCTTGGAACCACACCACAAGCATCATAATTAACTTTAATAATTATAAATGTAAATGCAGACAAGCCACAAGGTTTTAATGGTGTGCCACATGCTTCTGCTAATTATTTTAGAGTTTGGACACATTCAGTGCCAGCTAATTATAAACCCTGCTATGGAAATCATCTGTTTATATTAGACTTATTGATCTCTAGTGCTTAAGCAATATGAAAAGGGAAATCTACAATGCCGTACCATCTGCTTTGTATTCCTAATTGCTTTTAAAGAATCAAATATATAAATAGTCAGCTTTTTATATGTTGGGCTTCAAAATCATTCAAGAAAAATGTTCTGCAAATCTAAGTGAGAAAGAAAAAGATGCAGCCTTAATAATTTCTCTCTCCCCCTCCAACTTTTGCCATCCTTAGGTCTCTGCAGTTTGTTGACCTCAACACGGGAGAACAAAACCTGCATCTCCCACAAGTCCCACATATTGGTCAAGGCAGCTGAGAAGCAGTTTACCATTTACATCTTTTAATTACGCATTTTCTTTTACTCCTTGCCATCTAACACACCTTATGGCCATGAACATTTCTTGTTATTCCACTTAATGGATACACAAGAAGAGGGAAAGGGAAATTAATGTTCAAACTAACGATCACCTCCTCTGGGAAGTATTTGTCTTTATGGCAGATTAAGCCTATTGGGCTGCATGATGGGCATTTGCTTGCAGGGGAGGATGCAGACTTTGATATAGTTTTTTTCTCTCTCTTCTTTTTTCTTTTAGAAGTAGGACTATTATGTATTTCACAGTAATTTCTTTGTAAAATTACTGATTTTCATGCCATGTAAAATAACTGTTTTCAGTGCTTTAGCTATTTGCAGTGTCACTTTTACTGGGATGGGTTCTTTTGTTAGATATTTACCGTTCTGCAACCCTTTGTTGTGGTTTAACCCTGCAGGCAGCAAAACATCACAGCCACTCCCTCACTCCCTCCTTTCAGTGGGATGGGGGAGAGAATCAGAAAAAAAAGAAGAGTAAAATTTGCAGGTTGAGATAAAGATGGTTTAATGGACAGAAAAGGAAGGGGGGGAAATACACAAAGCAACAAAGCAAGTGATGCCAAGACTGTTTTGGAGCAGGGGCCCCTGACCAGCTTTCCCTCCAGTTTTCCCCCAGTTTATCCACTGTCCCTGTTATCCCAGGGTATGGAATACCCCTTTGGTCAGGTCAGCTGTCCTGGCCATGCTCCCTCACAGCTCCTTGTGCAGTTCCTCTCTGCCAGAGCATGGGGAACTCATCAGTCCTTGATTTAGGGTGAGCTCTAAACAACTTGTTTAGCAATAACTAAAATATCCCTGTGCTGTCAATGTCATTCTCATCCTAAATCCAAACCATAGTACTGCACTAGCTACTGGGAAGAAAATTAACTCTGTCCCAAACAAACCCTTCTTTTTCCTAAAGCTGGAATTTTTTCAAACTCTTTTCTTTTCCAAAGTTAGAAATTCTGGTGTAACCAAATTGTTTTATTCATTGTCTCATTTTGGGGTTCAGCTCTTGCTACTGGAATGTTAATCCTAGAGGAATCCTGCAGTGGACTCAAGAAGGAGAATGAAGATGCAGAAGGGTGGCTGGTGTGGATTGTCACAACTCAGCAGCTTGTGAAACCCACGATGACAATTTGCATAGGACAGGAGAGTGCCCTAAGAATGGCCAGCTCTGACAAATTGAGAAACTGGGCCAGATCCCCAGCTCGTGTCAGTTGTAGTAGCTCTGCTGAAATCCATGGAGCTGTGCCAGGCTGCACCAGCTGGGAGTCTGGCAATTGCTGGGTAAAATTAAACAAGTTAATGCACTTGACTGCTGCAGTTAAGGGGTCCTGAACCTCTGCTGCTTTGCCTCTTGAGGAGCTGCTCAGACAACTTCCTGCCCTCACACCCCACTCACATGGGGTGTAAATGTGTGGGGGGGGCATGGTGGGACAGAGCCTGTCTAAACACACCTCAGAGCCGTGTTCATCAGTGAGGATCACTCTCCTTTGAAATTCCATTCTTCTGGTTCCTGTGTTTGTTAAATGGCTCTGCTTAGCCTGGCACTTGGAAAGAAAAGTCTGCCACTTATGGCCTTGTGCTTATCCTTTCCCAGCGCACATGCACACCCTCATTTGAATCTCTCAAAGTGCACATTAGTAATGTGGGATTCTATTATTATCAGAGTTTATTATAATTAGGGCTCCTAGTTTTCTGCAATTCAGCAGGGAAAGAAGCACAGCTTAAACTTTAATTTTAAAATTCAGGCTTCTTCACAAAAGTGAGGCACCAAGCAAAGAAACAACACTGGAACAGGCTTTCAAAAGACCTTTCTGGTAAATCTCACATTTATAGTGAACAACTTAATTTGGAAGCTTTTAGAGAGCTCACCATATTCCTGATCTGATTTTCAGATAATAGTCACCTTTCCTTTTAATCCACCAACACAAAGAGTGATAGTGAGAACCACTGAGCATGTATCATCCATGTGTTCTCCTGGTGATGGGGGACAAGTAAGAAGGTGGAAGGATGGGTTTTCTTTGGTGACATTCAGTGCAGGGCACACTGTGACAATAAGGGACTTGGTTTGGCAGCTTGCAGTGGCCAGAGGCTCTGATGCTGTGTGGAGGGGAAAGTATTGCTGTCATCTCAGAGGCTTTCATCTTGTGATGCTGTTCCAAGTGCACCCAGCATCACTGCAAGCACAAGTGTCTTCCTTTCTGAGAATGGACAGAGGAAGGTTTTTTCTATTCACAGACACCAAATATAATTATTATGACCTACTCTTGTTCAAGTTCCCTCTTGGAAATCATCACCTGAGCCAGTGATGATCTGTCTACAGTAGTGTTTAACTTCTCCAGAATGTAAATGTTATACCTCTTCTGCAGTACTTTCAGAGGGCTTTCCTGGTGCCATTAGTATTTTAACATTATTATTAACAACTGGATTACTCACTCTGTACCTTTGGATGGCTAGGAAAATGAAAGTGAAATGTCAGATGCAATTAGGAGAGATGCCACCTCCTGTATTCCCCGGACTCCTTTGTTTGTCGCCTTCCCATATTACCCCCCCACTGGGAGTAAAACCTGCAGTAGTCCTCAATGAAGTTGTCATGGATGAAGCTTATGCTGTAAGCACAGCTCTGGTGTGGTCTAGATGACTTTAAAGATCATGGAAAGCACCTAGTATTTCATCCAAAATGTGAGTAGAAAAGAATTAACTCCATAGTTTTATTGGATAAGGAAAAAAAACAATTCTATGCTTTCAATAGCCTTCAGCTACAGCTTCCAGGTACTGTGATGTTAAATAATTTAGTCTGAACTTGCCAGCAGTGGGGATTATTGCTATTGCAGAGGCAAGATTTGATGGACAACGTTGGAGGTGGAAGCTGTTGTTTTTTGTAGCTGCTCTTGCCCGGACAAAAGGAATTTGCTCTCCGGATTGAGGTGGCAGCTTTGCACTTGGATGACACGAGTCCTCACCCCTCAGCCAAACCAGGCATCCAATGTATAGCCTGGAATGTCAGATTAGTGCCTGAAAGCTCTGCCAGAACCCCACAAGTCAGGATGGCTTCAACCACGTTGTAACTACATGGCTTTGTAACCTCCCGGGGTGAGGATACGGAGTTTGGTACAGAGATGGATCTGTCTCCTTGCACCTGAATGTCATATTCTCCTCAGAGCAAATGGATAGGCTTTTGTGTGGAGGCTGTCATAAACACAGTAAAAACTCGGGGTTTTGGCAAGCAGAAGCTGTTTAAGAACCAAACGAAACTGCTATAAAACAACAATTTGAAGGAGTAAACCAGCACTAACCTGCATGGTGAGTTTCAGCCGATGGGCTGGGAAATGGCACAGACTTAAAACTCCCCTAAGATAAGGGTTATAATAGGAACTTCAGTGACCCTCCAGTACAGTGGGGCTTCCGTGCTACTATAATTAGGGTTATTGCAATGAAATCAGGCATATAAATGTTAACATTCTGCTCATTAAAACAGTTCTTTTCAGAGAATTAAGGATTCTGCATTTTACATTCATAAAGTGAATAATATAAACTTAACTTGCAGTTGCTTTGATTATGTGTTGGAAAGAGTTAAAATTCTCTATGTAGATCACTGTAGTTTTATTATGTAAGATGACCTTAGGAACTGTCATCCCCCTTGAATTTATACAAAGAATTCAAAGTAAAGGTTTTCTAGGTTACACTTCTTTTTTCAACCCTTTGTCCTGTCAGCTCAGTCCTAGATATCTTCATCTGCCGACATGCCCAGATGTGCAATGAATGTTGATTTGAGCTGGCCCCTCAACCCCTCCCTGCTGGTGTCATTAAAACCAGGGAGGTAGCTGCTCCCCTGGCATCTTTGGCAAGGCTTGGCTTTACACTGCGGACTAAATTATTGATGAAGAGCACTTCTGTCGCAGTGTGTTTTACCCACCTTTAAATGAAACAGTGCGGATAGAGCTGTCATTGCCTCCTCACTCCCTGCAACTTCTACATGACATTTATGATGTGGTTCAGATTGCACTGAAGCAATTAATTTCCAGTAGAGCCTGCACTCAGAATGAAGTTCCCTGACAATTACCAAGAGCTGGATTTTCAGGGAGCACACTACACAGTCATTGATACGGTATACAAAAGAAAACATCATAGTATGCTGCAAAGGTTTGTTGGTCTTTTTTTTCCCCCTGAATCTGATGCTTAGTGCCTGAACACCCTTTTCACACCAATAACTTTTCTTAACAATGTGGATGCAACCTGGTGTTCAGTCCCATGTTTGGGCCTGATCCTGCTGTGTGTTGAATGCCTCCAGATCCTGCAGCAATCAGTAGGGCCCAAGTTTTGCCATCTGTTAAGAAAAGCCTTACCAAAATGCCTGTCATTTTTGGTGAGAGACAGCCAATATCTTCACATCAGACATCTGTCTGCACCTGGAAGCAAAGCCTGTTTTTAATTCTGCATTCAGCCACTCAAGTGGTGCTGGTGCTGTAGGAGCTGCTCTTCTATATACCTTCTAGTTGCTGTATGAACACAAGGATGGGTTTTTTTCTGGGAAGATGGTGTACTCTTTGCCTAGAGTTTGTGTAGGATAAAGAACGGAATAGGTTTTGTTTATATAGTTGCTTTCCTCACTCATACCTAAAAGTCTTCCTAAGACCTTGACAGTGAGTTTTCCACGTGAACCATCTCCTAATCTTGCCAATGATGAGGATTTTGTTCAGCTTAGGGATTTAAAACCTGTTTTATTGTAGAAGGGAATGGTGATCTGAGCATGGGACTAGACCTGCTACTTTTCTTGTCATGGAGCCACCAATTTCCAGAGTAGTTCCCAGAGCTGGACAGGAGTAGCCATGGGTTTGTATTTTAGTTGAAGCACAGCCAGCTCTGATGACAGCGCTGTCAAACTAACACGGGGTGAGAATTTGCACTGGCACTTCTGCATCAGGGTGATGGGCACTTTAGGAATGCACAGACAAAAATACAGACAGGATATTGATGGGTAAACTAATGTGTGGACTTGTACTTACAAGCTCAGGCTCAGAGGTGAATATTCTGACAACTGAAACGTTTTGACAAAAGTTCTTATTTAGAAAACGTGTGAACCAGTTTGGATGGAATCTGAAGTGCCTTTACCCAGACCAAAAAACAATCTGCTGGAGACTTGGAAAGAGCTGTAGCTGGCCTTTTCTACAGTACTGGTTTTCCTACAGCACCTCATGGGGTTGCAATAACAGAAGGTGATTCTATGAAATGTGGCCCAGCGTGTTTTGGCCCAGGGGATACTGTGGTGTGAGCACTGAGTTCAGAAGTGCATGGATTTAGGAATCTCTCTTTAACATAGCCTTTAAAATTCTAACTGTGCTGCAGTTGCCTGGGATTTTTTCCTAATGCATGATATTTGAATTTCCTTCAAGGAAGAGACACTGTAACTAAATCAAGTGAAGGGATTTTTTTTCCCATGACATAATTCAAAAAACCATCTCAAAAACACCAACCTGATTTAGGGTTCAGAGTGACAGAGCATCTGGAATAGTTTGAGGGAAAGGCTACTTCCTTCTCCCAGCAGGGAAGCTCTTCCCCAGTAGTTTGGTCTCAGTTTTGTGGCGCTCTAAATGTGTTGGTAAATAGCACTCAGAGTTGTTGGTGTGGCTGCATTACTGCAAGCTGCCTTCAAAAGTCTCTTTAGTATCTACCAGGAGCTGAAGAACTACTGTTGAAATTGTTGCAGCCAGTGTAAGATCCTATAAAAACTGAGTAAGGAATCTGGCATGTTTTTCATACTTGAGTGAAACCTCAGTTTTAATGATCTCACCATCGTTTTGTGGTTGAGGTTAAGCACAAAGTCTTGTGGGATGCATTGCAGGATTATGTCAGAGAATGAGGGATACTTGTACAGGAATTTTAGGACAGCAAGCACCCTTTAAAGAGCATTTCAAAACTCCTGTCGATATTTATGATCTCTTTGAGAGACCCCTGGTCTTGCTACTTGTCCTTTAAAACACTCTGGGGATGAAATGTTTCAAAGAAGCCTTGATTGGTTTAGTCCCTCTCCTCCCCTCCTGCCCCTCTGTTTTTTTAATTTTTTTTTTTAATAAACCAGGAATTTATCATCATGGCTACTTTTGCAAAGTAGTATTGTAGTGCTGTAAGCCTGATACACACTTTCCATGTAAAAACTCAACCTGTCAGTCAACATTTAAAAAACTCCAGTGTCTCTACTTAGCAATGTAAATAAAACTGCTTTATTTACAGAGGATTAGGAACTATGAGGGATAAGATATAGAAGGAAGGAATCACCAAGTGTGTGAAGAAATAGCATAATGGCTCCAGATTTTTTAATGGAACAGGTTAAATTTCTTTTTAGTAAAAGTTAATATATTTAAATACACATGGGCAAATTCCCTTGTCTCCTGGAGAGTTAGGACATGACTGTGCTCTGTAGCAGCATTTTTCTGCTGGTGCTGCAAATGTGCTTTGTACCCATGTTAAAGGATGCTGCTCCAAAGCAGAGAATTAGACCTCAGCATGTAAAATAGGGAGATGATGCAAAGCAATTTGAGTAGGAAATCCTGGGACATTAGTGATGCTCCAAGTGCAAATTTTAATATGGATTTAACTGCAGAGCTGCCACTGAGGCCTCAGTAATGTTATTTTAAGGTTAATTTGGAAGCCTCGTTCAAGGTTTTGGCTGCCTAACAGCCACTGTCATTAGTGAGAGTCGCATGGTTGAGTTCCTGCCCTGGAAATCTCCCTCTCTCCAGTTGTTTATGTACATAGAAATAAATGAGCAAATAGACCATTCTTTGAGGAGACAATTTGGTGTATAATAACACATTAACGTTTTAATCCAGTCATCTGGATGTGTACTCCCACAAGGCAGGCAAAGGAGCCTCAGATCTGAGTTCTGAACCTTTTCTTAATGACAGATTTCTTTGGTCAGAAGCAAGTCAAGCTCTCCCTTTGTCGTCCTGCCTTATTTTTCAGTCTTGCTGTCTTTCCACAAGACAGCAGTGAGAGATTGCTATGAAACTAATTAATGTCTGACAGACAGATCGAACCAAATATCCAAAGGATTCAGATTATAGTTCATTCCCCTTTACAAAGCAGAATACCACGAGGCAAGAAACATATAGATGACATTATTATACTAACAAATAGCTGAGGGAATTTTCTTGCTCATTTTATCCAAATTAGACAATTTAAGACAATTATGGTTAAACTCCCCTCCCAGACTGCAGCTCAGTTATCTTGATGTGTTGGTGGCTGTAAGGAGATACATATGAAATATTACCTGAGCGGGAAGCTGTGTGCTTTAGTGGACCTCTATTGTCTCTCAGACTGCGACCACAAGGGAGAAATAAGGGTCATGTGTCATATATGTGTAGCCAAAGTACAGAAGATTTATGACTTAGTGAATATGTAGATATGCTTGTGTTCTTGACCAAGCTGTGGAAGCTGTCCTTGAGTGTGTCTGAGGTTTTGCTGTTACAGAAAAAAATACTTCAAAGCAAGAAAGAGACAAACAATTACACACATAGAGTCTTGGAACACTTGGGCAGTGTTCTCTGCAATTGCAAAAATAATGACTGCTCATCCTGGTCTCTTGGGAGGGAAATTTCCATATTTTTGCTTTCGAGGCACTTTCAAAGCCATTTACTGCCATAATTCATACACCGCTGGATTAAGAACCATATGCCTCTTAAAATCAGCAAGAGGCTATGTAGAGGATTTGCTGATTTAAGGAAAAGGCAAAAATAAAAATAAAATAGGCAGATTGAGACCTACTTTTACTTCAAAGGATATAATCACACCAGTTTGGCAGTCCACTCATTAAGAAATAGTTCCTGATTAATTGGATAGAGTGACAACAAAAATATCAAACCGCAGTGTGCTGACCACTGCATTAGATTTAATCTTTACCGTGGTGTCTACTGGTCACCAGTTACCTGGAATTGTTGTCAGTTCATTCAATCCAAGCTGTATACAGGGGATGGATTAAGCAGTGCTGGTGGATCAGTAGGGGAACATTTCATCTGCAAAACAGGAATCAGGGAAGGGCCTGTAGCATTAGCTCTGAGGGATCTCAGTTTGCTACATTAGCTCACAGCACGATGCAAACTCACTGCACTTCTCAGAAGAACATGCATGGATTTCCCTGAAGCAAAATACCTCCAAATTCTACAACCCCCTAATCTTTTCTGCAATGGGAGATAGAAAGAAAATCTATTTTCTCCTCATCATCTTGATGGCTTTTTCTATTTACAACAAACTTGCCCAATGATGACACCATTCCCTGTGGACAGTATGACACTAAAATAAAATCTGCATCAATTATGAGAACACGGGTACAGATACAGTATTTGTGTCTTCTTGGCTAAATTGTAGTTAATAACTTTTCCTAAACCTGTTGCTGATTTTTCTGTAGCAAGTTTTTTTGGGTAGTTTATTTGCTACACCCCAGCACTTTTAAAGACAGGTTTGCTTCTGCTTAAGTGAAAGACCTCTTTCATCAAAAGAATCTAATATTTGACACATTTTTTTCCTGAATAAGATCAGAAGGGCTGCATACAGAGAAATTTAAAGGCACATTCCTCTTGCCTTTGTGGTGATATTCCTGTCTGTGCTAGCAAAAAGGGAAATATGAGAACATGATGGGATTCATGCTAATGCTGGTTGTGTCACTCCAGTAAGGACCCTCTTCAGCCCACTGCTGGTTTCAGAGACAACACAGTAACTTGTTTAACTGAATATTTTGTAGAGAGAACCTTGTTTATGTTCCTCTTTAGCTTTAGTGCCTGGATAGCAGCTCTTGGGGAATGTCTGCAAGGAGCTGCATTGATTTCCCATTTCTCAGAAGGCCCCACCAGGTGCCTTTCATCCTGGTTGGGCCAACGCAATTTGGGAGAGATTGGAATCAGTAGGACACAGTTTAGAGGAGAACAGGGAGGATAAATCAGAAGCCCAGAAAGTGTCGCCCACAAAGATTAAAGGAAATGGGTGAATGAGCCTGAGGCACTGATGTCTGGGAACATGACTGTTCTTTTCAGATAGATAAATGTCTCTGTCTCTGCTGGACAAAGCCATGGACCAAAAGTAGCAAGAGCAAGGCTGGATTTTAAAAAAGCCTTCCTGGTCAGGGAGGTTATAGCAGCACTGGAGGAGGTGGCTGGAGTCTCTTTTACTATGTCCTTCCTGGAAGCAGGTAGAGGAACATCTGGTAGAAAGAATGTAATTTGCTTTCAAAGGAAAAAATGACCTTTAAATTTCAGGGTCTTTTCCCACAATGTGATTCTGGATCTCTCCATGCAGGTCCTGAAACTGCTGTTGTTACAGTGTATTATAGCATTCCTGCTAGGAGATCATATGAATGAAGATTTTCCTACTTCCCTTCCTTTTCCTCAAAAGATGCTATTCCATAGGTGGAAAGCCTCACAACAAAATTGGTTTGAGTAAAGGCTCTTTGCTTTCTGAAATTTTTGTAGGGTCCAACAGGTTCAAAAGCATCTAGAAAAGAAACTTTTCCTCATTTTTCATCATTCATTTCTTTTTTGAGGTCTTAAAAGCTTAAAAAAAACCTGGCCTGAAAGTCCATGCTTCCCATCCCCTTGGCAGAAGTATCATCTGAGGATATTGACTGAACAAGCCCCCCAAACACAGGCCTTGGAATTCACTTTTTGCTCCCTTTTGAAAGAGCAAACAATCACGTAAATTTTGCTTTCATTATGACTGTACTCCCGCGAGCTAATTACATTTCAGACACAAAGCCTGTCAACTTTCCTGCTCTGTGGTGATAAAGGAACCTGCTGGGTAAAATAGCCACCACTCATGTGTTATTTCAGGAATATCTAGCCAACTGTGGGAGAGGGGCCTTGGTTTTGTGTTGAAGTAAAGAAACAAAACAGAAAAGCTCTAGTAGTTATAATAAATGTAAGTGGCCATAATGATCAATATGATTGGACAACATAGTTTAAAATTAATCACAGTCTTTGTTTAAGGAACCTGTCTGGTTTTGCCTTGCATGTTCTTTTTCATATTTATTGAGAATACCAACTGAAATTGAGACCCTTTCCTCTGGGACTTGAGGCTGCATGTTTTCCTTTGCAGCCAGGGTGGGCTGGAGCTGTTCCAGAGCTGTGCAAGAGTGGCTTAATTTCCTCCCAGCTGATGTCCTAGGGGCTATCACCCTAACCAGCTTAAACAGCTGTCCAAGGAGAAAAAGAACATTCCATCAGTCCATCTGCAATTCAGTGCTCATGCAGCCACTCAGTTTTGAGATCTATTTTAACTAAACCATCTGATATTTTTTTCTCTCCTTTTTTTTTTCCAGCTAAGCAAATACGAGCACTCCCAGACTTGGATTTGCCAGCTGAAATGTGAAGGTGACATGGAGCAGAGGGGTGATGAACAGTCCAACAAACCAGGGGTGAAGACAGCATCTTTCCCTGCACAGCCCTTCCCATAATAGGGTTCTGGGAAGAACATAAAGGCGCTTCCAGAGGTAGGTTTAGAGGCCCAGCTGACAGGTGCTGGCTTGTTTAGCTGCTGTGCCTTGATTGCATTTGATTGTGTGCCCATAACCTGAGCAGATTCCAGAAAGGAGGCACATTCTGCTTATGGCAAGTTCCTCGTGGATACATCAGGGGTTTAGGTGGAGCTTGGCCTGGCTGCAGCACCTGGGGAGAGGAGGGAACTCCAGGGAGTGTGAAGGAGGTTTTAAGGGGAGCAGGCACTTTCCTGGGCTATGTGACAGGACAGGACATTCTGTTCTTTTGGTTGCTGTTGGTGTTGAGCTGTAATTTGGAGGAGGTACCCAGCCCCAAGGCATTGTAGCTGCTGTCTGACTCCTCACCTGGCCAGGGGCCGGGGAGCTACAGGGGTTGTCTGAAATGGAGGGACAGGCTGGGAGCAGATAGGAGGAGAGGGGGATGAATTCTTATTGAGCTGCCCCCAGTAGGTGAACAGCACATGCTTGGAAGGATGTCCTTTCCATCAAGAAGCAGATGTGTCACCCTTTCTGAACAGCTGTGACCCTACAAGTTACTAAACATCACATCATTCTCATTCAGTTTAGCAGCACTAAGGGTGATATGAGATCAGAGAGGTCCCACTCCCTAAATAGGATTATTTAACTTAAACTCTTGTTGGTAGTTTCAACCAACTTCTCCAGATTTTATCACACTGTTCACAACCTCATGTCCATTAACTTCAGCTTCATGAAATCCTCAAAGTCTGTGCACAACCAGTGTCCCCCTTAAAATCTCAGAGTCACATGGAAATATTGGTTTCCTGCAAGGTTTTTTCCATGGGGAATGGTCGCCCTTAAAGGTCTCCATTGCATTGACAGGAGCAACCTCGTGGGTACTTGTCAGAAATATCCCCTGGAAGGTCATAGTTCATGGTTTTTAGGACATCTCTGCTTTGCTGATTAATATGCCAGTGCCTTCTTCAGTGGAATAGCACTCCTGTATCTTGGTGAGAATCTGTCTCAAAGGACTGAGGAATCAAGTTTTATTCTGCTTCTAAATAGCACAAATGCTCCCTTTATTTATGAAATTAATCTAAAAGCTTAGGTCAGTGTGCACGTAGCCTGTTAAGTACAGCTTAGTTTAACACTTTTTTCATTAAATAGTTGTTCTGAACATGCATGGTATTTTGAGAGACAATGGGGAGGACACAGTGGCCTAAAAATGCCCTAATAGTGCAAAGTAATTTTTTCCATACATTTTCATGAGTTTTCATAAATTTTGATTATGCATTGCACATATTCTAAATACATAATTACATGCTGTCTTGACCGATTGAGTAAATAATACATTTAAAAAAAAGTATGAATATTTAACAAATGGATTGCAATGGCTTCAATATGGGGAACATAACATAGGTTTAAAAAACCTGCCTAATTATGCACTTAACCAAGACATGAGGACAATTCCTCTAGAGCCACTCTGGCCTGTCAAGTAAATAATATGAGTTTTACAAAACCAAATAATTATGGATTTACCCATGGGACTGTAAAAGATCTGAAGATGCAGGTAAGTAATATGCACTTCATAGATAACCAAGCATGGGGAATTTAATTTAATTAAAAGTCTGGTAGGTAAAAAAATAAGGTAAATAATGCCAATAATCTCTCCAAAGCCAGGACATTCAACTTGTTACCTCCTGAAGCATCTTGATAAAATCAATACACTAGGGCAAAATAGCCAAGAGTGGGAATCATGTGGGTGCAACTATTTTTTGTTGAAGGAGATCTTATTGCTTTCCTAAAGTTCTCCATGATTCAAAGTGTCTCTTGTGGCATCAGGAATGCCAGCTCAGGGCTCTTCTTTGACATTGCATTGTGGGGTCAGGGGTACAGCAACATCTGCCTTTGCTCACACTTTTCCATTTTTCTCAGAGATTTTTACACGAGATTGACTACAGGCCTCACTAGGGAAAAAAATAAAATAATTGGAAAAGTGAGTTCATATTTGTTTTTATTAATATGCATTTCTCAGGGTGCTGGAGGAATTTTTTTATTCTCTTTAGAGGGATACAAAGATGACTTGTTTTAAGCTGAACCACTAGAAAAGAAACACTAAGGCTTGAGCGCTGCATCATGTGTCTTTTGGAAATAGGTTATAGAAAAAAGAGGGCAAAAGGTGCCATCAGGATTTTTAAAGTTTTGAAGGAGAAAAACATTCTGAGCTTAATCCTGCTAAGTCCCAAGAACATTGTGTGCACCTGAGTGTGTCACTAATCCTCTATACACAACTGCACAAAAACTGGTGCCCAAGGAAGACTGACATTTGAGCAGGTCCCCTTACAGGCTATCAAACCAGGTGACATTGCAGTTCAGAGTGTTAATTAGGGTAAATGAGCAGTGCAAGTGTTTGTATGTGCATACACACACACTTAGAGGTACGAAGCCAGGGACTTCTTCACTGAAGGCTTTACCAGGAAAGGCTGAAAGGCTGCAGCCAGCACATTTCCTTAGGAAACAGTGCCTCAGCAAAAAAGCACTAAACAGTTAATGGTGACCCATCCTTACTATTTCTCAAACAGTACACAAAGCAATTTTTTGCTTGTTTGTTTAGTATTCCTCTTATTTTCCCTAACATCTGAAGAACAATGTTGGGGCAGCTAAAATACCCCGGTCCCCCCTCAGATTGCTGGGTAATACACAAATACATTGTGTGAGATTCCTCCCCAGTTTTATACACCAAAGTTGTGTTCTGAATATAAATTCGTGCCAGCTATTGAGATCACGAGTATGAAATCTGAAACTGCTGGTTCTATGATGATAAAGGGACATGCTCTTTAAAGGAACCCAGTTTTGCTGCGAGCGATGAACATGGGATGTGGAAAGAGACCTAGATTTGAAGTAGAGTTTGAAATGCTGCAGGGATTCCATTACATCCTTCTAACACTCTTCTCCCTTGGTCAGATAGAGGCTTTTTTTGTTGTTGTTGTTTATGTGTTTATTTAGCAAATGTTACATTGGAAAATTTCTATTAACCCTTTCCTCCTTGGCTCCCTTTCTTTCCCCACCACCCACTCCCCAGCACTTATTGAATACAGCAGTTCTTTGGGGGCTCTGAAGAACTTTATTGTTCAACCACAAACCCATCTTCTCCAGCTGTTTTTTCTCTTTCCTATAAAATACACCCTTCTTTTTAAAATGCAAAGTGGATTTGTGGTATTTGATTACCTACTGAAACCAGATAAAAATTTATTATTAGGAAATTAAGTTTCGTGCTAGGAGAGACTGGAGCACAGTCAAATTAACAACCTGGTTTGTATTTTAACTGTGCTATGGTCTCACCATTCTGCTTGTGTTTCTTCCAAAAAACCCTCAAAAACAAAAAGCCCAAACCCCTAATTGCTGTTTATTGCTTAGAAATAGCTGCTTTTGCTTCAGATGTTTGAGAAAGCAGAGGAATGAAATCAGCTCGTGGCAAGTTGTGAGGGTTTCAGGACCAAACACTGCAAATAAAACTCACCTGGAGGCTTTTAAAGAGTGAAAGATCAAGACTGCAGCGAACAATTTCTTGCCAGCAATTGCCTTGACCGTTGGGTCAGCATTGGAAAAATAATATGATAATCTTTACATTAACTTCAGTAGTTTCTTTTGTGCCAATTGCTGCTATTGTGGCTGTGCTCAGCTAAGCTGGCATGACGGGAGCTCTGCTACTGGACTGCTTCAGAGGAGACTTGCTTGAGTTCTCAAGCAAGGTGAATAGGACTTGGGGAATCTGACAAAAATGTTTTATCTGAGCTGATCTCTTAATTAAATTAGTCCCATTCCAATAGCCAGCTGAATAGTGATGTCAAGGAGGAGACAGCCACCTTACAAAACCTCTCCTGTAAAACTTACTGTATTTTTAGATTTCTTGGATTCTTTCAGTGCCATCTGTAGCTCACACATCACATTCTTCACCATGCCATTACCTTCCAGAAGTAGATGAAAAATCAGAAATTATTTTATCTAGGACAGAAAGGGAATATGCTGAGAAAACTCCTTTGTGAAATCAAGCCATGGCACAACACTAGGGAACACTGGACTCATTAATTTAGATATTCTTTTCATATTCACGGTTTAGTAGCAGCATGTCAGGATCACAGAGCAACCAGTGCTGATGTTATTACTGCCTTAAAAAATTCTTGCCTCGGGTCCAGGCAGTTTAAGAAACAATTTTCGTTCTTTGCTTCACTGATGGCCAAATCCTGCTGCCTCTGCCTGTTGGGAAGCTCTTCAAGGATTGGCACCTTTTGCTCCTTAAGACCCACGGGATTGTCCCTGAGACCTTAGGGTACATCTGAGGAGGTTTCATAGATATGAGCAAAGAAATCGTGGGGTTTTTTTTTTCCCCCTTAACTTTCTTCCAATAGTCCCGAGGCAATTGGAATAAAATGCGTGTGGAATTGTGGCGCAGCAGAGGGAGAGCAGTGCGGAGCGGGGCTGGCCAGCGGTGCGGAGCGGCTGTTCCATAGAGTGTGAGTGCCCTCTGCTGCACAGCCCGGCGAGCTCCTGGCCTGCGTCTCTGCACAGCTACAGGGCAGAAATGCTGGGTCCCTTCTCGTCCACAGTGAGAGATGCACCAGGGCTATTTAGGAAACGGGCCGCACTCCAAACTCAGAGTCAGTGAAATTTACTGCATCGACATCTACTGTAAATATCAGAATATTTAATGAACATTTGCAGTGGTTATTTCCAGAGCTGTTGTAACAAGCTAGGCGAATAAATCCGGTATCTATATGTGAATAAAGTGAAATGCTTTGAAGTACTTAAAAGTAAATTTTAATATATTCCCTTAGTGCTCAGGTCATTTATGGTCATAGTTCCTAACTCATTTATTCAGAACAGAATTTAAAGGAAAAAAAAAATTCTAAGTTCTTCAGGTAAAGCTTCTATAAAATCTAGCAAATCAATTTTAAATAAAGTATTTTAGTTATTAAGTATTCATATTATTTTGTATTATAACTTATACTGAAAGCAGCTTTTATGGAATACTAATATTCTCTCACACATATTGCATATATAAAGCTACTAATTACAAATCACATTTTACACAGGCTTTGAAAAGGAAGCTCCAGTACTTTGTAGAATATTCTTTTAAATAGCCTAGTACAATATTAAATAATCATTAGACAAAGATTATTATAAAATCAGGCTGCCAAATTACTGACTTTGTGTTTTCTGCAGCTCTAATCTTTTATTTCTTCCTCAAGCAAACCTCCCACTGATTTGAAAAATGCAAGATTTAAGTCTATGGCAGAAAAGTGGAACATCCCTAAGATGTAGCTGCGGATGGTATTTCAGTATCATCCCATAATTGGGTGCAGATTGTATTTTGGGAACCTGCAACTGGGAGACTTTGCCAAGTGGTCCATGGGCATCAATAGGATGTAAAGTTCCTTCAGCTACCCTTGGAATGTCAGCTGGAAACAGCTTTGAAGTGCATTCCAGCTTTACAATGAACAGCATTTTGGAGTCTGCTGTAGAGGACAGTTCTTCACCTCTGGGGCTGCTGCTTCCATGGGATCCACAGAAAAGTGCAGCCTGTGTTCCACTGCACTGAACAGAAGCTGCTCTCGTGGTGCCTCACAGTGGCATTTTCTGAGTCATTCAAAATGCCTCCCCTTTTGTATCATCCCAAGTTCAGCATTATTCTGGACAGAGCCTTAAGCAATTTGAAACATCCCTATGAAGTTAATGCCGTGGGAAATCAGTTTAATTATAAGGCAACCCCACAGAAGTTAGCTTAAACATACTGTAGAATGAGTAGTGCAGGTGGCACAATCCATCTGTGCCTCCTGACACCTCAGTCCAAACACATGTTTGTTTTGCTGGCTCAGATCTGTACTTTCTCGTGCTGCCCACAGTGATGTAAATCTGAACTAATTTAGGAGTGGCCACACAAGAAATGTCTATTTCAAAGCTCTGCAAATCAGCACTGCAGGGCCTTGACAAGGCTGTGGGTGGTAAATTCCCACACAGATATATCTTCCCTGGATCTTCTCCTGCTCTGTGCCATTGTTCTATTGCTTCCACAAGGATTGAAACTCACCTCAAATCTTGCAGATAAATCAAATTCATAACCTTAAGTGGGTATGCAATTCCATAGAGAACAAGGCTGACAAAGGCAGTGAGGCTATTGTAAATACAGTTGTGAGGCAGCTGCTAGCCCAGGGCTCTACTTTAATGTTCCTGCTACTGCAGTCTGACTTTGGCACAAATTCAGCCCTGAAACAGGCAGGAGCTCAAGAGCCACATGAGATCCTGGGCTGATGAGAGTCTCTTAGCAATGGTTGCTGACTTCCTGGGGAATGTCAGCAGCTCCCGCCCTCAGAGCCTACAGACAAAGATGCCAATCTGTGGCCAAGCTGAAGGCTGGGAAGAAACTTGAATGAATGATGTTCAGTCCTGTTGTTATCTTATTGTAAAGCTTCCATACCTTCTCAGTGATTTCTCACAGGCTGCTCCTCATAACACTGACTCCTTCTCTTTTACCTCCTTACTGCTCTTCTGACTTCTTCCTGTCCCTTTAACAACCACCTGACCCTTCCTCCTTATAGCACAGCCAACAAACTCTAACTTTCCAACCAGCCAACCCACTCTTTTATAATACCATCCTAATTGGACATAGCTGTGGCCTATTAAGGGCAGTCCTGTTCCTAAGTCTTTGTAATTAGTGCAGCTGCAAGTCCTTAGGGGTGAGATTACCTGCATCACTGTCTCTCTTCTCCTACATTCCATCCCTCCACACAGTCCAGGTCTGTGCTGAGCAGTGGCTGAAAACAGGAAATGCTGGGATCTGGGGTGCTGGTATTTCCATGAGCTGGTAGGTATTAAAGGCATGGCAGAGGAAGTTTTGGCTTTCAGTTCCATTCCTGATGATTTCATAATGCAAGTGAATCCTATGTTTGGATTGCAGATCCTTAGAACAGACCTTTTGATCTCATGTCTTACACAGTGAGAATTTTAAGAGCAAAACATAAAACCAAAACAGTTTCTTGAGTATTGGGGTTTAGCACTTTGTCTGAAATAGATGTCTGGATCCAGGCTCTACTTAATAACCCTGGCCTTCTTATAAACACTCTTTGTCTTTTCTGTTTAAAACCATTTCTACAGGTGGTCATGGGTGATCAGGACTCCCAAAAGCCACCATTATCCTGTGCCATGAGTCACAGAGTGACCTGGCTGTTGTTTAAATCCTTTCCCTGCACATCTGCCATCCCTCATCACACCTCATTTTTGGCTGGAAAGGCTGGCGAGTGGCTCTCAGGAGAGCTCCTGGCAATAGAAATTACCAGAGGTATTTTCTGACAGTGCATCTTGCTGGGTATCACACAGTTCTATAAACACTTCATGAAGGATCTCTCACATTATGTGTCTGACATTGATTTTCAAGCTGCTCTGGAACTGAGAGAGTAAAGCAAAAAAAACAGCTTAAGCTGAGCCTCAAAAGGAGAAATAGTTACCAACTTCATTTTCTTTTTGATGCTCCCTTATAAAACTAAGGAGGTGGCAGACTACTGCTGGTGTTCTCCTTAAAGCCAGAGTTTTCTCTTCATTTCCCTTTAGAAAAAACAGGGTTTGAGCAGTCAGCATATATGCTCTTGTCACTCTGCAAAATTGTAGCTTTATTAACTTGGTGTAAGTTGTTACAAGAAGAATTGAGGTGACTCAAAATTCTGTGCAGATACTTGAATGAAATCTGTAGTTCTGCAGGAGCAGCTAAATTGCTCTGAAGAAGTTCATGTGGTACAGGGCAAGTGTTTGCTAGAATGCTTTCAAAAAGTGACATCAAGCCAGAAAAGAGGCACAAATTCTGGTTCATGTGCACTGTATCTTTCCTGTCTTCCACATAAGCTTCAGTAAGTCCATCTACATCGCTCCTCTCTGCATTTCTTCCTGGCCCAGCCCCTGGCAAAGGGCAAATCCAGAAAATTCATTTCCCAGGCTCTTTAGCAGCTGTTTCCCTTCATCAAATATTGCTAGGTTATATCCAAGTGGGATGGCCCCATCCCAACCCAGTCATTATGCTTGCTACCTTTTCCTGGATGGAATGTTTTCTACTCTTTTTGACTCTTTTCCAGCACAGGAAGATTGTTTGAGATGTTTTTCTCCATCTTGAGGTTCCTTCTGAAAATCTCAGCCTGGGTTGCTCAGCAGCTCTTGCCCTTTTCTGTGGATATTGTTAACTGCTCTGATAGAGAGGATACTTCTGCAGAATTAGAAGCAATCTTGGCCACTGTGGAACCCCACAAGTCAATAAGGTTTATTTGCTCCAGTAGTCACACAGAATATTTTTGGCTGTTTTAAGCCCCCCCAATTCTAGGCTAACAATGTAAATTTGTGAGGATAACTGTATATTAATTTCACATGCAGGTCTCTTTATTGAGAGGAAATATCAGAAATTAAACCTTACAAGTATCCAGAAGCAATTATAAAAAGAGTAGATTATAGTGGTAATACTGTAAATGGAAATTCACTGAAATGTCAAAGTACTTGCCATAAAATGTAGCAATAATATGATACTAAACACAATACAGAGAGCTTAAAAATATTAATATCTTTATTATTTTCTCTATTAATACTCATAAAGTTCAAACAATCATCTCCAAGCTGATCAGGGAAATAATAATATCATTACCATCACCTGCTGGAGGGAGCTATAATGGTGCTGTCATTCTGTCCCACTGGAAGATCATTTAGGAACCAAGTTGGATCCTGACATAAATCCCTGGAGGTGAATGACAGGGCATTACCAGGCTCAGAGGATAATTGTAAACTCATATGCTAATGGCTCTGATTTGGGAAGATACCAATCGTAACAAAACTGGGAACAAATAGTAAATTAATTTTTCAGCTTGCTTGGCCCTGTCTCACTGCTCAGGAAAAAAGTTCTTTGAATTCCAAGGCTTAGTGAGCTTCACTTGCTATTTATTCCATTATTTCTTTTATAGTGATCTGTACATAATTCAGCTCTCATGGCTGATTTATTTAATGACCTAATCATCAGGCAACTCCTGGAGTTTTAGCAGGATGGATATCCTTTCTCCTGCAGAGATTCCTGCTTTTCAGGAGACTTCTGAGCTGCTCAGAACAAGACCTCTGGCAGAGGCAGATTGGTGCATACCTTCAATATCTCCTAACTTCTGTAGCCTCTATTCCATCTCGAGGGGGAGAAATCAAAATCTGGATATATCCACACAGATTTTAGCACTCACAGCCATATTTTTTACAAGTGATAGAGTACATTTCATAGTGTGGTGTTGCTGGTCATGGACTTCACAGGTACGTTTTAAAAGTTATTTTTGTGTTGGAAATAACAACAACAAGAAGAAAAAAAATTGCAGAAGAGCAGCCCAAGCATTTAATTATAATGCTGAATATTAATTAATAAAAAACATCAAAAATAAGTTGCTGGCTGCTGTATAATTAGGTATCTACACCCATCAGATCAAAGTATGTAAATTAACTACATTCTAATAAGCCCCACTGTTTAGCTGAAGAATGATAATGAATCTTATTTGCCTGCCTTAACTTAGCCAAAGCCACTAACTATGTGATTTTCTTCTCTTTGTACATTTTTTTGGGTTGGTACAAAAAACGAGATAATCAATAATGGTGGATAGTCTCCTGAGTAATTCCCACTAATGCTAATGGGAGTTAATTGCTTATATTTAGAGGAGACTGTGCAGTTCTGGCACCCCAGTGAATATAAATTACACAGCGGTGGAGACTTCACAATGGGCTAAATCATTCCCACCCACAGGAGGAGGAAAGTTCCTTGGGGAAAACTGCTTTATTCCTTCCACAGTGTCTTATATTGCTGCTCACAGGAGGGCTCTGCTGTCCAGGTCACAGTGGCCTCACAGGACATGTCACGAGGATCCTCACAGGACCTGGGGCCTGTGGGACATCTCCTTGGTGCCCACAGCCCCTGGGAGGAAGAGCCACTGCAGAAAAGGGAACAGCATCCGTGCTCCCACACTTTCCCTGTCCCCATGTTTCACTTGCATTTTATCTTCCTCTTCCCTTCCTTGCACCATCCCTGGGGCTCAAATGAAAACTCTGCCACAGACTTGGCAGCAGAAAGTCCCCAAATCCCTGTCACAGGGTGTGGCAGCTGGAGGCTTTCATTCACCCTGTTGTGTTGGCATGACACTGAGGGGCTTGGAAGGTACAGCTGGAAGAAAATCCCCAGCTCAGGGTATCCACAACTCCTAAGGCTTCATCAGGTGGGGTCAGCAAGCCACATGGTCAAGAAAGGCCCTGGAGAAAGTTCCAGAGATCAGTTTGGAACCTCAGAGATGTCCCATGGTGGAATCAGCCTCTGCCTGGTGTGTCCGAGGAGCTGATTCTGCCGATTCCCTCCCTGCTGGCACAGGCCTGGCACTAATGAGGAGAAATGGGGTTTTTAATGTCATTAGGAGTTTGTCAGAGCCTGTTTGGAAGGGCAGTGCAGTGATGCTGGATTGTTTATTCTCCTTATTAACATTATGTAGAACTGAAATTCTGCCACTTCACTTCTCAGCCGCCAAACATCCCATTGAAATTAAATTGGCCCAACACGCCTTTATCCATTTTTAAGCAAGAAACAAGAGAAAACAAACAAAAGCTATCACAGTTTAGCTGAGTCTGTGAAAAGTACTGTGTTATCTGAGCTACAAAAAAAAAAAGCCAGAGACTTATTTGAAGATGAAATTTTGCATATTGTTAGTCTATAATTTAGGCACTTCAGGATTTAAAAAATGATCTGGCTGAGTTATTTACGGCAGAAGAGAGGGAGTTGTGTGTGCAGATGAGCTTCTTGTCATCATGTTTTTAAATCTGTAATGGGCATAATGGATTCGGCTCTACAATGGTAATTTGCAAAGCCCCATTGATTTCAATGAAAGTGCAATGAGGGTGGTTAAAGGTATTGGGAGGGCTGGTGCTTCCAAATGAAGAGAGATTAAAAAGGCCAATATTAGCAAAAGGAACAAATAGGAATGAATGGGATTAGACAGAAGGTTTAGGATCCAGAAGTCCAGGCACAGGTTAACTGGTCACTGCAGCGAAATCTCCTAGTATTTAAACAGAAGACAAAAGGTTTTGTGCTTCCATTTCAGGTATTTGAGTCATAAATAATGTTTTCGTTTCTTACACACTTTTAACTGCTGCTCACGTCTACCCCCTACTTTGGAGGTCATTCCTTGCTCCTGTTTTTCGTGAGGAGGGAAGGAAGAGTGCTGTGAGCCACAGGCACGTGTGGATGACACCTGCAGGGGGCTGGGGACAGCAGCAATGCCAGAGTAGCGAGGGTGGCCCTGCCCCATCCTCAGTCATTCACAGCTTTACAAACCTCAACTGCCTGAGCACAAGTTGTCTGCTCCAGCTGTCTCCTGAGGCTCCTCCTGCCTTGGAAAGCTTTGGCAGGAGTGATCCCCTGATTCTGAAGATGTGGTTAGGAAGAAAGGCAGGGTCAGCTCTTGGATATCTCAGGAATGGAGTGGTGCAGAGGCAGTCTGTGCATTGGGGATGCTGCCACGGAGTTCTAGATTTGTCTGCCTTGAGAACCAGGCCCGGCTAAAGGAAATCCTTCAGGCTCGGTGTGAGCCAAGAGTAGGTGAAGTTAAAAGTGCTTTTGAGGACTGTCCTGGTTACTGGATATGCCAGGGGGGTGGTGGCACAGCAGCACATGAGGAGAATTCGTGTCCTGCAGTTTGTTCACTCGCTCAAGGCCCGATGCTTCCCAGCTCTGTTGTTACTCCTCTGGCACACAGATATCAATCTGCTTTTGAGCACCCAGTGGTTGTGTTTTATATTGAATGTGGCTGACATCTCCCTCCTTCCCTGATCCCATCAGCTGTGAAAGCTTTTACCGGGCTTTCTCTGCCTTCCTTGGCTATTTGGATTCTACTGTGAGCACTTCCTTTTGCTCAGCATGAGCTGGACCAAGAGACTCACCAGCTCCTTTTTCTTTTCAGCTTTTCTTTCTAAACACATTAAGTTGCTTCACCAAGTCCTCTCACTGTTGCTTTCTAAATCCTGCCCTAGAGGAATGTCCTGTTCCTGGGAAGGGAGGAGGGATGTTTTCCTGTGCCAGTATCTCAAGACTCTTCCAAGCAGACTTTTTGACTGGGGGCTGAGACCCTATAGAGCTCTTACTACCCTGTGTGAGAGGTTACATAAATATGTATGTAAATGTGTGTGCATGAAGGGTTTAGAACAGTTGGTGAGAGATTCCACTGGAAATCCCATTTGAAAACTTACTTTCACCACTTCAGTGTTGAATTTATGGGGTATTTCATTCTTTAATGATAATAATGGTTAAAGCTTCTTATTTATCTCTGCACATCGAGGCAAAGGCCTCATTTGCCAGGACTGGGAAATTAACTTAGTGGGTATAATAGACCTCTGCATGTTAGTGAGAGGATGGAAAGGTATAAGAAAAGGACATTCATTCCTTTTTTTCTCTCTTTTTCTGTCTTTAAACACATAAACACAGCAAAGCCTCTGGGGTGACACTTCTCTTTCATTGTGGTAAATCTCTTGACTTAAATGGACATAACGTGTGTGAAGAACGGACATTCAGATCAGAGATAGAGTGTTAAGAAACTGATTTCTCTGTGCTTAAGCCTGGACATAAATGCAGTTTTTCAATCCAAAGTGTATTTTATTGCGAATCATGGTCTTATTCTTGAAAGTAATGTGAGCTTTTTATCTGCCATTGACAGTCCTAGTGTAGGATTTCAGTGGAGGAACATCTCAATTGCATCACTTAGATTGACACAGGTGCCAAACCCACGATCTATTCTCTCACTCACACACCCCTTTCCTTTTTGCTTTGGTTTATCCAGGAAAAACATGCCAGATCTTTAAGAGGTGCAGTGTAAGCTGCAGCAGATGGCCTTAATTCCAGAGTACAGGAACTGGTTCTTATTTTTGTATGTCCACTCATTGTCTGTACTTCCAGCTATAGGCTGAGACATAACACTTCCTGGCTGAAAGAAAAAGAAAGAAAAGTTGCATAAGAAATTTACAGTTAAGGTATTTCCCCACAACTTCCTCTGATTATTACTGTAATAATGCCAAAGCCCCAGATATTTTCCTGATCTCTGAAGTTGTGCTGAGTACAGCTCAACTGTGTCTCAGGTATAGTTGGGTTTGGGTTTTTTTTTATTTTACAAAGAGGGTGTTTCCTTTTATTTTAGTTATTTATATTACAAACCTACACTTTAGTGTAGATCACTATTACACTCTGTTATGTGGCACTTAGGTATCTCTTTGTCCTTCAGCTTTCCCAAAATCACACCTTTGGGGCCTGATCCAAAGCCTGACAGTTGATTTCAAGCTCTTCACCAATATCAAATGGCTTTGGATCACAACTTGTGGCTCATTCAAAGCCTCAGCAGCGTCAGAGAGCTACTCGGTGAGACCAGGAGTGCAAATTATATTGCAGATGGAGCCTGTGCATTTTTATAGAGTGAAAAATTAAACAGTGCAGTTAAAAATCTTAAACCTGCCTTGCATCATCTCCACAGAAAGCTGCAGCTGGAGGCTGGGCTCTGATAGCCCCAAAGGGGGGAGTGCAGTGTGTTCACAGCCAGGCTGGGGCTGCCTGGGTGGTTTGTTCCTGTTCAGTTTGTCACAGCATGTGACAAAATGGCCTGGGAAAGTGTTTCCTTAGTGATTCAAATCTTAAGGTGTGTTAGGCAGCTTGCAGGATGAATGCAAGAAGTGCCATGACACACAGAAACCTACAGGGAGCTGGTTAAATCTACTTCACTTGAGTGGCCAGCATAAGAGTACAAAGAGGTCAATATATCCATAATTATTATTATAATTTTCTGTTTAAAATATGCCAAGTTCTTCTGGAAGAAAAAATTAAAAGAAAGAATTTCTTTTTTATAAAGTCTTTTAAATTACAGCTTCAAAGCATTAACTTGTCTACTAGCTTCCTAATTTCCCCAAGGACCTAAGAAATAGGCATTAGGATTCCTGGAGCAAGACAAAGACTTTTAAAATTCCAGATTTTTAATATACAAGCATTTTATATATGTTACTGCAATGGAGCAGCTAATTTTGTGTGACTGTAGCTGGTTACTGGAGCCTGTACAGAAATAGCTGTAGTTATAGGCAGAGCGTGCTGTATTTTTATCTGCAGGCAAGCCTTCAACATTGGGGAGAAACAAACATATTTCCATTTTATGTGTCTCTTCGGCAGAACGTTTTGCTTGTGGAGAAGAATGACTTCTCTTTCTGAATTTGGAAAGTTGTAAATAATGCCCATCTTATGTGTTCAACAAGTTTATTTTCTACTGCAAATGAATGAAGTGTTCTCTGTGGTGATGAAAATGAGGAGAACATTAACAATCCATTATGCAGCACTTCAGAGAATTAACTTTGGCACAGCAAGTAAATAACCCTCCCAACAGCCTTAGGAACTTTCTAGATAAGTATAATCAGTATTAAAAAAATGGGATGCTGAGTTCTAATTTTCTTCCTTACTTAAGCTGGGCAAGTTGGGATATGTATGTGATAACTGTTCATAATGTCACTCCAAGAAGTTTATTGTGCCAAATGACACCTGATGTGCCAACTACATCCTGCTTGCCCCTAATTCAAATTAACAGGAGATGTTAAACCAGGAGTGGTGCTGTACCTTACCAGTAGGGAATATTGAAGAGCATGCAAGGATCGTGTGCCTGTAGGTAAAGGAAAAGCGTTTTCTGGGAGAACTGTTGTACATTGAAGGGCTGAACTAAAGACCTCTCAGCTTGGAACAGTCAGGGATGAGACTATTAGGAAAGGGGAATATTTAGGTATAATCATCCAAGGATAGAATAAAGATGCTGCCATTGCCAGTAAGTATTTTTGTTGTGTTTAGGCAGGAAAATGACCATGTGGTCAGACCAAGAATGATAATGAAATACTTCCCATTCCAGCCATAATTCAAGAGAATATTAATCAGGAATTTCTCAGTGGAGAATGGGAGGATATAATGTGTATTCCTCTTGTTTGTTGTGGATAACCAGGCAGATATGAGCTCTGAGAAGCCACCATGGCCAAAAGGGCTAATGAAATTCTTGAATGAATGTAAAAGAAAATTTTGAGAGGACGAGAGAGGTTCTTTTACCTGGTTTTGGTGCTTGTGTGACTGCTGCTGGCAAACTCCCTGCGTGCAGCTCTCCTCCCTTCTCCATAATTCAAGAGGATAATGACAACTGGCAAGTGTTGAGAGAATAATGACAAGAGAGATGAAAGCACTGGAAAGGAGAGAGATGGGGATGGCGAGGAGAGAGACGGACGCTCAAGGAGCTTGTCCTTGTACTTACAGTCTTCCCAGCTCCTCAGAGCATCTTCTCATCTTGTGCTTGGCACTGGAATTACAGGAGCTGTTCCATGGCCTTGGCAAAGAGGGGGAACTCTTCCTGTTCCTGTGCTCTGAAGCTCAGAGCCACCCCTGTCTTTGGAGTTTCTCTCCATGCTGTCGTGAGGAAGCAGAAAACAAGCCCTGTAGGGCTGGAGCTCATGGGGATTGAATCACTCCTGTATTTTCTCCTCAGGAAGTTCATTTTGGGGGTTGCCTCCACTGAAATAGGTGCAGAACTATTGTCCTGACGCTCTGGGGCACAGGGGCAGCACCTCATCCTGGCTAAGGTGTGTTGGATTAGTGTTAATTTGGTTTTGTTCCCAGTGGAAGATTGTCTTGGCTTGAAAAGACAAGTGTCTGCTAAGGAGCCTCCCCTGAAATGGAAAATGTAAAACCCTCCCTCCAAATTGTTATGATTTTGAAATTAAGGGGCTCTCAGGCAAAGATATGGGAGCAGGGATAACAGTTCTTTATTAGGGAAGAAAATAAAAATAAACAATGCAGAAATACAAAACAACACTGACAGAGTCAGAATACAACCTGACACCCTGTTGGTCAGGCTGTTGGCAGCAGTCCCATTAAATGGTGGCTGCAGTCCTCCTGCAGTGACAGATGTGGTTCCATTGAAGCAGTGATCCTGTAGAAGGGTGGAGTTTTCCTCTGAAGGCCCAGTGGTGGTGTAGATGGGCCTGGTCTTCCTCTGGGAATCCAGTGGGAAAGGCTGCCTGTGGTGTCCCAAAATCTCAGATTCTATCCAGGTAGGAATGCTTGGCTCCTCCCTCTGGGTGAAGCATCTCCCAGTGGGATGATAAAATTTTATCAGCCATGCAGTGACACTCACTGGCCCATGAACAGAAGATATGTCCTGAAGGGAGGATGGGTTGTGGAAGAGATAAAGAAAACTGCCCAATAAACAGAAGATAACTGCCCCATCAGATAGGAATAGAATACACACACCCATTTCCAACCTAAGACAAAGATGTTGTTTATTGGACATTCCCTTTCAAAAGGTTTCCTTGACAGGACATTTTTTCCAAGGCCAGTGTATCAGGCCTTTATGCAACTGTTGAATAACTTCTATCCAAATTAGAAAAAAGAAGAAAATAATTATATCCATACTGTTATGTAATTTAACTGTTGGCCTTCATGAAGAATATTATAATAGAATTTTTCAAGGTAGAATGTGTCCTCTTGAAAAGGTTTTATGAACTTGAAGCTACATAAATTACTCATTTGAAAGGGTAAAGGCTAATAATGATGTGAAATCTCTACAGTTATGTAGAAAATATTTGCTTCGTTTTTCAGGTGCAAATTAGGAGTTTGTATCTATTATTTCTCTTTGAAAATATGGAAACTTTTCAAGAATATTGAAATAAGAGTTATTAGTAGTCTGAAGTATGTTTTGATAGAGTTTATCTTTCCATGACAATGAATTTGAGGTCATTTTATTATCTCCTATTTCCAGAAGTATCCTTGGAACCCATAGATTTCAGAACTGTATGTAAAGAAATGTAACATGAATTATGTTATAACAAAGTTATTGGTTCTTTTTGAGCATTTTAAATGACTTTTTTATTAAATATGTTACAAGCTCCAAAATACCCTGAGAAAGAAAAGATATTATTGTTGGTTCAGTGGCTGATGACAGCAATTGAGAATCTGGGGAAATGGATTTGCACAAAACTGTGTTTTTTTAACTGCTGTTTCAGTAATATGGAATTCTGGATTCTGAGAAAACTTGGGAAAAGAATAAGAAATTATCACAAAAACTAAACAAAATACTCTGTTTAAGTCTTGTCTGCCCAAGTGAAGTCATTACTGTAAGAATGGAGCAGCAATCCCATAGTTAAGTGTTTTCACTTGTCTCTTCTCCTCAGATTCGCCATCCTCAGCTTTAACTGGGCTGATGAACTCATGGCACAGGAGGGGACACAAACAATAAAAAAAATTCACTGAAGGATGCAGAATGTGGAGAAAAAAGTGTCAGAAAAGAGTGCAGAAAAATTTGCAAGTTCACTTCTTACTCCAGAGAAAAGCATCCTGTTTGGCTTTCTTAATAAAACTAGAGCCTTATGTCAATTTAGAAACAATTGTTTCCTTTAAAATATGTTAGACAAGCGATTTGCCATTTTAAAATCATTCTGCTCATTTATGTAGAAAAAGAAAAAGGGGAGAGTTTTGTTCCATGGATGAAAACAGAGCTCAATATTTAATTTCTGGTTTTATTTTGATGCATATTTTAATACTCTGACCGTAGATCAGAGAAAATAAATCCCATGATGTATGCACATAATACAATAAGCCTCATGCACCCTCTGATATCCATGTAAGCCTGGAAAGCCCTGGAATGTTCCATGGTCTCCTCCATTCCATTGTAAGCTCCTGATCTGGAGCCTTGGAAGTTTCAATGCACAGGTTCAGAGCTCACCCTGACAGACATGAGAGTGTCCAGAGTCTGTCACCTCCCTGATGCAAACCTATTGCACAGCCTAGCCCTTTCCCAGGGTTAACCCTTTCCCAGGGTGTCTTAGGTTTGAAATGGGAGTGTGTATTCTATTCCTATCTGTTAGAGGTGTGTCAGTTATCTTCTGTTTATTGGGCAGTTTTCTTTATCTCTTCCACAAGCCATCCTCCCTCCAGGACATATCTTCTGTTCATGGGCCAGTGAGTGTCACTGCATGGCTGATAAAATTTTATCATCCCACTGGGAGATGCTTCACCCAGAGGGAGGAGCCAAGCATTCCTACCTGGATAGAATCTGAGATTTTGGGACACCACAGGCAGCCTTTCCCACTGGATTCCCAGAGGAAGACCAGGCCTATCTAGACCACCACTGGGCCTTCAGAGGAAAACTCCACCCTTCTACAGGATCACTGCTTCAATGGAACCACATCTGTCACTGCAGGAGGACTGCAGCCACCATTTAATGGGACTGCTGCCAACAGCCTGACCAACAGGGTGTCAGGTTGTATTCTGACTCTGTCAGTGTTGTTTTGTATTTCTGCATTGTTTATTTTTATTTTCTTCCCTAATAAAGAACTGTTATCCCTGCTCCCATATCTTTGCCTGAGAGCCCCTTAATTTCAAAATCATAACAATTTGGAGGGAGGGTTTTACATTTTCCATTTCAGGGGAGGCTCCTGGCTTCCTTAGCAGACACCTGTCTTTTCAAGCCAAGACACAGGGTTAGCCCTTTCCCAGGATTAGCCCTTTCCCAGGACCAGCCTGTCCCACAGCATCCATGTTTGGTCCTGCCCCAGGGCACAGCTGAAACACCAATGCTTGGGGCTGTCTGTGGCAGGAAATCTGCAGTGCAGCTCTCTGCTCCTCCTCAGAGGAGCTGTGCTGCCCACAGGGAAAAGTCCAAGCTGTGGAATTTGCATCCTGCATGAGCAGGATCTGTGAGACAGCAGCACGAAGGGGTTTTATGGGAGTCCCTCTCTTTCCTCAGGTGGTTTGCAGGGACTGCCGTTGTCCGGAGCAATATGAAGAAGTCAAGGAATAAATTGCTGTCCCGTGAGCGGGAACTCAGGCTGGGGGAAGGTCACAGGAGTTTGCTGGGGGCTCAGCTCCTCCCGGGCTGTCCTGACAGAGCTGGGGCTGAGCCCTTCCCTGCCCCAGCACGGCCGCAAGGCTGGAGGTGCTCGCACCCTTCTGCTGGCAAAGCACCTGAGAGTGGCAGCAGGGGATGGAAGAGAAATGAGACAGATAAATATGAATTTGAAGGCTCTAAAGGAATCTGCAGGCATCCCGGCTAGTGCGGTAATCCCGGGCAAGCGTTGCTCTTGGCAAACATTTATTCAATGGCTGTTTAATAGCTCCTGACTGACAGCGGGTCCGCGCTGTAATCCCAGTCATTCCCTCCCCCGCCCGCCCGTCACTCTGCAGAGAGTTCCCTCTCCTGTGAACTGCGCGGGAGAAAGGATGGAACTGTTCTTTCTGGAAATTCCACTTGAACCGGGGTTCAAGGATAAATATTACCTCCCCTCGGATATGTTAACTATCTTTTAATGATGTGATCTGATATTTTAACAGTGTGCACAGTGCAGCAGAACTTTGGGTTTGTTGTTTAAATATCTTTGATGGTATGTCATAACAAATTAGTTTCTAAATGTTGCCAATTTGGCAGACAAAGCTGATTATTTCCTGCAATCACACTGCATATGTGCACAAGATTATAATTAATGACCAGGGATGCCAAGCACACTTTAATAATGATCCTTCAGCATTTAAGGGACTGTTAGAGTTATTGGCATTTGTGCCTCGTGTTGCAGAAGATGGGGGCAATGAATACGGATAGATCTATCAGTGTCACAGAATCCAATAGTTTCCTGATTTTTCTTATAAATTGGGGGATTCACTGGAGTTATTGACAAAGCAGCTGCAGTGAATATTAACAGTGTTTGTGCTGCTTTCACTGAAGCACTACGAACTCCTAATTAGATTGGAATTGCTCTTTTGGCAACTTTGGAAGGTGGTTTTCCTTAGCATATTGTCTATTTTGTGTAAGGATTACAAGGAAATCAGGGACAGATCTTTGAAGAACACCTGAATGTCAAGACAGCAGAGGGCTGGATCAGAATAAAAACTAAAGTGGAAAGGCACAGTGGATGCTTAAAATAAAGAAAAGGTAAAGCTTGTAATACAACCCAACAGAAACAGGACATGGAATCAATGTCAGGGCTTTTCTCAGGATGCTCCAGGAAATTTCTCCTGTTGAAATTGTTGACAGCAAAATGAAAATCTACACATCTTTTCAAACTGAAGCTTTATGGACAATCTCTTGACTATAGATATTTTCACCAATATTTATGGAGAAGTTTATTAAATAGACAGTTTTTTAGTAAAATGGTATCATTCAAACTCTGGGGCGAAAAAGTTAGTTTACCATAAATTATTTTACTTCTTTTCAACTTTGATTTTCAAATTTATTTCAGCCAGGTCTAATTCTTCACTCTTTTAATTTTCAATATGATTTGTGGATAGGATTCTGGGATTTTTGATCTTATTTTAAAGGTGACCTTACTTGAGTAAAGAAACTTTTGAAGAGGATAGACTTCAGCTCATTATTCTTTAGCAAGTTGTTTAATATGTCAGATTTTATGGAGACAGGCTGGAGGACTGACACGGATACCTTGAATTAAAACCCACTTACTGTAGACATCTATGAGGGAAGCATTTCCCAAGAAAGGGAAAGCTGTGTTGGTGCTGATACATCTCATTAAGTCCAAACCACGAAGTTCCAACCAGCAGAAACTTAAATTTTACTCTGACTCGTGTAATTGAACAAAATCTGAGCACGTGAGAGTTTTTACAGACCAGGCAAGAGCAGGTGAGGGGAGGGAATGTCCTGGCTCAGAGAGAATTACACACCTCAGCTGTTTGCACAAGGCAGTGCTGGCACTGACAGGAGGGGCTGCAATCTCTTTCAATCCCAAGGTCAGGCAGGTGGCTCTGTTTGGGGGACACTTCTCCTGAGCTGATGTTTATTTGATGTTTCATTGTCTTGACTTAGAGGTGATGATTTTTGCTCTTGGTTGAAAAAGTTTCCCCTTGCCATGGAGGTCCCCAAGGACTTATTGCCAGAAAACCAAGTCCCCAGAGCTCAGATCTGCTCCCTTCTGCCCCTGCCCTTGGCCTCAGAGGGTCAGTTCACTTTTCTGCAACTCAGCTTTGCAGGCTGTGGGAGAGATTCCAGCTCCACAGGGACAGTGGGGACTGGCTGATATGGAAATGTGCTGAGAGCCACCACGGCCTGGAAACATATGGTTATTATTCACTAATAAAAAGGAATGAAAATTTCCCTGGTGATAAAAGTTGTAGAATGCAGTTGTATTATTATGAGCAAGTAAGAATATAATTGAGGTCTGGTATAAACAGAGGTGCTGCTATATGAGCTGCTCCTGATATTGATCAATAACCATCTCTCACTGTAATTGTTCCAGTTTGTTTATTGCTCTGCATGGAAGTTATTGATCTTCTCTTTCAAGC
Source organism: Peucedramus taeniatus (assembly GCA_013400575.1). Taxonomy (NCBI): domain Eukaryota; kingdom Metazoa; phylum Chordata; class Aves; order Passeriformes; family Fringillidae; genus Peucedramus; species Peucedramus taeniatus. The sequence continues at coordinate 192,028 of WBNO01004517.1, forward strand.
CTCTTTGTGTTCTTCCAGTTTCTAATTCATTCTTGCTTTTTTCTCTTAGACAGTTTAAATAAAAGCTTGAAAAGGATTATCAAACTGAGTCTTGAGAAGAGATAGCTTAAAGCCAGCATTCACAAACCCCCCTTCAAAAAGTAAATCAATAGTCCTGATGACCATTGCAGCTTATCAGTGAGCTGTGCAGTGAGGAGAGCAAACTGCAATAATGCCTTGGCTCCTTCTGGGGTCTGACCCCTCCTCTCATTGTTCTGTGGAGATGGGGAAGCCATGTCCATGCATGTGCCCATTTTCACTTTGGATTTTCTCAAATAACACCCACACCTGAAATTCTACCCAAAATTTGCCCCAGTGGCTGCTGAAGGCATCACAATAACTTCATGTGCTGCTTGATGGGTGGGAAGACACTCTTCTCCATGGCTTCAGTTTGCAAATGATCTGGAGGGGGGCTCCAGGGAGGCTCCAGTCCATTAGCCCAGTGTCACAGCTCTGGTGGCGTGGCTAATGCAGCAGATTCACATTGAAAAGTAGCAGACATGGTTGGATTAGTCAGCTGCAGTGCTGCCAGCAGAATACCCAGAAATAACTTGGAATCAGGTGATTTGCTCCATTTGTGAAGCTTCCTGGGTGTATTTCCTGTTTTTGACAATAGTCAGAAACCCAAAGCTTTACTGCAGGGGAACCATTACAGTCTGTGGTTTCACATCACGATGCAGTTTAATGTCTGAGCATGAAATTAGTTTCTTCCTGTCCCAGGAGCTTGGTTTCCACACTCCTGTTCACTCAGACCTCATTTCAGAGGAGCACATTCCTCTTACTGAGTCCCCCTCTCATAGCTTCTGCTCTGGCTTTACGTGATTGGACATTTTTTACTTGTAGCATTCTACAAATGATGAAAGTTCTCATAGCTGGACTTAAGAAACATCTGCTATAATAACTCTTTCTGACATGGTATCTGGGTGTCCTTTTTCATTCCTTTTTGAGGAAGGAGGGGAAGCACTCCTCACATGGGAGTGGTGAGGCAGTGTAAGAGCAGATGTAAATTCTGAGATCCCCTGTGTGTGCCAGCTCAGGATGGAGCAGAGAAGGGAGAGGGATGAGGCTGCCTGATCCCAGCTTCATGGTTTCAGGGCAGCTGCTGAACCCAATTTGGAAACCTTTTCCTTGGCATATGTGAGTGACAACACCCTGAGCAGCAGAACACGCATTTGAATATCTAAAGGGGAATTTAGGAGTTTAAAGTTGTTACCAAGCTTGCTGATGAAATTATGAACACACCCACCATGAGCTTTTTGCATTTATCTTCATAATTTTTTCAAGACCTGATAGCAATAACTTCAAGAGTGCCCCCTTCTCCTTTCCCAAATTCATCCCTATCACCAGGTATTAAAATGGCTTGTTTCCAGCTAAGAAAAATATATGTCATATAAAATATCTGTGCTTTTCTAAATGGCTTGCACATCTCATTAACTTAATATTTTTTCCATTGGTCACTTTGGATTTATTACTTTCCAACCATAATTTTTTTTAAATTTAATTTTGACCTGGCATTAGCCTAAAATTAAATTCTGATCTACCCTCCACCTCAAATGGTCTGAGGAGGAAGCCATTTTGCATTACATTATCATCCTATCAAATTTAACTAATTTAAAGGTGACATGAATAAAATATTCATTAAAAGTACAGTGCCCATTTGTCTGTGATTTTTAGTGATGTCCCCATTAACTTTCAGTTGACTCTCAGTTGGAAATAGCAACCTCTCTTTCCCAGCTTTTCTGGAACAACTTTGATTTATATGAAGAACATAGCCTGCCTTCTTGCTGTCTCATTCATTATTTGTTCACATTCCTTTTTATTGCCAGTCTCTGGGCTAAAATAATTCCCCTCATAATGGTCTGAGTGTAGTACTGATTATTGTAGCAAAAAAATATCATGACATGATCGAGCTTCCTTTAACAACATAAAGAAAAATATTCCAGGTGGAATTCAGCAGCTGTGGGGGGGAATAAAGGTTTTCTATTCAGTTCAGCAACTTCTTCCTGGTTGCCTTACATCATTCTTGCACAATTCCTGCCTCTTGGCATCCACTGAGCCTCCTTAGGAGAACTGTTCTGAAAGCCAAGAATTTATCCACAGAGAAGTTGTGTTTGGTCCTTAGAATGAGAGAGATGCAAAAATGGGTTTGCATAAAAAAAGTACCAGAAATCTCTTTCAGTTATAATCAAGGATATTTTCTTGTGCTTGAACAGGAGTCACTGCTGTTGTAAAATTGTCTACAATCTTTGAAATAAAATTACTTTACACTGCAAGGAGAGAAAAATCCATATTCTGGCCAAGTCTTATATATAAATGTAGCTCCATGTCCAGTTCTTACATTTAGTTCTGCAGTAAGGAATTCAGCAAAGTTGGGATATTTTACCACAATAATCAGAAGTTGGTGCATTTTGGGCTGGATTCTGAAAATATGTAAATTGCAATAGCTCAGCCTTTAATAGATCTGTGCTCATGTGTCCTGGGTCAAAAGCCAGCACAAACTTTATAGTAGAACACAGAAAGAGAATATTCTTGTTCAGGCTTTTGTTTGGTTGGTTTTGGGTTTTTTTTTAATTGTAGCTGGCAGTATCTCATCCATAAGTTTATATTCAATATAAACAGAAATAAGAATTCTTTTGGGCATTTTAAACTTGGTTTGTGGCTGCTGTGAAACACTGGACACTGAGAACTGCCCTATTCCCAAGTTACAGGTGCAGTGTTATAACAGAGGGATGGAATCATAATTCTTTGCACACTCCATTTTGCCTTATGATTGGGAAATGATGGGGTAATTCCAGGGCTCTTTTCCTTAGAGATTCTCAGATGAAAGATTTTCCCTCCTTCCAAAGTTAATAACCAAACTCAGTTAATGCCACTGGGGTGGGGATGTGGTCCTTATTACAAACACTTGCCATTCTTCTTCCCCTTTGAAGTGGTAGTGTTCTGGATTACTTTAACTGAAATTCAACATTTATTTCTTTTTTAGACCTTTGCACCTGCAGCTTTTATGATTCATAAACTCTTGAATTATTTTAAAAAGTAATTTTAAAAAAACTGTTTATGTGTATATATAATTCAGACAAAAATAGCCATAAGTTAATAAGAGCCAAAATGAATCTTCACAGTCCAGTGTCCAAGCCTGAATTCTTCCAACTTCCTTGCTGAAATCAATGAAACAGTTCCTTATCTCTGTTCCCTTAGGAGAAATTGAGGTAGTCCCAAAAAAGTCATAATGTTTTCCCTCAGCAGGGCTGAGTTTTGAATGAGGCCCAGCCACCTCCTTAACAAGCCTGAACAACAGGGATTGGGGAATATTGAATGGGAAAAGAAACAGCATCCTGGGCATTCTGTATTATTGGGTGATGGATTTTAATTGTATTCTGTAGGAATACCATGATCACTCTTCTCCCATTATTAAGGAGCTGGGGCCCCATTAGATTTTTCTCATATATTCCTAGATAAATTGCAGATTTCTTTGCCACTGCTCCAGTTTTTGCAATAATCAATACTAAAACAGCCACGCAAAATGCTGAGTTACACAAGCTTATCCACAGTCAGAGATCTCACACATTAAAAAAAAAACAAAACAACAAAAAACACATCCTAAATAACTCCCAATATCCTGGCAGGAATTTAATACCTTTGCAGGTTTGGGTCAATTTTTAAGGAGTCCAGTGCATAGACAAAAATCAAAATTAAGGTAAAATCAGATTCACTCAAGTCAATACAATGTTAATGGATTTGGAAGATTCATATCTTGAAAATTTCCTCAGGGCCAGCCAGGCAAGCCCTGCCAATAAATGCCAAAGGGTTAACACAAGGTACAGCAGCAATTAGAGCAGGGCTCTGAGTGGAGTGAAATGGTTTTGGATGAAATTTTGCCTTCTGGATCTTTTCTGTACAAAAATATAAAGCCCAGGAAATGAATATTTTTCATGCTGCAGCAGCGAGAATTTATGAATCCAATAATTTCTAAGATGCTACTTGAAAAATGTTTCTTTATCCAAAGGTTAACTCCTTTAGGAGTACAAACCTCTAAATTTTCTCACTGGCTCTATTAGTTGGTACAACTGGATTCGCCAGCATTATAAATCTATCGGTTTTCCAGTCTATAACAGAATAATCCCTGAAATCTCATAGATATAAATGGAATTGCTAATTTTCAATAAATCTGCAGTAACAGGTAATAGTGTCATGGTCCCCAGCTCCAATCATTTTTGCAATAATAAATGAGACTATAGAAGACTCACTCTCGGCCATAAAATTTACTGTGCAGGGCACAGATTTTAACCCCCAAAGTACTTAACCAATTCCCCTCTCTTTGTTGTTGTCACTACTGCACCACAGCAGCTATTCCTGAGGTAGGATCAGGGCCACTTTGGGCTGCACAGGTTATTTATAGGCTGATTTGGGCAGGAAATGGAGAGTGTTTTTCCAACGTATATTTTCAGCCTGACAGTATTCAGTCCAGAAGGGCAAATCCAGGCTATTTTTAAGAGCCCAGGGACAGATGCAATTCACCTGAAACTTCCTCCCTGCTCAACCCCAAGCCTGAAATCTGCCTTTTAGGCCAGACAAGAGCATCAGAAAGGGCATTTTTTGGGGTGCTACAGGTAGATTGTCTTTGAGAGCTTCACATTTTATTATCCCAATTCAGCACAATCTGAGAGTGCACAATTCAAAGCCGTGTCTTACAAAGATTCAGGTGCTGGATTTAACATTAACTTGAAGTCACTGGACCGCTCCCAGTCACTGAATACCTTCCCAGTTTATTCAATCAAATATATGCACACATCTTTACAGGAATGAGGCCCAAAAGGGAATGGCTGGGAATGGATATAAGGGTCTGGAGAGCTGTACTTGCTTGTCCAAGATGTTAAAAACAGCTCCAGGAGTGGAATACACATCCCTGGAGTCCCAGTCCAGGGATCTGGCGACATGGGTCGGGCTTTCAGTGCCAGCAAAATAACACTGAAAAATATTAAACATGTTAGGAACGTGCTGAAAGGAAAAGTTATATTAACAGGAGATGTCTCTCTGAGCTGTATTGATTTTCAGCTCTGGGTGGAAGAAACTCTCCAGACAGACATTTAAACATATTATTGTCTCCTATTTACTCAGCAGATATACCTAACACGCTTTATGAGATGAGTTCAGGAGGGAAGAAGTCAATTAAAATCTGAATCTCATGCAGTTATAGAAGATTAAAATAACCCCCTATTTGTTATGTGGAGCTCTAATGCTCACCCCCAAAGCACAGGAGCACCTGAACTTCACTTTAAATCCCGCACGTACTTTCCCTGGATGTGTTCTTCAAGCTGGTCCAAGCGAAACAAAGTGCACATGCAGAATTCTTTTAGCTTGGAGTTGTTCAGCCAGGAATAAATGATCAGTCAGGAGCAGCTGCTGAGCTGGTACCAACCAGAACAGCTCCACTATGCTGGACAGGCCAGGAGCTTGCACTGTTTCTCTCAAGGATTTTTCTCTCTGTCAGGGCTGAGATAGGATGACGGAATTAAATATTAAGTTCTGCATCAAAGATATTGCATTTGCATGACAAATTTGGGGGACTTTTCTGAGCTGTGTGACTTTGTGTGAATCACTTGGTGCCTCCATTTCCCCGTTTATCAAGTGTAAACATTGCTATTCACTCTCATTGACTTCTCTCTGAAGTACTCTGGGGTCTTTGGGCAAATACTCCATGAAAGGTGACAGAAACAATGGCGGTGGCCATCTTAAGGAGACCCACAAGCAGCTCTTTTCACACTAGCACATATGGGAAATAGGGTAGAGCACATGCAAGTGTGGGAACTGGAGGGAAATGTTCAAGAAATGCCTTTAGACCAAAATCTGCTCCCTTTGATGTCAGTGAAGCCCCTTTAGTGAAGCCCTTGACTGGATGCAATCTCTGTAGAAAAAGGGAAATACGATGTGGGGAGGTGGTGGTAATTCCTCCACTGAAATCCTTATACATGATATAGGGCTTTTACACAAGAATTAGAAGAGAAGCAGAAGTTCAAGGGGAAAGAAATGCTGTTTTCTTCTCACCTTAAAATGCAGGAAATCATCCATGCCAAAACCTACCCAGAACATTAAAAGGCAATGAAATGAAAAAACCAAAACCTACCCAGAACATTAAAAGGCAATGAAATGAAAGCCCAAATGATGCTGACAGAAAGGGGGCTGTACACACAGGCAGGTTCAGGGGGAATTTGAAGATAAAATGGTCAGAGGTAAGTAAAAGCTACAATGGATATTCTGTTACAGGTATTAGGAAGTAAATGAGAAAATGGGTGAGTTAAAAAGAGAAAGGATAAATGATCAATAGAAAATTACACTGAAGACAGAAAATTTCTTCATTCCAGCCTTGGCTGCAGAGCCTGGTGCAAAGCACCGTGGGGCTACTGTGCTGTTAAAAGGGATGTGCTGCCCCTGGAGCTGTAGGGAAGGGTGCTGAGGGAAGGGTGAGAGCAAGCAGGCAGAGAGGAGACTGAGTCGAGAATCTGGAAGGAATTTGGGAATGCAGTAGCTGAGTCAACGTTGAATTTTACAGACTCATTACAAGTAGTAAATATTTCAGAAAGCAGAGAAAGACATCTGTCTCCTATTGCAGCCACTTTCCAGTCCTTCCTGCTTTGTTTGAAATAGAAATCCAGGCTGGAATGTGGATGCATTGTGGGTAATGCTTTCCAGGAGGAAGGAGCCAGCCACCTCTGGAAGCACAGGCTGGTGCCAGTGCTTCCACTAAAGGTCTTTTAACAAACTGCATCTGAACTGGCTCCTGTAAAACTCTTTTTACAGTGCTGAATTTAGCACAAGAACTGATCTCCTCCATCACAGTCCATGACATATCCGTGGTCTCTGCATATGAAATATAATGAGATTTAGGTTATTATGTTCTTGAAGTAATAGATTGTGGCTTATAAAATTCTGGAAGTTGTGTACTTTGTTGTCTATTTCTATGGTTGTTTCTGAAAGAAGGGGCAAGTCTTTGTGGAAGTAGGTAGGATTCCCATTACTTTTCTATTAAAAGCATTGCTTTGATTAATAGACTGAAAATTTTAATAGAAGAATTTTCTGTCTAGCAGACTCCCAAATCCTTCAGAACATCTTCTAGAAGCTGCTCCTCAAGATAATTTCATCATTTAAAAAAAAAAGAAAGAAAGAAAGAAAGAAAGAAAGGAATGGCAGCCAGATACAGATATCTTTTCACCTTCCATCTACCTGTTAAATAAATTTGTCATTTCTACAGCCAATTCAGGAGAGGAGTTATCAGATCCTTTCCTTGGAGACCCAAGTGTAACCTTGCAGGTCTCTGGGGTCAAGCCCATACCTTCTCAGGAAGGCTCCGTGCACAATTTGATAGTCAGGGCAGTCATTATCAACCAGCCTGGCACAGGCCTCCAGGGCTTTCCCATGGCGCAGGGGCTGAACTGTGCTGCCCATGCCTCCTCTCACCAATTATAAGTTCTGTACAGTTTTTTAAAAGACTGCAAAAACATATCAACATCATTCCCTTCTTTGTAATGAGGAAGCAATTTTACCTTATTATAACTGACTAAATATGCATGGGCTGACCCAGTAGGACCCTCATTCACCCTTATTCTTTCCCTCTGGAAATCATATTCCATTTTCATCGTTTCCATTTCAAATTTTTCTTCCTCCCCATCCTTTCTGTGCGCTCTCTCTTGATCCCATTCTTGTTCCATCTTTATCTTTCCCATGCTGAATTGTCACTCTTCACGCTCCTGCTCTCATTACAACTTCCTTTGTGTTTGATGCTCACTCACTCCCCTCCTTTTTATCCCGTGCCTTTCTAACATCTGCAGTGGTTTAGCACTTTTTTGCAGTGTGTTTGCTGTGCAGACTCCTGTGCATGGATTCAATTAGTTGATAGCTGTCCTTAATGCTATTTGCTGCCTGCTCCCTGATGCTTCAAGTTGGTAAAGACCAAGGCAGGAAGCAGAGGGAGATGGGTGTAGCACATATCTGGCTGTGCCCTCCCAGAAGATCCCTTGTACCTACCTCAGCACCCACCCAGGTCTTCCATCATGCCCAACCATGTTCCTGGTGTGCCTGTTCTGGGTACCCCCCACCTCTCCATATGTAATTCCCCCTCAGGAGTTCCTCTGAGAACTCCCAGTGTGGACACAAATCCTTTCCAAGGGTTTATGCATAGCCCTGGCTGTGTCTGGAGACCACAGGCTGAACTGTGAGGAAATTTACAGTGAAAAAAAATCACCTTTCAGCCATCATAGCAGAATCTGGTGGGATTGTTTAGCAGAGCATGTGAAACCTCCTTCCTCAGGGACAAAATGCTGCCCGTTTCTCATGCCCATCATGCCCCAGGCCTTGGCAGAAGAGCAAGGCAGGTGATGCAGAGTCAGACAAGGAGGCTGTAAAATGCCTCAGAAAATCCATTCCCTGAAAAACTCCCTGGGCCTTAATGGCAAAGTGAAGAGAATGCCATGGGCACATCAAAGCTGGGAATCCCAGTGCCCACTGGAGATAACTCCCTCTGGCTGGACTTGGATACATTTACAGAAATGAAAACAGCATTGAGAGCTTTATCTGGGATAAACTAAATCACCTGAGTAGCTGATTCAGAGAGCATTGAAAGGAAAGAGATAGACAGCTCCCAGAGCTGGCAAAGGCTTTAGACCACCAAGCATTCCCAGCAGCACTCAGCATGTGGTAAAAACTCAGCACATACAGGTGATGATGGGGAAAAAAGAATTGACAGATATGAGGCGTGAGCAGACAGGTTATGAAGCCTTAAACTGAGGCACTCCTCCTGTCCTAGGGCAGGCTGATTGCATAGGAACCATTCCTGCCAATCTGGATTACTTTCTTATGGACAGGAGATGCTTTGTTTTGGTTGACCAAACTGTATTTTTACACTCTGTATGTGTTTCCAAGGGCACACAGGTATTGTTCTCTTCTTGACATTTGAAATTTATTGCTTTCCTTTTGATGTTTAAAAAACATGTCAAGCAGACATATTTTTGAGGCAAGTAAGATCTCTTATGATCTCTGACAAGGTGAGTAGCCAAGCAGACCTTGGCTGTAGGTGTGGGAGACAAGAAAATGAGAGTTAAAGCTTCCAGATACCTTTGTGACATCAGCCAAGGGTGGAATGAGTGCTTCCAGCTGGTGCTGGAGATGCTCTGTGCAGGGAGAACAGCACCGTGATTTCTGTGGTTCCTCATGCACAACCCCTGTCTCCAGCCTTCCACAAGGCATTGCACTGTGTGTGCATCTTGTTTGGAGGAGTTCAGGCTGAGAAAGGATCAGCCTGGATATTTCCCTTTATTGATCTGTGCTCATGTTCACACGTGCAGGGAAATTCTTTCTGTGCAAGCAAGCTGAACTAATAGAGCCAGCGGAGTGAGCAGCTCTTAACAGCTTCTTATTATCATCTGTCTCTTCTTCAGATGCATTCTGGTGTGCCACACATTTAGCTCTGTCTGCTGGAGAAGTAAAAAAGGTCAAATGAAGGTGAGAACACTTCATTCAAAATTTTTATGAGTTATTCAGACCCACTGTATCATTACCCCTTGGAAACATATGTTTTCCGATAGCGGTTTAGAAAATATTCAGCACATCTCGACAACCTCTCCTGAGCAATACACATCAGTTGTCACACTTTGTCATGTGCCATCAGGTTGTGTGGTGCAGTGAATTTGCTGGGGTGTGATAAACTGCAGCCATTTGAGATCCCATCCTGATAATTCCTGCGTCTGGAAATGTAATGCTGCAGGATGTGTCTTCTGAGGAGTCAGAAGTGTTTTAGTGCATCCCTATTTCAGCTACAATTTAGAGGCTTTCTGGGGGAAATGCTTGGTCACCCCCCTCCTACTCACAGAAGGATATGAGCATGTTAAACATAACTTTTGGTTAAAGAGTTTCCTCAGAAGGTGTAGGATTTTTAGTGGTCCTTGACCTGGGCTGATCAAGGTGAATATTCTCAAAACCACTTTTTGTCCAGGGTAGCTTCAACCACCGCATTCAGATGTTTGAACCTGGGAATTCCAGGCACCCTGGTACTGTAAAAGAGACATCTGTGTGTTCCTCTCCACTGCCTCTTTGGGAGCCAGGTGACGAGAGGTAAGATCTCACCTGCAGAAGCATAAACAAGAGCCTGTGTTTCTCAGTAGGATTTTACCAGCTTTTTGCAGGATAGTGGGGGTTTTCTGCTGTGTCTCCCACCCATCCTCAGAGCTGGGTGGTGCCTGGCCCTCAGCAACCTTTGTGCTGATTTGGGAGTGTTTCTACTTCACCTGGAGCCTTTCCCTCAGAGGAGACAGGGACCTTCCTTAGGGAGCACAGCCTTGCCTGCTCCACTGAAGTGCTTAATGCCGCTGCCATCCCTGTAAGAGTGGGAACAGCGGTCGGGGTGTGTGGGGACAAAGGGGACTTCAAATCCACAGCCAGTCCTAAAGCTGCTCACTTGAACTGTGCATTCATTTCAGACATCAGTCAGGGTAATTATGTTAGTTATAACCTTTTAAAGTAATCCTAAGGCTGGAAGGCAGCAGAAAACCTGACTGGTTCAGGATGCCTCCACCTTTGGAGAGAGGTTGCCACCCATGTTTGTGGTGCTGCAATGAGAGCAATAAGGATGATGATTTTGTTAAACAATCCTTTCTGTTCACTGTCCTTTTACCCCAAAAACAATGCCCATAACTAAGTTTAAGTTTATTTACTTCCCAGAGGAGTACTTTGCAGCAGTTGGACAGGAACCTTAACTAACATTCTTTGAATTCCAGCAGGTAACTAGTGGGATGTCTGATTCAAGCAGAGCTTATTGGAATTGTGTTAATTTGTGATAGTTGTCTATTTGGATCAGAGTTGAGTCCTGGAAAGAGAAATCTCTTTAAAATTATCTGTAACCCAGACTGCTGTGCAAGGTTATCAACATCTCAGCTGCCAGGAAAGTTAGACTGGGAAGTTTCTGGATGGAAAGTTAGACATTCACAGCCCCTGTCTCCATGGGTATGTTGTCACTCAGTTTGTTGGGAGTAAAACCAAGCCCTTGTAATTCCAGGTGCTGAATGTAAGGATCTCATGTTGTAAGGCTGGCTTTGGAAACAAATCTACAGGTTGAATATGGCCCCAATAACTCGTGAGTGGTGTCTGAGGTCACAGAGAGCCCCTGAATCCTCCCCCCCTGCAGGCCCTCACTGGAGCATGGGGGAAGCTGAAGGAACCATTTCTTAGGGGTTTGCCCCCAGTGGGTGAGCACTGGAGAACTGTGGCTACAGGTGAAGATTTTCAGGCTTCAAAAAAATCCACCTTTATTCTAGCACTCACCGTGGTTTAGGAAAAAAGTGAAATTGTGAGGGTTTACAGCCTCATTTGCAAACATCTGTTTGGCAAGAAGGGTTTTATGATGGTTGTGTGAGCTGACAAAGACTTAGAGGACAGGGCTGTGCAGCTTCCTCGTGCTGAGCTCCACGGGGAGCCTATCAGTCACCTGCTCCCCTTGCGGACTGAACAGGCAGGAGAGTGACAAGACTACATTTTTTTGGAATGGCCTAATGGCTTTTCTTACATTTCTTGCTAATTGCACCCTCTCAAATGCTGAAAAACTAGAGGCTCTTCCCTCTGTTGCCCCATAATGCTGGCCTTAAACATAATTCTTTTGGCATCTCTGTGCCATGCTGTGCCAACTCTGTGGGACCTCACACATGCAAAGGTGCTTTGCTTTATGATCAACAGATTTCTGAACCTCAGCAGCTTCTTGGTTTCTCAGTCTCCTGATGAATGTTTTGAGATTTGCAGAGCACTGAGCCAACTTCTAAGGTGTCATTATGGATCCTGAAGTGAGAAGAAAACCTTTCTATGCCATCCATTGAAGTGCTTAACTGCATCTGCTTTTCTACCCCCACCTCATCAGTGGCAATTTGGAAACTGTAACCACAAAACAGCTAGCAGGCCAAGTGTGTAACCAGCATATCCAAATGATCTCAAAGCCCAGATTTCTATAGCTTCTAATAGCCTAATAAATGAATTTTTGGTACTGAGCTAAGTACAGTCATATATAATTGCTGTTATTCTCACATTAAGCTGCAGGGAAGTGGCAAACCCAATTAGATTAAATCCTACCACATCTCCTTGGGATTTGTGGTAGACATTTAAGCAGAGAGACATGTCACTTCCACAGACCAATTTGCTTGTACCTGTCTGCTTAGATTTATTGTGATTTGTCCTTGGTTTTGTGTATGTTTATTTGCAGAAGCCAGCTCCAGATGCAAAACACATCAGTGGAGCTTTGGAACATTATTTTTAATTAGCTGGATTCGGTTTCTAGTAACATGCTTGAATTGCTTCTGGGCTACTAATGGAGTGTGGAAAATAAATATTGTTGCTCTTGGAAAATTTTTTTTTCTGGTTATAGCAAACTTCCCATGTCATGGCAGGGAGGCTTTATTTGCCATGAGCCTCACAATGCAGGGCAGCCAGTCCAGACAGAAAATTACAACTGAGTTTCCTCAGTTTTGTTCTGCTGTCTAAAACCCTGATAGAGATCATAATTACACTGGAAAATATCACAGAAACTGCTGGGGAAAGTTGAATTTTTTTGGTTTTTTTCTGAATTTGAGTTTTTCTGAACTGAGTTGGATGAAGTTTACCTCAGTCAGCACCTGGCAGAAGGAGGGCACAAAGCAGATAATGAAATGTGGATCCTAATCCAAGGAAGTGGATTTGCTTCTCTCTGCCAGGTGTAGTTTCTGAATTCTCCTGTACATTTGTATGAAGAGCCAGCAAACCCTTTTATTCCCCCTTTTATTCTGTGCTTGGGTAAGCTATGGCACAAGGAGAAGCACATGAAGAGCTGGGGATGGGATATGCAGACAATTGCTTGTTTTCTTTGCAGGAAAACATCACTCAAAAATTATTACCAGGCTAAAACATTTCACACAGGACACATTTCTTCTTTCAAAGGAAGAAAACAATGCAGATTGACACCAAAGAGCAGAGTTCAAAGTTCTGACCAAGCAAGGGCTGACAAATCATACAGTTAAATTCCAAGTGAGTGAGCCCGAAGCCCTGCAGTACTGAAATCACTGGGCTTTAGATAATTCTTGTTGTAAACAGCCTTTTTTACAGGTCTGTGAAACTCTTCCTCTGCCCACTCTTTGTTCAGCTCAGGAAGCAGCAGTGCCACCAATGCCTGTCCGTCCACAGAGATTTTACAGGCAGACTTTCACCGTGGGCAGGGATTTTACCGAACTCAGGGAGTCACTGGCATTACTCAGGGAAAGAGAGTGAAAATCCTCAGCAGAGTCCCTGGCAGGCTGAGCTTCCCTGGCAGCTCCCTGCAGTGATGGATAGCCACAAAAAGCCAGGAGAGGTGGGAAGGGGCAGGATTTGGGCAGGCTTTGGGGCTGGACGTGAGCAGGAGCTGCCGAGCAGGGGGAGCTCTGTGGCAGGACACTGGCAGTAGGGATGCCATCTGCTGCTCGCAGGGTGAATAGCTGGGAAGGAGGCTCCGGAAGATTTCCTCCAGGGTTTTTGGCTTTGCGTGGCTCTTGTGTGTGTTGTGGATATGCACAGACGTCGCACGCGTGTGGGGTGCATTTGGGGCGGCCCGGCTCACAAAGGAGCCTGAGTCACAACGTGGGTAAAGGCACAAAGGAAGGTTGTGGGGGCAGAGAGCAGAAGATGGAAATTCCATGTCTTGTACCATGTGCCCTCATTGCAAATGTACTGAAAATGTTCCAGGCCAAGGAAAAGGATCATTTGGCTCCTTGTCACTTACACATTTCTGAAGGGCTCAGAATTAAGTCCAGCCATAGGAAGGAAATTCTGGTTCTACTGCAGGTGAATGTGGAAGGTTTTATCTCAGGAGAGGAATAACCAAAGCCAGCAATCTGCCTGAGACCTGTAAGACATGCAATACCCTGTCTATAATATGACCTTTGGATTCCTAGCCTGTCTTCTCTATTAATAATTTGTAAATGCATGATGGAATTTTTCTATATCTTTTATCCCTCTTCTTTTCCACACCTTGGGTTCAAGAAGCATTTGGACAACCCCCCCAGGCAGAGGGTGGGATTCTTGGGGCTGTCCTGATCGGGGCCAGAGCAAGACTTTGATGATCCTTGTGGGTCCCTCCCAACTCAGGCTATTCTATGATTCCATATTTTTAGGTATTTTTCACTCCTTGGCCCTGAGCAGCAGTGCAGTCTCTGTGGGACACATCCATCTGCTCCGTGTCCACGTATTTCTCTGAACCTCAGACCAAAAGGCCATGCTGTGAACACAAGTGACAAGGACAGGAGCCCTGGCAGCCCTAGCCCTGCACGAGGTTACAGTGCCAATGACCTGCAAGGTTTGACAGACTACCTGCCTCCTCCTTTTGTATAGTCATGTCAGGGGTTATTTAGATACCAATAACAGCAGGACTGGAAACACAATTGCATCATTATTTATATCTGTCGAGCAAACTGCTGCGACCAATATGATGGTTTGGAAAACAAGTCAGAAGGTGTTTGTTCAATGGTCTCTTCTATTGATTGTTATCAAACAGCAACTCATAATTTTGCACAGTGAGAATTTCATGACTGCAGTGATCTGAAGTACGTCTCTGCTCACAAACCAAGCTGTTTATTTAATTAAGTACTTGTGGCTCTTTGGATTTAATAATTCTAATTAAATTGTTATGGTTATGACTTGCATTTGGATTATGCCCACAGCCTCAATTAAGGCTATGAGAAGACCTCATAAGAACGTGGAAGAACTCATTGCTTTCCTCAGAATGATTAGGATATGGGATGGGGAAGAACCCATGGGGTCATCAGTGGACTTTCAGGGTCTATGCAGATGGGGCAGCTTCCTCAAGGACTGAGAGAGATGTGACCCCCTTCTGCCTGCACTGAGAGCAGCCAGAGCTGTGGGGGACAGGGACTGGGTGTGCAAAGATAACCAGGGCAGACAAAGGTTATTCTTTGAACTGCAGGGAGAACAAAAAGGCTTCTCTGCACTTGCAGTACTAGGCAAGTAATTACACAATCAGGAGCCAAAATTGTAGAAACTTTGGCTGGAAAAGAACCATGTTTGGATAATGCAAATAGCAATTGGATTTCATGAAGCGCTGAGTGTATGTTTATAGCCATCAGTGAGTAAAACACACTTGACATTTCCAGTCGTGCCACTTCAATGTCACAACTAGAAAACCATTCTTTTTCTTACTCCAAGAGGGCCATATGCTGTAAGATCCTGTTGTCAGGAATCCTTCCTGATTCCCCTCAGAAGATGGGAATGTGTGCTAATGGCTGGGAGGAGTGCCGTGACTTGGCCATAGGAAAGCAGCAGAACTGAACATAAAACCTGTCCCTGTTGTTGGAAATGTGGGTAGAAACATGACTGGCACCTGGCTCATATTTACTGAGTGACTGTAGCACACAGGCCCTGCAGGGTTGTAGAGAATGTCCCATCTTTACCTTCTTACTCACCTTTGTTTGTGACGCTGAGGTCCAGCACAGCTGTTGCTATTAATAAAAAGTAGGGCTGTTACTGATGGAGGTTTCTTTCCAGTGTGAACAGTGCTGGCTGAAATAACAGCGATTTTTCCAGCCATGAGTAAGCTTCACACAGCACTGGGGTAATCTGCTCCTGGTGGCCCTTTTTGAGCAGGGTGTTGGACAAGGCAACCTCCAGAGATCCCTGACAACCTCAATCATTCCATGATTCTGTGATCTCCATTGTTTCTGCTGGACTCAGAGGCCATAAAAGGCATCTCCTGCTCTTTGAGTGTAGCCCTGGCAGAGCAGTAAATAAAGAGCTTCTCCTCTGTCCCCTGCTCTGACACTGCTGCCTCACGAGCAGGAGTTCACCTCTGCAACGCTGCACCAAGCACTGTCATTGCAGATAATAATTCTCTTACTGAGTCCGAAGGAATAATCACAATTTTTTTTTAATCGCAATTTACTGTGTCCTTCAGGCAGCTTGTGGGAGTGATGGTGCTGGCAGCACAACAGCATTCAGAATTTTGTACTTCCAAACACAAACTCCTTTCCCATTTAGGAGGAAAATGACCCTATGTTTGGCAGTAGGGTGGTCGCACCTACTGCTAAAACAGCCCTTATGGAAATTAATTTGCATTCCTGCATTTGTTAGCTGGTGGGTTGATCTTTTTCCTGACATTTTTTGTTCCAGGTTATTGCACATCTTTGCCTGTTTGACATTGAAATTGCCTCCCAAGTTGTGTCTCCACAGGCTTGTTGAGTTTGCAGCTCTCCATTGGTTTAGGCACAGCAACTTTTGGTGTTTTGGAAGCACATGTCAAAATACAAAACAAAATGCTGGTTTGAACACTCTGCACCAATCCCTTACCCTGTTTGAGACTGACAGCCTGTTCAAAGGCAATCATTTTTGCTGCTGGATGAAAGATGGAATCTTTTCAAATTTTATGTCTGTGTGTAAGTTAAGTAACATTTTTGTGATAGGAATGTGAACTACAAGTAGTAAAGCTGATAAAAGCCAGACCCACACCAAGAGGAAAAATCAGGTGAGATTTGACCCTGGAATTTTTGCATGTGGAATTCACCTTTTCATGCTCTAACTCTGCAGAGGTGGAGCTGGAGATGCTGGAGTGGGGGATGCTGATGGTCCTGACAGATGACCCCCCAGCTCTGACTGATGAGGTTTTTCTTTAATGGGAGAACAGATTTTCCAAGTGCTTCCCTGAGATAAGGGTTTAAAGACAGTGCTGGGAACTGTCTGGTACGAGGACCACACAGACCTTCCTCAGAAACTGCTGTTGGCTAGGTTTTTAGGGCTGGTTATGTGCCTTTGCCAAGAGATTGCTTAAGATCTGGCAGTGCACAGAGCAGATGTCAGGATATTCATCGTGTAATTTAGGAATGCTGTCTTGCCATTTGCTTGTTATTGTTACCACTACTTTGATATCTTCAGAGAAAGAGATGGTTATTTTACAAAACTTCATTCTATTGATTTATTGCAGTCATGAGCTATCATTCAGGATTCCTACAAAATCAAAGCATGAACATGCATTTTAATATTTTTTTTTTACACAAAGGTGAATTCATGGTTTGAATAAATACAGCTAAAAACCTGGCACCAACACATACATACCTATTTCATTAACACGTGCATGGCTATTTCACCTGTCTACTGTGCTAAATTATTTACATTATTTTTGATGTGTAGAGGTGTAATCTTGTGAACTTGGTGTGGACAGCAAGCAGGCCTCCCTGCCAGCACCCCCGTGCACTGTGTGGTGTTTACTTTCCCCAGTATCTCATTTCCCCCCTCTCTCTTGCCGTGTTTTCATTAGCTCCTTTAATAGGTGCTTTGGCAAAGCTTCCTCATCCTCCCCTTGTTTTCTTGGGAAGTTTATGTAAATTGTTTTTTCCACTTGTTTTTACGTCTGTGATCCTGTGATCTTTTCCAAAGTCTGATGTATTTCATGGACGTCCATGGGGGAAATTTTCTCTGATTATTATTAGCCTTAGACTAAGATTTATTTTTTGGTCAAGTTTCTTATTTCTTTATTTCTGAGGTCACGTTTCAGCTCACACACTTTCTCCCAAATTGTTGACTGCTTTTGCTGTTACGGCAAGTGAAGGCCGCTAGAGGACTCTGTTTTCCATCTTTTAGCAGAGCAGCTAGCTCTGGAATCAGGTTTTGCAGTTCTGTATTTTAAGCCTATATTTTTACAGAGCACACAAACCCACTCGTCTGCACAAATATACCATTTACAGAGTAACCAGGGAGCATTGGCCACCCATTTATCAGAAGTGCATCCAAATGATGAGGAATTCCCTGCAGAAAATGTTGTTTGTGTTCTGCAGCGTTTAAAACAAAACCAATGTCTGTGCAGCTCTGTGTGAATATTTGAGGCAATATTAGGATTCTGTCTTCACTTTTGGCCAGCACAACTCTTTATTTGGTTCTGGGCTTTCAAGATACCAGTTGATATAAATAAAGAAGTTTCAGAAGCTTTCAGGATTTAATGGTTTTTAAAACTTTTCCCCCAACTTTTCCCATTGGACTCTTGGAGAGAACTTGCCCATCCTGAAAGGTACAGTGGATTTGGATTCTTTCCAGAGACTTTCGAATCTCTTTTCAACAGAAAGGGTTCCCTTGTGGCAATTTTGAAGGAAAGGAACAAAAATAAAGCAGATCGTGTCTCTGTTGAGGGCAGACAATAGAAATTACTGTGATTCAGAGCCATTATTTGGTTTTTTTTTCCAATATGTGTTTTCCAAGACTAACAGAGGTTCTGCTGTCGGTCCCCAAGGCTGTTTACCCAGCAGCTGGTTGGCCACTGCCCACCCAGCACTGAAAGCGTCTAATTGCAGTCAAGTGAAAACTGCCAGGGGAGATCTGGCCTCTCTTGGCTTTTCAGTGGCAGCACAGCCCAGCAGAGGCAGCAGAAGGGACTCAGGCTTTCGTGCAGGGTTTGAGTTCAGTAGTGCAAAGGGATGGAGGCAGCTCCATGGAAAAGGACCAAATTGCCCCTGGGTTCTTTGTGGCTCCAACAGGGAGTGCTCAGAGTTTGCTCAAGTGAGCACAAGCAGAAAGCCCTCAGAAAACCTCCTGCTCATGCCTGGGTTTATTTTATAATCAAGTGACATACTGGAATGCTCTCCTCTCATCAACTTACTCTTTTAAGTAAGTGTAAAATTAAAAAAAAAAAATTAAAAAACAAACAAACAAACAGAAAAAAAACACCAACAACAACAAAAAAACTACAGATATGTGGCATTTTGAGAACATTTCAGTATTTTCTACTTCGTGCAAGGCTTGGGAAGACAAGAAAAGAGGCCAGGGTGGCAATAGCCTCTGTTCTTGAGAAGGGCAGATGAGGCAAGGGAGAAAGGGTTCTTGAGTGGCTGGGATTGTAGGAGATGCTCGGCTGGTTGCCTGCTTGTTTGCTTGGGCTCTGCTTAGTCTTCACCTGTGATTTTTGAAGGCAATTTAGAAATTATTTCAGTAGGAATGATTTGATAGCTATTGATGCAGTGTTTTAATGCTTTTCAGAAATCCATCTGTCCTGCAGTCTGTGGAAAAAAAAAAAGGAAATATCATCAACTTGTGAAACATTTGTCTTAGATTGTTATGATGGGTAATTTTTACAAGATTTTCCTGGACTTGCTGGAAATCTCTGATTAGCTGTGGGGTTTTAAAGAAGAATGGCAGAGGAAACACAACCACTTCCCTGAGAATCGATTTTGAGTATTGAAAGCACTGAATGTGATGCTTTCTTTGAAAAATAGGTGTTACAGCCCAGGCTACATCATTTTCTATTGACATTTCTTGATGACAACTTCTGTTTATCCAATTTCTTCCATTTGAGAATGTATTTGTACATTTTTTCTAGACACAACACATCCACTGCCTTTGAAGTCTATAGTGAAATAAAAACCAATCTTCTCTTTTGTTCCATTTCTTATCCCTGCCCTATTTAGCACAATGCAAAGAATGCATAAAGGAACCCTGCAAAAATATTTAAATCCTGCTTGTATCTTGAGTTGGGATATATTTAGAAAGCTTAAACGATTTAGCTTCAAGTTGGCCTGAATGGTGGGAATTACACATCAAAACTGTCAGTGTTCCTGACACAGTTTATGGTAAGAATTTTAGCAGCTGTTGACAATGAGCATCAAACCTCCCCCATCTCCAGTTGTCTGTATCTCTATTTGATTTCTCCCTATTCACAGAGCAATGCCATCTCCTGTTGTTCTGCTGTGGTGGCAACCTTTTCACTGGGATCTAGGGGATGGGAACTTCTTCCAAGAAAGAAATGACTGCACTTAGCATGCCCAGAAGCTTCCAACGAAGAAAAATATTAATTGATGAATTTCAGGGATTTCATTATGAACTTTAGAAATAAAAGTACCTTGACATGGGCAGTGTGACTTTATGTCAAAACAACCAGCATCATTTTGTGAAGATCTGCTGATCCAAATACCAAATCATCCTTCTCTATGAAGTGTAGAACTTAAATGGGAACAGTGTCTGTCCTAATTATTCCAGTTAAAAAATTCTTTTTTCTTCATTCTCCATTTGAAGCTCAGGAGTGGATTTTGGCATGAACTGTCTGTAAAGGAGTATTTGTGGCTCACACTTGGCACATGTCTCTGATGACACTGGCAGGGCCAGGGCACACCAAGGTCAGAATCAGTCCTGAGGGATGTGCACAGACATGAGAAGTTCACATTGCAATGTATGGTGTGAAGCAGAGGCCCTCAAAACAGGAAAATCATCAACCATTTGCTCAGATATCAGAAGACTATAAAGCAGGTGAGAGCAGGAATCCTGAGCCAATTGCTTTGAAACCATTGAAACCTCAGTCCTGTGCAGGAAAAGAAGGGCAGTGAGTGCTGTTAAATCTGAGGACTCCTGACCTGCCCTTTCTGCATAATCCTCCGGGAGGGAAATGAGCTCATGGAGCTGACAAAGCCCCGAGCCTGCTCTTCACACCTCCCCAGCCCACTGCTCCTGCCCCTCCAGAGGAGTTCAGCTCTGTGATGCTGACTTCAAAAGAACATATTTAAGTGCATTCCTGAATCAGAGTCAATATTTGTGAGAAGATCAGTGTAATAAGAATTTATGGTGAAAGAGAAGTGAAAACTGCTCAGTGACGTGTGATCCGTGGCTGCCTGTCTTTGATATCGTAGTTAGCAGAAGAAATAACAATTCTGCTTTGCGGCAGCTTTCACGATTTCCAGATTTATTTGTGTTTCAGACTAAAATAAAAACAAAGCTACTCTTTTTTTAAATAGTGATGTCAAACTATCTGAGTTTCTTCAGATCAAAAATATGAGGTTTGTTTCACCTAGAGGTGAGTTTGGCCTGCACATATCAAAATTTTAATATTTGACAAGGCATTGTGTCAGCACATGGGCACCCTGACTGCTGAGGGAGCCATGGAATGGTGGTATTCCTGGACTGCAAAAGCCAATCCTTGCTGGAACCCATCTGAGCCACAGTACTTGCCCAGATGGAATAGTTGACTTTACTGGGATTGGATTTTTGCACAGCAGGAGAGTTGCCCAGCCCTTGCAGGTCCCTAATGATATATTGTGGAACACAGGGAAAAATTTCTGGGACATTTTCATCAAAAGATGGGGGAAACGCACCACAAAGCTGCTGTTGGGTTGAACTGGAGGACTCTCAGGTGCTAAAATCACTTCCCATCAGTTACAGACTGAGCCCTAAATGCAGCAGTGACTGAGAGCAGCTGCCTTGTGAAATCAGCTGCAGCACTGGTTGCAGAGAAAACTGCATCATGATGTAGTCCTCATCTTGTAGTGTTTTGAGAACAGCCAGAAAAAATGACTTCAGGAGTGTGTTGTCAAAGTGAGAGCGAGCAGGAACTTGGCCAAGAAGCAATGCAGATTTTAATGGCATTAAAATCACCCAGTCAGTCCAAGCAGACCACCTTCACAAATTTACACTGCCTGTCTAAACACTATATGTTTTCTCAGCATTACAGATAGGTTGGTTTTTGATTTTTGGGTTTTTTATCCAGGGTTGTAAAAGCTTTGCACTGCTGGATGTTTTGTTCTCTGAGTGTTGGAGTGAGTTCAGTGGGTTCCTCAGCGTGGGCACAGCTCCATGTCTCAGTGGGCCTGTGTGTGTCCATGTGTGCTCCTTTGCTGTGGTCTGTGGTTTTGTAAGGGGAGAAAAGGACTCTTTGTGCCTCTTCATGAGCTGACAGCAGCATTATCATTTATCCCCCAGCACCTTGTGTGGGGATGAAGAGCTCTCATCAACTTCCATTGCCTGGCACTGCAGGCACTGCATGGTGGGAGCCACTCCTGCCTTGTGCACACTCAACTCCTGTCCCAGTTTTGCTTTTCTGACCATTATTTCTCTCATATTTTGCTTTTGTCCCCAGTCCCAGTGCAGCACTCAGCCCTCAGATCCCTTCCCCAGTGCTGCTGGTCTGAGGTGTGCACACTTGCTTGGCAGCATTTCCAGAATCAGACTACAGTTGTTTTTGTAAAAATTACAGTATCTCTGGCCTTGCCAGCAGTAATGACTGAAACAGAGCTACTCACACCCCACTGAATCAAGCTGACACTAAGATAATTATATTTCTGTTATACTTTCAGTGCTTCTCCGTGTCACTGTTGTGGACTGAAATGAAATAAAAAATCATAGGGCAGTTCAAAGCAATTAAAGTGTGAGGGCCCTGGCTCAGCTTTCAAAACAGACCTAAATGTTTATCTTCCCTGCAGCATAAATCAGCTCTGGCTCGCAGGGCTGGATGAGGAATGGCTCTTAACAGGGACTCTTGCAGTCCCAGTGTGTTTATTTAATGTGGCAAAAGGAATCTGTACCTCCTTGTATTTTTGTGTCTAAGAATCTCATAATTCAGATGGTTTCGCTGTCTCGGCTTAGCAATTCATAAACATCAATAGGGATTTCTCTTCACTGCACTGCAGCACTATAAAGAATGCTCTGCCTGGAGAGGGCAAGTCAGCAGAATTAGAAACTTGTCCTGTTCTGCAGGATGTCTGCACCTCTGTACAATTCAACAGGGAGCTGGCTTGCACCTTTTCCCACAGGGCTAATCATGAGAAGAGGAGGAGCTCTTTCCACTTTCTGATCAGCTGTGGGCTCATGAAGTTTACTTTGTCTTGCCTTTTCATATTCAACCTATTCTATGAATGATTTAGTATTACATGTCCTTTCCAGCAGCATAGAAGAGAGGGTGAGCTTTCCATTGTAAAGAAAAAGATGTGTAAAGTCTTTTCAAACCTACCAGCAGGTCAGATTTCTCCCCAAGAAATAATCAGCCTCAGCACTGCAGGAACATCCACAATCCTGAGTTTCAGCCTACGCATTAAAGGCTGCTGCTTGCTTTCAATAAATAAAATATTTTTAGATTTCAAGTCTATTTTGAACTTGCATGAGGGAGTGTTCAGTTTGGTGAGCTCAGTTTTGGTTTTTTAGCTTTCAGGAGATGAAGTCTTGAGAGTGTGCTGGTTGTAGCTGAAAAAATACTTAAAAGAGGAGGCTTAAAGCAGGAGTGGGTGCCCAGAGGTGTTTCTGTAAGGAGAAGGTCATGGGAAAGGTTCTGGGAAATAGGAAAGTTTGGGTGCAGGACTTGGTAATGTGGGCAGAGTGAGGGAATTGCTGGTGATTGAGCAAGGGCAGATTGAATATGCACTGGAATTCTGAGGATTGCAGAGAGGGAAGCTAAATCACGGGCTGGCAAGGGTAACATTTGCAGTTGGTGTGGGTGAGCATCTCCAGGTTCCTTCTGGAAATGTTATCCAGGCACTGATTTCCCACTTTTCCTGGAGCATAGGGCAATTTAACTTTAACTTTATACATAATTTCTTTTAAAATTGTGGGAAAAATGCAGTTCATTTTAGACAAGAGGTCCAGATGACACTTCAGTGAATGCTGGAAATTTCTGACAGTTTTTTAATAAATTCAGAGGTGGACATGATTCTGTCTCATGCACAAACTGTTGAATCAATAAATTCCAGTGGATTTATTCAATATTTCTTCTCTTTGGGGCTAGATATTTACCAGGCTCTTGAAGATTGATACAGACTGATACATGGAAATAATTACTGAAAAATTAACTAATTTTTTTCTTTTGTTTAATATTTTGGGCAAGTTCACTATGTCAGTGTCAGCTGGCATGTAACTACCCAGTGCTTCATTCACATTTTTGGTAGGATAGAGCTGGCTTGGATTACAGAAGGGGGCAGTGATGTTTCATTTTTTGGAACCAGAATCCTCAGCTAACAAAAGCTTCAGCTCTATATAACACAGGAATAAAAAAGCCCAAGGTTTGCTCCTGCTGTTTTGCTTCCTCATGTTGCAATCATTCTTCCTCCTTGTTATTACTTGATTTTCTTCAAGGGAAAAAGTTCCATCTTGGAGGGGGTATGAAGGCAGTGGATGGCACAGAGTGCTCCTGCCACCTGCCTGAGACCTCTCTGGCTCAAAGGACAAATTCTTGGTAATATTTCAAACTGCATTAAAATGTTCATGACCTTCTTGTTTCACCCCACAGTTTGGCCTCAGCCTTCTGACATTGCAGCTTATCAATGGTGTTTTGTGACCCCATTCATAATGTTCTGCTTCCTGCTGGGGAGGGGCAATAAAATGAGGGATCATTATAAAAATGAGCATATGCACAGAGCAGACAGGCTGCTATTCTAGGCACATCCTGCATCCTGGAGCTGTCAGACACCAGGCTGGAGGGGCTGGGTGTTTTTAGCTCACACGTGCCAGTGAGTGACAGCACAGTTTCATTATGAAGTCACTGTGCTGTTCTCACCTGGCTCCTGCTGCCCACAGTACATGAGATGGACGATGCCACAGAGGGGTTTCCCCACAGGAAATGTCTCTTCATGGTTTGCTCTGCCTGACTTCAACAGCAAACAGGGGTTGGGTGAGGGGGGATAATCCCAAAAGCAATCCCAGCACCTCATGGGTCCTCTCCTCTGGCCTTTCCCCCGCCACAGACCTGCTCCTGGCTCACCAGCCCAAGCACGTTCTCCTTTCTGCATCACCTCCCAGCTTCCCTTTTTCCTTGCCCCACAGGAGCCTTTCTCACTCACACTGGTTCAAGAGGTGCTTCAGCTCCTCCCTGCATTTCTTCCCAGCGAGGACACCCCAAGAGAAACACATTCTGTGGGAGCTGGGCCGCTCCCTTTGATCATTATTTCATTGCAGGGCTGTCTCTTGCTCTCCCATTGCTTGTGGTGTGCTCTTTATCCCTCACTTCCAGGTTTTCTCAGTGCTTTTCCATATGTAAGGAACTATTGGAAGCCCCCAGTCTTCAGTATATACATCAGACTTCTGTTTTTCTTTGACTTCTTCCGAAAGATTGGGGACAGATAAGCACCTTGAGGTACAAATACTTTCCCCTGCTGCTCATACATGTCCACCTCTATCTGTGGTTTGTTTTTTTTTTTTTTTTGTTTTATTAACTCAGTTGTTCTTTGTACATAGTCTAAGGGATACATGGTCCCTTGGGAACATTCTGAAATATTTCTATTATTGTTAAAATTCAGTGAAATAGCCCCTAGAAACTGAGACTTCATCTTGCTTGATACCTTGCTGAATAGCTCAGCCTTTTTGGGCAGACTTCTATCCTGCCATATTCTGTCTCTGCCCTGCCCTTGGAGAAGTAGAAATACTTTTAAAAGCCTCATGATTAATTAACCAAGTCGATTTTCAGAGAGCGAAAGCAAAATAGTTTCTGTGGAAAGTTTCTTTCTAAACAGTCATTCCAGATTTGATTCAATTGTGTACATCCAGTCCTGAGCATAGTTCTGAGGTGAAAATGTTTATCAGTAACAATTGTTGTGCATAGAGTCCATATCCAAAAGAATTTTCCAGACAAAAGATAATTTTATAGCATTTCTCAAGTAATTAAAGGACATATAATCTTCAATTTGTTACTAGAACACACTGGCAGAAAAATCAATCTCATCTTTAATTTTTTTAGTTTCAATGCCCAAATCACTAATATTTTAATCGAACCACTCTTCCCAAATGGCCTGCCATAGGATCAGGGCTTCTACTGCAAGTAGAATTGCTCACAAATCTTATTTCTTGATGTAGCCCTTTAGGGTTTGGGAATGTCTTTTTGGGAATAATTTGAGTGTGCTGTGACTTGTGATGAATAGTCCCAGCAAAGTTTCCAAGTTTTCCCATTGAAATTGAGGATAAATTATTTGCATTAGAACAAACAACCCTGTTGCTGACATAATTGCCACAGGTTTCTCCTTGCAAATATTGTAACATTGTTCTGGTTTGCTGTGATCTCATGAAGATCTTACAGGGTCCGGCTAAAGCCATTTAACTCTTTCCACTGGAGCCCACTGAGCTTAACCTCTCCCACCTGTCAGCCCTGTGCCCACCAGTGAAGTTCCTGGAGGGAAGAAAACAGCCAAGAAGTGGTGACAGGGGTGAGTGGGCAACCTGTGGCAGCAGTTTCAATATTTACTGTAAAAAAACCAACAGCTACTCAAATATCCTTAAAATCCGCAAGTTTTTAAGGAGTGGTATCAAAGCCCTCAAGATTAAAGTGGGTTTTATGGGTTTAAACTTAACAGTATTAAGTCTGTAAACCCAAGCTGGTAAATAATAATAATAATAATAATAATAATAATAATAATCTTACAAGTCATAATAGTTAAGAAATGGTGCTGGAAGCTGTTACAGAATTTCAGATGCTATTGTTGGAAGTTGATGTTAATGAAGTTGGTATCTGCTTTTGATAGGTCAGTCACTTCACTTATTGGCTGGTCTGCTTTCCCAAGGTCATTTTAATTAACCAAAATAACAGCAGGTGATAGAATATTTGACATAAAATACAGATAGCAGTGGGGAAAAATGAGGAATAATTCTAAATGCACGTGCTAGAGGTGTTGGTAATAGATAAGCAGTATCACAGTCCATTTTATACAGAGATATGTGGGAAGCTGGCTGCCTTTAAAATAAATGAATCTATTTAGGCAATCAACCTCTGCTGCACAGTCAGTGGCCTGCAGGAGGCCAAATTGTAATGTGGCAATGGTAGCTCTTAAAATGTCTTTACAAATGTCATGTTTTCTGTTTTCTGCTTGATTCCCTCGGTCAAACTGATGCTCTCTGCTTGGGGAAAACAGGCACTACAGTGTCATGGAAAAAATACTGCTCATTGAGAGCCAGTAAATGCTTTTGTGGGAATGACAGCACATCCTTTCTGCCCCCAAAGCTGGTCTGCACTTTCAGATGTGCACTGATGCTTTCCTACACTGAAAAATTAAAATAAAATTGATGGCTATAACTTTATGAAACACACAGGACTCTCTGACAACCCGGGGGTTTTTCACTAATTGCACGTACAAGGTTGAAATATCTTGATGTGAGAGCATTTAGGTTTTTGAATGTGTCAAAAAAGGTCACATTTGATAATGGTTTTTACATATTATTTTATGAAGAGAGTTAAACTCTCTGTAACTCCAAATCAAGAATTATTTCAGAGTTATCTGTAGGCAGAGTAATAGGAATGGTATCTGAAAGTGCTGCAGTTGAAGCAAAGCACATCAGGCACAAACTGAGCACATCCAAGATATTCACAATTCCACTACATGTCTGTTCTAGCCCTAAATGCATCAGGATGGTGTTCCCAGGTGTTCATTGGACCAGACATTGACTGGTTGAACAGAAGAAATGAGAATGACTGTTTCAGTCCATTTCCCAGAATATGTGCTTAAACACTCCTGGTTGTGTATGCCCATCTCGAGGTTTCCTGTACCATAGTAGGCTTTTTGTTTGGTACTCATGGAGCTTGTGTTACAATCTCTCACTCCCACTGCCAGACTATTCCTGGCTTCCTGGAAATGCTGGGTTCAAAGCCCACCTCTCCTGGTAAGATCCACACGCCCCCTTGCCTTATTTAGAACTGAATCTGGCACTAGGGGAACAGATCCTCTTGCCTCCCTCTTCACATGTTTTCTAAACTACATCTAAGTGGAAGTGATACATTTATAAATAAAGGTCACATAACACTGGGTGAGGCAGGAGGCTTCTGCCAGTTATTTTGGTTTGGATGCATCATTAATTAATGAGTTGAGCCTGCTCAAAAAAGTAACAGTAAATGTTTTCATCAGCTGCCAGTGTGACATGTCATTATATAACCTGACAATGTTAAAAAAAAAGTTGAAAATTATCTAAAGCATTTTGGTCCATCATAGTTTTAGCATTTATCTTTCTGTAAGACCTGAAGTGGTAAGTGACCTGAGGGGCTCCACAGGCACATTCCCACTGTTCCAGCAATGCAGGGCTACAAGACAGGGAGCTCTTGGCTCATGCAAAGGTCAGTTGGATTTTATCCATTCCCCTTCTAAAGCTCCCTCCCTCTGGGCTGGAGAGGCTGGAGGAAAGTTGGTCACACACGGTCTCTTGGGGGGGTCGCTTGGTACTGAACTCTGAAGCACTGCCTGCTCCCCATTGTCATCTACTACAGTCCCTCTGTTGTAGTTGAAAACCAGGAAGAGGCAAAGCAGGTCCTTATCTGCAGAGCAAAAGGGACAGTTCTCCCCTTGCCACCCCTCAGTGACAGCATCAATTGTATCTTACGTTTAGTCAGAAGCTTTGCTTGCAGTCTGAAATCCAAATCAGTGATGCTGTTGTGGCCAAAAACACCACCTGAAAGGCAGTTGGCTGCTCAGCAGTTGGCTTTTAGGTGTGGAAAGGTTACAGGTAAGATACAAACAGCTGGCTTTTAACATGTAGAGGTGTCTGAAGTTGATTTCTGTGGGTGATTGATTGGGTCTGTGGGGGACCATGCTCCTCTTTCTTCATCATTAATGCACAGAAGAAACTACTTTCTCAGTGAACCCGAGTTCCAAACAAGCCTTTGGAGCTTAGTCCCAGAACTTAGCATTGCAGTGGCTTTAAAGAGCAGAAGGATTTGGGAGCGTTACCTTAAGAGCCCAAACTTGTTCCTAAACAGTTCCCTGACTTTCCCTGGAGGGTTGTCAGAGGAAAGGGTCCAGCTGCTACTGCCAAGGATTAAATGCTTCAGCAGGATGAAGTACTGGTGCCAAGCTCTCTGCCAGAGCAGCAGTGAGACACTGCTGCATCGGGCTGCTGTGTGCCTCGATGAGATTGTTGATCCTTACCAAGAGAAATAGTGCTGAAAAATGCCAATACTTGCTCCAAGAAGTTCCCTTTCTCTCTTTCCTTTTAGTTTCCCCAGAAAATGGCCCTTTCCTTGCATTTAAACCATGGTTATGCTGTGCTCTTGCCCTGTTTTTGCACACTGTGCTTATAAACTAGCAGATAATTTAGAGTTGCTTTTCATGTAGGAATGCCATTTGCCCCTGGGATGTTTAGAGCAATTTCCAGCCTTGCCTTATGGGTGTTGGTGCTCATCCCTTATCACCATGCCATCAGTGGTAGGTAGGAGGCTTTAAGAATCTGAGCTTGAGAAATGAGTCAGACTCTTCATGCTATTCATCTATTTTCTGCTGCCTTAGCCATAGCTCTTAAGCACATTGTTCAAAGGCAGTGCTGCCTTCTGGAGGCATTTAATTGCTTATTTTATTGCTTAGCACATTAGTGCTCAGTTAGGTCCATCTCTCAGACACCATAAAAGCATGGGACATAAAGGTGTGGGGTTTACACCTTGTCTCTCCCCAGTGCACACCCAAGAGTTTGATTTCTGGATGAAATGCTGCATTTGCTTTGAACCTGCTTGGTAGATCTTTCTTTGTTGGTATCACTGTCACCAGCCATGGGTTGCTGTGCTGTGAACTGTGTGTAAAAGGCTACAGAAAAGCACTGCAATTGCATTATTGTTAAAGGAAAAAGTAGATTTTAACATTAAGCTATAATAGCTTTCAGAATTTTTTGATGCCTCCTCCAGATTCAGAGGTTTGCCAGTATTTCAGCAGTCGATTTAGTAATAAAGTTGGATGAGGAGCTTGTCTTTTTTTTCTTGCTTATAATTGTGGCTTGTGATTTTTCTGGCCAGGGAGAGTTTTAAATCTGTTTTAAGTAGAACTGAAATTTTGCCTGTGCTGTTCCACGTGTTCATTCTGACACATGAGCTTGTAAAGGGGGTGTTGCCTAGTTCCTCCCTTTGCTCCCTTGCAGCAAAGGGAGAAATTAGACTTTTGCATCAATGTACAAGTTAGGTAAGAGTTCAAGTAGTTGTTAAGAGAAACATTAATCAGCTTCACATGCAGTGCTATATTTTATAGGTTTGTGATTTATACTTGTGTGAGTGTTTAAATTAAATCCATGGATAAATTGATGATGACTGTAAAATTCAGCAAGAATTATAGAATATGGCTGCAGACAAGACAACAAACTTGGTTTAAATCTGTTAGAGAGAATAAGGTAAAAGTCCACCTGAGCAGACTGAGGTCACTGCAGGATTTTAGTCTTTAAAGCTGATGAAGGATTCATTAGACCACTACAGAAGGCAGGAAATGCCACTGAACAGAGCAGCAGAGGAAAAATCTATGAATTTCAGATTGGCAAAAAAAAAAAAGGGTGTCAAATTGGTATAAATAATTATTTTTTCAAAGCAACAATTGGAGTTTCATTACTTCTATCAAGCTAGATATAAGCTAATCTTCACAGTTTGTTGTATTTGGTTTTTGTGGGTTTTTTTTTTTTTTTTAGTAAGTAATACTATTAAATTTCAGAAAACTGAAGCTTCTGGCAAATTAGGAGAAGAGTCGCAGACAATGAGAAAATATTCATACATCAGTTCTATGAGACTTACATGAAACCCAGATAATTGTGTCTTTGACCTATGAACTGGATTTCTTAATCTGGGCTTGTGAATTGCAAAAGTTGAATTCCTTTTGAGACCTAGTTAGCAAATATCTCTGGAGAATAAAGCAGTATGAAATGGAGCCCTGGTTTTATTACAGAGGCTGCTGCAAGGGTGACTTTGTTTCATGTAATTGCTTGGGGACCTCCATCTGATCTCTTCACTTGAAGCTGATACTGCAGGCTTTAATTGTGTAAGGCTGCTCTTGAAGTGGAAATAGTTTACATTGGCAGATTCATTTCTACGGCTGAATATCTTGGCCTTTGTCTCAGATAAAAATTAATTTTGCACCTCTGCATCCAGCACTTCTGACAATGGCACTTGCTGCTGCCCCTCCAGGAATTTTCAGCACCTCCAGGATAAACTCCCCTTTCCAGGTGGTTCAAATGGAGTGCTGAGCTGTTTGTCCCTTTCTAAAATACTCCACATTAAGGGTGTGGACAGCCAGATCTCAAATCCAAGGAAATTGTATTGGCAACCAAAAAAAAAGCAGGATAAAACATAAGTTCTCTTGTTTTCCTGCTTTCCAGTTTAGGTCGATTTATGAGTGTATTACTAATTCCTTTACAATTTAGGATTATCATGGAATGTTTGGGAACCCAGGTAAAAATGAATGACAATTCCTTGCTTGAAGTAATGTTTCATCTTGCAGATGGCAATTCCAGGTTTGGCTCCAGATTTAGAAACAAAAGAGAAATCTGAAGTATTTGGGGGTAGCTTTTAAAAATAATAAATCAATTTGGATGGGAACAGGCAGAATAAAGGGCAGATAAGGCAAAATAATGCCTACAAATACCAACTTATCTCGTACACATCCTAAAGCCCAGCGCACTGTGTGAAATCAGGGCAGCCTAGGAGAGTGCAGGTTACTCTTATCAGTAAATGTTATCAGGATAGAAATCTTTGAGTGATCCTGGGCTGAAATCAAGTCTTGGCATGAATGAAGTAATCTGTGTAGGTTTAGTGACTGAGAGCCTTTTTGGTCTCTGGTGTCAATCTTCTTTAACAAGGGGCTGTACAATCCTCCTGCTGCCAGTTTCCATCTCTGCTGATGCTAAATGTAGCAGTCTCAGGGATTGGCTGCTGCTCATAAAAATGCTTTTTGCTGAAAGAAAAACCTTTGTATTGATGAGACAAAAATGGGGTTATTTTAAAATTCCTTGAACTGTTCTGTAGATGGGAAAGACAGAACAGTTTGGTTGCAGGTGCAGTGATCCTCTGCATCCTTGGACTCTGAAGCAGGTTCAGTCATGGTTCTGTTCTGTACTCAAAAGCAAGGAAAGACAAAATGAGTTCCTGCAGAAGGCAGAACCCAGTGAAAAAACCTACTTATTATTTATCCATCTGCCTCCTGTTGCAGCAGGAAAGTGGCTGGTGCTGGTCATAAAGCTTTTCTTGGAGACAGGTGCATTTTCTGAAGTAGTCTTGTCATTCTGGAGAGGCACACCACTACCTTGGATCTTCTTCCCAACCCTGTTTGTGTTTTGCACCCTGGCTGTTAATGCAAACACACAGCCTGGTTTAAAATAGAACTGATACAGAGCAAACTGAATATAAAACATCATTTGATGCTTCAGGGTTGGATATCCTGTGGTGTTTTTGGAGGATTTTCTCCCATTTGGTTTGTCTTTGCACATTCATGTCCATCTTTCAGAAAGTTGTCTAGGTAAGCAGTTATTAAACCTGTCTTGGAAAGTCTCTACATTTATCACAGAGTGTTGTGCTGCCTTTCATCACATGGCTGCTACGAATTTGGGTGATGTCATGACCTTGAGTCTTCAGCCAGATTTTCTTAGTGACCTACCTTGGGTTTAATCTAAAAGGATTTTGTGAGGCATTTGCATTCCCTCAGGATTTGTCAGGATGATGACAAAGTATTAATGCATTTCTTTTAATTATATCTGCAGTTTGAATTAGCTAGATAAATATAAATGCTCTCTGCAAATTGAGATGAAATCCTGTCTGAGAGTTGCACAAACAGAAAGGTATTTAAGTGGAAAGATCATGCAATGAGTGTTTTAGCTGATCCCTTTGATCACACTGACATTCAATATATCCAGTGTTTCTCATTTTGTTTGGGAACATGGGGTGCCCTTTCCTACATCCCAGTATGAAGCACTGGAAGAGAAGAGGCTGCTCTGAGTGCCTGGTGCATTCTGGAGCATTTTTGTCAAGACAGAACTGATTAAAAATCATTAATGATTAATGTATGATTTGCACATTCAGCGTTCATTGTTGGAGCTGAAATCTCTCCTATTTGACTTCAACCTGATGGAATATTTTCAGGAACATTAGGCAAAATTACTTCAGTCCTTTTTTTCCAGTGAAAGAATTTAAAGGAAGAAAGATTTTCCAGCTGCTGAAAAATGGAGACCACCTCTCTTTGATCAGGTTTCCTTAGACTAACAGTGTTTTAGAAGGGAAGGCTGGGGGTGTAAAAGGCAAAATTATCAAACCTCAAGTTAAAGAAAACTAACTTTTAAAATAACTTTTTTTCTCCTTAATTGTCCTTTCTAATATACATGATAATTTGTACCAAACAGATTAATAATTTGAAGCTTATTCAGCAAACACAGCATTACTTTTTAAACCTGAAAAATGAATCACGGTCAGAGGACAGAGCCCTTGATTGCATTCAGAAAGCAAAACGGAATTCTCCATGCAGTCTCTAAGGCACTTTCAGGTTTCATATAGACATCTTACAGCTTTGCTGAATGCTTTGATCTGATTGTCAAATTGCCCAAAATCCCAGTCCTGAGCTGGATGCAGCCGTAGTGGTGCAAAAGGGGAAAGAGGCAGCCTTGAGTCTGTTCAGAAAACAGAAAAAAAAATCAAACCAGTCTGCTGGCATGGCTTGGTCAGAACTGTTACAGCTCATATCATGTCTTTTGGCCCTAAATTGGTCTCAAGTCTTGGTTTACATGGCATTAAAATAAAGAAATCAATATCAGTCAGTATAACATGTCTATCTTAGTACATTGTTTGTATGTTTTATGTCATGCACACAATGGGGAAAAGGAAAAATGCAACAGCCTAATTGTGTAAAACTTCCTAAAATTTAAATTCCATTTAGAAATTTTATTTCAGTAGGCATTTGAAATATTTAATTTCTCTTATGTTTCTTTCTCCCAATGCACATTTTTTTCTTCCCCTCCCCCTTAAACTTTTGATGAATACTATTCCAAAAATAATTCTTCAGCAATGATTTCTTTCAGGAGCATTTCTGTTTTCAGCCTATAGAAATAATTTTATCTCTTGCTGTTATGGCAGTGACAGATGATATTTTCTTTTTCTCTACATTTAGACACCTTATATTACCCAGCTCAGTGTGGTAAAAAAGACACTTCATATATTGAAGCTCCAAAACACTTGATGTGGTCAGAAAGGACACTACATTATTTACTGTCATTTCTGCCTCATTTTTTGACATTACAACTGTAATCACTTTTTTTTTTTTTTTTTNTTCTGAAATCCAAAAGGAAGGAAAAATGGCCTGTTTTGTTGAGGCCAGGAGTGTTTTCTAATGAATTTTTGGATTGAAAGTGCTGTGCTTGGATTGCTCCTGCATTAGAGCCAGCTGAGCTGTATGTATAATGTATCAGAAGGGATAAACAATGCACATTTTAAATGACATCCTGATATTGCTCGGGATGGGACTCCCTCAGCAGAAGGATTTGTGGAATGGGAGCTGGAGAGAGTTCATCAATATGGCAGTTCAAGGGATCTTTCTCTGAGGTTTTTCTTGGTGCATGTACACACAGGTTGGTTGTTTAAAATTCCTTGTGTATCTGCATTTGTTGTGTACTGAATTTTGGCTTTTTCACTTTTCTGGCTGTTGTCCACAGTTGTTGTTTTGCTGTGGAAAGGATGGGCCTTGAAGTGAGGGGGCTCCAGTCCTCACCGCCATGAGGGTGAAAAGGGCACACAAACTATCTCACTATCCCACCCACATCAGCCAGTTAGCTTTTGCTGCCAGACCCCAGGGAAACATGTTTTCCCTATAAAACAGTGTGTATAAGACACTGAAGTGTTTATTTTTTTTAAGATTTCCCTCAGGGCAGGCTGCCATTTGACCCCTGTGGTGAGGCTGAGGGGTTGCCGGGGCCTCGCCCAGCACTGGGTCCCCTCATGGTGCTCACAGCCCCTGCTGCTTGCCAGAACACTTTTGGCTGCTTGTACTGCAAATATTTTGGGAATTTAGCTTGATCCTTGGAGCACCAGAGACCCTGGCATGTGGGCTGGATTTTTCCCCCACAGAGTTGTAGGGAAAGCAAGGCAGGAATGTTCCCATGAGGGGGAATCAATGTCTCCTGGGCTGGGTCAGGTGAGCTGGGGCTGTTCATATCCTTTCCCTGTCATGGTGTTTGAGAATATGTTACTTTCTGTTGTCATAGGACTTAAAATGTCAATCTTTATTTTAACTCCCTGAGCCCACTTAGTCCTCTGAGGAGATTTGCATAAAAATAACAATGAGACCCCAAAACAATATAGGTGTGACTTGTACACTCAGAAGAGCACTGGTAGATATGGAGGGATTTTTGACAACATTGTCTTTAGCAAATCTAGAAGTACTGCATAGAAAAGGCCATGTGTTTCTATGTGTCTGAAGTTATTGTTTATTATCCCACAGATCACAATGTTTGTGGAGTCCTTTGGCACAGCTGTGTGGGTTGTGCTGGTGAGCACTTTCAGTGTTAACTCTTTTGGTAAGATTGTCCAGGGAGAAGCAGCACTTTGGTGAGGCATTCGGACCTTCAGCAGCCCCAGCAGAGTTGTCCTGGAGGTTTTGTGTCTCTTCCTTGCGCATTCCAGTTTGCTCCTGGGATTTGTGCATTCCTCAGGTATCTGTCTGGTGTTGCTCTCCTGGGTGCTACAAAGCAGCAAGGCTTAGTTGGCATCAGTGTGAGATCCTGTGGCTCTGTTTAACCTTGTCCTCCTTTGTGGCCAATGTTAGTGCTGCTTCTAACCAGCTGTACAGCTTTCAATGTGAATCACCCTTTTTTGTTTAAAAACAAAATTAAAAAATCAGAGGTGTGTTTTATCTTGCCCTCTGTGATTGGCAGAGAAAAAATAATCACTGTGGCCCTGTTCATGACAGATCTGAAGGTATTGCCAATACTGCTTTCAACTCTGACCCTCTGAAATGTTTTCTTTCATGTTCTGGATAAAGCCCTATATTCTTCTACATGTTTGTGGCATAGAGATACTGATAAAACCTTGTTTTATTATTTTATAGTGCTCTTGACTCAAGGTAGCTTTGACATTCACTTCTGGACTTGATTGATTTCTAAAGTTAAATGGCTTTGTTAATTAACCAACAATTTCAGCTTCTTTACCAAAATCAGGGAAATCTGCCTTTTTGCTGTTGGGAAATCTAAAATGAGAGTGACCCAATTGCTATTTCCCTGAACTAATTTAGAAAGGGAACTTGAAACGCTGTGGGGCAAACTTGGGTTTATTGCAGTATTTTATGTATTCCATTAACTTCTTTAGTTGTCGTAGCAATGCAGAGGCAGAATGATAGCAAGACTTGAATTAGTGTTCATGTTTCAAATAAGACAAATAACATCTTTTAAAAGATAAGTACAGTTGATACTTAGCACAAGCCCAACTCTGGTACGCTTCAGGGATTCCTTTGAATTCCTGTTCCTGAAAATGAAAGAATCACTCTGTGTGGCAGATGCAGAGGGAATTTCCTGTGTGCAAAGAAAAGAAAAACAACCCACCTTAATTAATCTTCCTGCTGAAAAGAAATCTGCAGGGAGTCAGAGGAGCTTCTCTGCAGTTGCCAGCTGTGGAATTTGCATTTTGGGCGTTTATTCACAGAAATCATCGGTGTTTTGTGGCGTTTTTGTGTGGTGTTTCCCCTGCTCCCCACCCATTTAATTAGCATCATTTTTATGATCCTCAGTGGTTCTAAACTGGTGTGAATCCACCCTGAATGAAGTATCACAGTGGCTTCCCACCTGTGTGGATGGAACAGAACATGAGCAATTGGAGGTTTAGGGTCAGTCAGAAAAATAGTAAGTCAAGGATGGCTTGTTACACCTTTTAAATATAGTTAGAAATTTTTTTTTCTAATTTATTTCATTTTGGGGAGTGGGCATGGGAAGAGAAAGTGTCATAAAATCAGTTGAGGGAGATGTATGAGATACTGTCAGTAACGTTTTTGCCTTCTTTTGTAAGAACTATTGTAAGTTACTCCCCTGCTCTGTGTAGTAACTATTGGCACAGGCTGGCATTTAATGACAAACTAGCAACTTAAACTGTTTCTCCACATCCAAGGATTCTGTTAAAACCAAAAAAGATGGGGAGACTGGGCATGATTCAGTTGTAGACCCCTTGCTTCCCTCTTTCCATTTCTCTGTCTTCCCTTAGCCTCCAGCCATAAAACTGCAGCTCCTTACTTTGTGTCTGCTCCATATGTGAATTATCAGAGCTTGTCTGAATGTGCAACTTAACCTCCTTTTCCTCAAATCCCTTGGTAAATAAGTAACATATGGACAACATTTTGGGTACAGCTCACACTGAGTTTAGATCCGAGTGTGATACTGAGCTTGGGTTTGAGCATAGCTGCCTGCTTTCCTCTCAGAATTCCCATTCAGAAATCCCTGCCTGTATAGTGCACATGAGGACATCACAAACCTATTTTTTCACCCCTGATAAAGTGCTGGGTGTTGTCCATCTTTATCCTTAAGCAGCATTAGCTTCACTTAGTTCCTGGTGGAGGGACTGGTGCTAGGAAGGTGCCCATTGGTGTCATGACATTGGTAACACTCAGTGAATTCCTTCTGTTCCCTCCTTGTTCCTTTGGTCCCTTTCTGTTTTTATTTTCCTGCTGCAAATAATTTTTCTAAATTATTTAAATAAAGCTAATGGACATCTTTCCAATTCATGGTTTCTGTGAACTAATGGTAGCAAAAAGAGGCATAATTAGCTGATGTATGGCAAATGGGGATTGTTCCAAATTTTCTAACCTGGTAGAGATACAAAAGAGAATTCTAGCTGCTTAAGGTCAACAGTAAATCACTTATTAATCTTAGAACAGTGTTTGACCCAAATTTATTACATAATTTTTTCAAGTCCATGGAAGTAAATGGGATTTTGGGATCAGCCTGTACTGGTGATTATGTGATTTCATGGGAAAAAAAGACCTGAGACTTATGAAATGTTTGTTGGTTTTTTTCTTTCTAGTGAAACAATGAATGTTAACTCAAGAAATGTGAATTGTTTGTAATTTCCTGTGGAAAAGCTTCAGATGTCTAACCTCAAGACAGAAGAAAATGCATCATGTGTTAATCAGGCAGAACAAGGAATAGGAAAACAGGAGCCTGGATGCAAACATTTCACAAATCTCAGTGATGTGGA
Source organism: Peucedramus taeniatus (assembly GCA_013400575.1). Taxonomy (NCBI): domain Eukaryota; kingdom Metazoa; phylum Chordata; class Aves; order Passeriformes; family Fringillidae; genus Peucedramus; species Peucedramus taeniatus. The sequence goes on from WBNO01004517.1 coordinate 229,721, forward strand.
AAGTCAATTTTGCATATATTTGTGTCTAATTAACTTGCTTCTGAATTACTGTAAATTGTGTTGTGACACTGTGACACCAGGGTTCCAAGGTGCTCCCAGGGAACACTCAAGAAGGTTTCTTGGAGGAGGCTGGTAAATCAACAAGAACAAAAGCCCCAGGCTTTCCCGAGCCTGACAGGAGAGTGGCAGTGCCAGAGGTGATTAGTCAGTGGACAGTGCTGGCCCCTGCCCAGCCTTTCCATCAGCTCCATGGCACTGGAGACGTTTGCACTCAGCAGTGCCGGCTGCAGGAGCTTTGGAAGGTGTTTTCATGGACTGCTAAGGTGGGCTTGAGAGGGAAACTCAATGCACTGTTTATCTGTGACCATGAACTTTTCTCTCTCCCCAGGAAAATAAAAATATAATGAAAAGGGGGAGCATTCCCAAAGGTCTTTGTGGATTGGTGCAATGTTGAGCTAAAGGAAATTAGAGGTTAGTTAATGTTCCCAGAGGTAGAAATGGTGTAAACTGATGTGTAAAGAAAGAATTTACTCTGCAAGGAACACTTTAAGCACTACCATGCATTCACAGCTGCATTTGCGGTTAAGTTGCAGATCAAGTCAAATGTCTTTTGCTCTGTGGTTTTCCAAAGGTCTGGGAGACAAAGCTGACATCAGGACAGGTTTATAGTTTTCCCCCTTAGTGTTTTGGATGCTCTTGCATTTTTATCACTGAGGGGCAATTTACAGAAGTGTTACTGGAAGTGCTGCACAGACATTTAGAGGCCAGCACCAGTGACACAGGAGCATTAAGAGGGATGATAAAATGAGGGTTTTCAGCCTGTGCCCTTTCTAAACATGGTCAAGTAAGTAGAAGGTAATACAGTTAAAATGTTGTTGTCATGCCTAAACTTCTGACCTGCCTTATTACTACTGCCTGATGTCAAAGATCAAGCCAAGAAAGCAGGGATCCTGCAGGTCAGTCTGTACCTCACTGGGAGGAAGCTCTGTTCATCCTGTAACATGGCAGGGAACAGTGATGGGCACACTCACTGCATAAAGGGAAATGTTCACTCACAGTGACCCATGGCCTTCTACAAAGAAAAGAACAGGAAAAATAAGTCTAAACTATTCAGAACACAAGTGATGATGATTAAGAAAGCACCTCTGAATGAAAAAGGTGTTACTGAAAAATATAACCTAACAGCAAAAGTGTACAGTTAAAATTACTTTAAATTGTGCAACTGTAATAAAGTTCCAAGTGTCAAATTAGCATTTCTGTTTTATTTCCAATTCCAGTTCTTGTATTTTACATTATAACTGCATGAAGGTACTATTAAGAAAAGCAGAGCCCAGATGTTGCTGCTGATTGTATTGTGTATTGTTGTGAAGAAGGAAAATAATGCCTGATTTATGATAGAAAGCACTGTGGAGACAAATGCAAGCACCAGAACTGGATTTAAATGATGTTGCTACAAGTGAGATGCATTTTCCCTTTCCCTAACGCCTCTATTCCCTAAACCCCCTGTAAGGCTTCTAGTGCAATATTCTGCAGTCCCTGAACAACCCAACCTTCCTCGAGTCTGAGAGAGATTTATAGTTATGTGACTTCTGTCACTCAGAGCATCATAAAAACTGTCTCCCAGCAAGAAAACAAAGATTGCTGTGTCTCAAAGAAAAGCAAATACTCTGAGCACAGTTCCAGGTAGATGCTCAGATGCTGTGGATTCCCAGAGCTGCCTCTCTCTTTTGGGCCATGTTGCCTCTTAAAATCACAGAATACTTTAACTTTTAAAGATTTCTAGAGGCCTCTGGTCCAAGTCTGTGCTTAAATCAGTGCCAGCTTTCAGTTCAGTCAGTTTGCTCACGGCCTTGTCCAGCAGAATTTAAGGAGATCCCACGGCTTATCTGGGCCCCTGTCTGTGTTTCACCTCCCTTGTCTCCCTCATCAGAATTTTCTGTACCCCAACCTTGCCTTTAACCTGCTCATAAATACTATCTTGCCTATACAGGCAAGAGAAAAGATAATCCTCCCCCCTCTCTGGTGACTCACTGGTGTAGTTCAGCACAAGATCCCGTACACTCATCTCTATTTATACATTAACTGACATGTATGATGCAAATGGGATAAATATAGGTAATTTCTGCCTCTTGATCGAGACCAGATATGATGGCAATCAACCTGGAGTGTCTGCTTTCCAGTTTGTCCTAGGCACAGCCTAACAGCCTCTTCTGAGTGCCTCACAATGCTTTTAATCATAATGCACTTTCAGATTGTTTAAAAAGTGGCCCTGCTGAGAGAATCACTATTTGCTGTTAGTATAAAGCATCTCTAAAGGCAGCTTGCCATTACTGTGTGCTTATCACAGGTAACCTCCTCTTTTATGCCAGGGAGAGCCTCTAGCACAACTGAGGTTCCCTATGTGTATAAATATCTGCCTCATACTGCTGCCCCCAGCAGTGCTAATTAGAGTCATTAATTCTGCTGGGCTGAAGGGATGCGCTGTGTGCTCTGAAGCTTGTGCTACACCCACTTCTCTGATGACCCCTCAGGAAAAAAAAAATCCTTTAAAAGGCTCAAATCATTTTTCTTCAATTTTGCATGTTGGAAGTGGCACACAGATTAGTGTGTGATGTGTGAAGGCTGCTGCTGTGAGGACTCGTGTGGCCTGCTCTGTGTAGCCATGAGAGCAGGGTCCCCTGGGGTTGTGAGTCACTGGCTGTAATTGATGTCCACGTGCATATTCAGAACATAAGAGAGTATGGCAAAGGGAAAGATGGCACTGATGTGACTTCAGCAGCAATTTCCATTAAATTGGTGGTGCTGACACATTTCTCTGAGTGACTTTGGCTGTTGGATTGCAGATCAATCCAACAGGGGAACCAGGATCATTTGATTTTGTTAAACATGGCCAAGTTATGATTAAGTTTAATATAGAATGACACCTTCTGCTTAGTTCATAGGTTCATGTGTGGGTCAGTTCCTTCTCTTCTCCCATCATTCCAGTTACCTGAGGATAATCCAGAGTTTTACACAGCCCAGGCTTCTGCACAATGCAGGTGCATGGGCTGTAATGTGAAATACAGGACTGTGGAGGCACTTGGAGATTTATTGGAGCTTGCAGCTTGTCCCAATAGACTTGGCTTAAAAATATATCTAAAAGATAAAAAAGAGAAGGTTTTTCCCTTTCCATGAACCACATGAGACTTGGATTTGTTCCTGTTTTGCTTTAGGTAAAAAATTGCATTTACTTTGGATTTTTTCCTAGAAGAAAACTAAGGAAAAAGCCTGCACTATGCAATAGTGTTGTGGTGAGAGAGAGGAAAGATTTAGCTTCAAGTCTCTAATGTAATAACTTAAATCTGGGTTTGAGGTGATTTTCTCTTTAATGATTAATGGTCACTTGGCTACTTTGGGGTGTAAATATTTTTCTTTTCATCTTCAAATTTCATTTGATACCTAAGGACCTAATTTTAAAAAGTAGCAATATGCTGGTAGGAAAAGCTCCGGATTTAAGTAATTCCTGCTTTTATTTTTTTCTTTTGACAAAAATCGCACATGAATTGGTGGGGGGAAAATCCCCTAATGCATATGATATTTCATTGGTCAAAATCAGGGCTACAAGTCTCCACAGTGACTTCCAGGAGAAGGTATATCCAAGAAAGGAAAAATAGCAATTAAATTACTTTGAAAAGTCAATTTTCTCTATGGCAAAATCATTAAGTGCATTTTGTTTTACAGAATCTATGAATATTTTGATATTTCATGTTGATTTGGAATGCAAATAGATACTGAGTTATCAGAATTTGCCAGCAAAAAAATCTGAATTTCAATCAATTTTGCTAAGTACTCAGCAATGAAAGGTTTCTTAGAAGCTGTACTCAATATTTTTCATTGTACATGTGCAGGGAAACGTGATCCTGAGGCTTGGAGATCAGCAAGTAATTAGTTTGGGTTTTACCCCAGTGAAAACTTCAGAAGAAGTCCAAAATGTTACAGAGCATAAATTTGGTTTTTAAGGGGAAAAATAAATAGAAATTTTAAAAACAGCAAACTTTTTATTAAGTTTTCCATGAGGGTCCTGATTCTTCTTGACGAAAATTAACCTTTTTTTTTATTTCAAAAAGATAAAATCTCACTGAGAATCAGCTTTGCAAATTCCTGTTTGGATGGTGCAGGTGGTGCTGCTCCTCCTGGGGCACAGCAGAGCAAATGTAAAAGCCCTCATGATTTTCTTGGATAGCTTCCTTAGAATATTAGAAATAACAGCAGGGGAATTCCCTGTGTTGTCTCCCATTCTCTGGCAGTGAGTTTGCTTTGTGCCCAACCTTCCAGCTGCTCCATGTTTGAGGTTATCTGGCTGTGAGAATGGGCAGGATTTCCCTGTGCTGGGACTGTCACACAACAGCTGCACCCTGAAATCCAGAGTTGTTCTTGCAGATCTTCACCAGATGAGCAATACTTGTGTATTTAAAGTGAAACCTTTTGCTCCCCCATGGGCTCTGTTTCTGCTCAGTGTCTGGGTTTTATAGGAGTAATTCTTGCCTTTCTGTGCCTAAAACTCAGTGCTTTATTTTTATGGGTTTTTTTGTGAAGAACTGTGACATTTTGGACACAGAAAATGGAGGTGGAGTTTGAGTGTCTCCAGTTACCAAGCACTACAGTAGACCATGGCTTTTCTCCCTTGTTGAGGTGTCAGGATCCAGTTCTGGAGAAAAATCCAGAGAGGGTGTGCCAGGTGTGCAGTGAAGTGGGACAGTGAAGAGCTTCTGCAAAGAAATGCAGCAAGTCCTAAAGAAGCAAATGCACTTTTTCACCCAACAAGAGGTGGGTGGTATTGTTAATGCTTCTCTCAGAGAAATGTTAATATGAAATACTATTTTTCCCTGTTGCTGGAACTTTCTCCATCCTGTCTTTAGAACAGTGGCAGTAGTGATGTAAGCACCTTCTTCTCACACCGTTATGTGAGAGCTCTGAATTGTTGCTCTTGGGACATGAGAGAAGAGCACTAAAGGCAGCACCACTTACCCATTTCTTCTAAACTGAGGATTTGCTATGTCAATAAGTGTCTGGTTTCAATCTCTGATTTTTATCAGCCTAGAAAAATGTCCTTCTCTCCTTCACTCTCTGTTCTTCTATTAAAAGCATGTTTGTAGTTTATGTAGGTTGTGCAAATAGGACCCATTATTTTGTCATAGTGGTAAAACATGAGTGCAAAAATGGATCTTGTGCATCTTCTTTTTCTTGTCCCTGCCATGTTCACTCTCTGCTGGGTGATGTTTTGGTGCCTCCAGAATGCCTTCAAACCAACACCTTCTTGGCTGCTTTTATTTCTACTTCTCTGTCTTACAGCATCTGATTTTTTTTCATTTTCTTTCTTGAATTGTATTAGGAATCTTTAAGCATTTATATTGCCACTTTCTTTAATATGCAGCTTTTAGCTGTATTATAAGTAGTTGTGAAATCACTGCTTTTCACACTCAGTCCTATACACAATTACTGTCTAGTACTTAAGTGCAAATATGTGAGTGCATTAGAAATACCCAAAATAAGCAGAGGGAAAAAGAGAGATGACACAACTGCTACTTTGATAAAGTAGATTCACTATTTAAAATGTCTTAGCACCTCAGGAGATTTATAGTGTGGTTTCCTACAACTCCCTCCTGGTGTTCTGCCAAGAGATTATCTTGAACCCTGACACCTCAAATCCTGTTGTTACTCTCTTATCGTCAGAACAGAACATCTTACACGTGGTTGCTGAAATGGCTGATTTGGAGGACTGGTGCTAGTATAGGGTATATTTGTCTTTAACAAAAAGTATTTAGAAACAAGCATGAACTGCTTCCCATATGGAATGAAAGATAAAGCAACATTTGTGGCTCTCCCTCTCCCATGATGGGCAGGTGTAAAGCAGGAAGGGTGTAAATGCAGATGAATTTGTTTACACGTACATTCTGTTTTATTCTTCAGAAGGTAAAATGTTGTGTGTACTTTTCTAAATCCTTTTCCATGTGCATGTCTTTGCACATGTGCAGGTTTGATGGGTGCTTGGCTCACATAAAACAGAAGATGCTAGAAATGAGGGAAAGAAGTTGTTTTGTCTTGTTTGGGATGTTCCAAATCAGTGTGGTCAGGAGCTAATTCCAGTGATGGGCTGCCTCCTCCCTCAGAGGAGAATTTGTCAATAGAGTCATCCTTTTGGGGACACTTGCTGAGCCCTTTCCTTGCCCTTTTCTGACTTACCAGGAATGTGCCAAGTGCCTGTCAGCTTTGTCCATTACAGTTTACTTCAGAAATCACTTGTGGGGGTTACCAAGGACACCAATGAAAACGCAGCACTCTGAATTTGCAGTTACAGTATTCTGCAAGAACAGAATATTCTCATCATTACAGGGAGCTACAGATTTTGGGGTAGCACCAGTTGGAATAAACATTGTGCTCAATGAGGGACTTGCAGGTAGGAGCACTTTCATAGAAGAGATGATGTGCATGGGAGTAAAACTGAGCTGTTAAATCCCATTAGTCCATAAAGAATGGAAAAGAAAATAAATCAGGGATTAATTTCAGCTTTTTGCCATTCAGATAAAAACACAGATAATGATGCAGACACTATAAGACTTTGAGTTTTCTCGGTTTAATTTGAACAATCAATATAACTTGGTAGAAATTCCCCATTGTTGGGTTTTTAAAAATTTAATTAGAATAGTCACAAATTGTATATGAGCACTTTCTTCAATACACATAGTCCTTTCTCAGTCACTGAAGGATTAAAAGTGAAAGTTGTTACTGAGAGGTGAAATTAAAATATGTGTCATTGTTATCCTTTCATGTTTTGCCTTTTTTCATCCTTTATTATTCTTCTATCATTAATCCTCCCCTCCTTAATTCACTCTTCAAGGCAGTGGCAATGCCTTATAAAAGGATGATGAAAGCATGAATGGAATAATTGTGTCTTTTGGCTTCCAAATCTCACCTCAGTGTTGCAGAAGGGCTGTGAACCATTTTGTTTAAGACCTAAGTGCCTCAGTGATTTGTTGGTTTGACAGTGGTGTGTGAGATTGTGCAGGTCAGCCCTGTGTTCCTGTGACCCCTTTTGTGCTCTGTTCTGCTTCCCTGACATCCACTCATAGACCTGAAATTGTGTTTAAATAGATAGAATTTACTGAAAGAATAGCACTTCCCCTTCATATCTTTCCTTATAGATCCTCATGAGCTGAATTTGCCCTCTTTCTTACACCACCACATTTAGCTCAGTGATGAAAACACCATAAGAAAATTTCAAATACATGACAAATAGTTGTTTTCTTGAAAAAAATCATCCCCCTAATCTGCCATTGTCTGTATCCAGCAGTCCCAGGACAAAGAAATGCAGAAGCTCTTTGCTGTAACTATGGGGCAATGGAGGACTAAGCAGAAGTTGTGTTCATATGTGCCAAGGGAACAGAGAAGTAAATGACAAATTCTATGTGCTGGCTGCAGGGCAGAGAGACTGGAACTTATCTATTTCCAGAATTTGTGACCAGCATCTGAAGCTTGAGATTGTCATTGGCAGTAGGTATCTGACAGTAAGTGGCTGAAAGTAGCCAGGAGAAGATTAGGATTCCAGAGATTTTCTTTCACAGCATCAATCAAAGGCTTTTAAGGGATAAGGATCATAAAGAGATGTGAACTGAGATATGAAAGAGTACTAGTTGTAAAAACCCACCAAATGATACTTATCAGCTGTATTTGGATTAGCCTGAGACCATCAAGAGTTACTTTTCTAAGGCAGAATCTCAGAAAAAAAACCCTTTGGTTTTTCACTCCTGTGTTCAAACACAATTTCTGTCATCATCTCAGAGACTGGTAGGAACAGTCCACTTGATTGTGCTAATGACAAGCTGTTGATGGACGTGTCTCTGTAATTTGTGATGCAGTGTTGCCATGAAGGAGGGCTTAAGGCCAATTGAGTAATTTATGAGTGTAAAATCCATGGCACTACAATGCTGGTACTGTCAATAGCTACTCACAGCAGTGCTGCTGTTTGGGTGTGATACAAACTGAATAAACCTGTCAAATGCTGTCCTGCTCATCCCCAAGGTAATGTTGTACCACATTTCCTGTGGGCACCAAGGAAGGGGAGCCCCAGACAAACCCAGGGGTGTGTGAGTTGTGTAGCTTTAACACAAGCATACAGAAGATTAATTTTTCCTTTCAGGATGGTGTTTTCCAAGGGCACAGCTTGTCCTGTTGACGTTTGCTTAGAGCCAGAGTCAGGTCTCAGCACTTTGTGCTACTGTTAGAAGTTGAGCTGCTCTGTTCTATTCATGCCTAAAGTCAAAGCTTTAGGGAGCAGTTTAGTGTTCAAGTACCTGTGACTAGTTTACAGCCTCACTTCATATCATTCTGCATCCAAGAATAAGTGCTTGACTCACAGCAGGATCTTGCCTTCTCCTTGGAATCCTAGAGGATCTATTTTTGTTGATGTATTATCAAATATCATCAATAATTTTTGTCTCTCAGCTGTTACCCCAGTGATCATTGCTGTGTTTGGTGAAGGAAACCTCTATCCCATTAGAGGGATATCTTTCTACAGCAATCTCTGAGATTCTCATTCTTGGGATCATGTCATTGGTGCCAAACTCCCAAAGTCCAAACTGATGTCTCTTCTCTTTGAGCAGCAGCTACATGCAGCACAGGTCTGAGCATCAGATCTGGGAGCATGATAAATTCCTTCTCCTTCTACTTCTGGAAAAAAACAGCTTTTGCATGCTCACATTTAAACTTGTTGCTGTTCTTAGACTTCAGTTTGAATTTGTAAGTGGAAATGACAATTGTCATGCTTTTCATTAACAGGTCTCTGACCACTTTAAAAAAGATGATTATAATACTATTTCCACTTTGCAGTAGCAAAAACAGATGCAAAGCAAGATGATGAGGCTTTGCTTCATCTTACAAATGTACCCCCTGGAATCATGCTTCAGTGAGCTCGGGAAAACATGGAACAGGGGCCCAGAACAGCTGTGAAATCTCCATTCTTGGATGTAGTCACAGCTCAGCTGGACCAGCCCCAGCAACCTGCTCTGTCTTTGGCTCATGATTAGACCAGACTAACTGCAACCAGGATCATGCTATGCTTGCAATTCCAGAGACAGGAATGACTCAGGTTTCCAGAATTCCAGAGCTTTGTTTGGCCTCTACCACTTCATGCAAGGTAAATTGTGTATTTTCCAGGATAGAGCGAAAAACTAAACTCCTTTTGATACATTTTATTTTGCTTGGAATGATATGGCAGAGTCACAATTTCAGCCAGCTCAGTGCTGATCCTTCTTTTGGGAGTCAGGGCAGAGCTGGTGCGGTCAGAGAAGTCAGAGTGGAAGCAGTGTCACCACTGAGCAGAGCAAAAGAGTTCATTGAGGCGTCTCCATGCAGGCAGAGCAAACACCAACCACCTCCTGCCTCTGTGAAATCCAATTGCATCACGTTTTATAGACACACAGCTGACATAATTGAGTAATTCTGTTTATACAGAAATCATTCCTGCAGTAGTTTGCTCAGCCAGGGATCTAATGTCACTGGTAACCATGGCACCATGCTCTGTGCATTTATCAGCCTCCTCACACTTCATTTTGTGCTGGCCTATAAAAATAAAGACAGAATCAGATCCGTATCTTGGTCTCTCAGAAGGTTGAGGGGTACATGTAGCAATTGGTTTTGCATCAAGAAATGTTTGTGATGGAAGCAGAGGCTCTTTGGTGATCAGCCCAAGTGCTGCCCAACAAAGAAGCCCCTGCTGTGCTCGCGTGCCCTTCCCTGGCATCCCGGGTGTCCTCGGGGCACGGAGCTCTCCTGGGAGCTGGGGGAGCTCCCACAGGCCCTGTGTGTGTGCTGTACCACCTGGCAGGAAACATTGACTTTTCAGTGCCATCTCCAGGGACTAGTTTATTTTATCCACCAATGGCTTTCTATAAAAGACACATAAATCCTCTCCTAGGAGAATGCCCTGATCACTGGGTTAGCAAGTTTTGCACACATACTCTCTGCTCTTCATAGTTTCCGAGGATGGTATGTTTGGTTTTTACAGGGTGGGGTGGAATTCTCAGCTCTGAGTCTCCCCCTTTCCCCTTTCTCATGCAGATGCCATTCAGGCATTTTCCTTAGAGGTAAAAAACTGGAGCTGAAACCTCTTATCTGGGTTAGGGACTTGCAAAATCTTTCATGTCTTCATGTCAGCCTCATGGCAGATTTATCATAGAACTGCCACATAACAGGGGAGGTGCTGGTAGCTGTGTTTGAAAGAAATGCTTAGTTCCAAGAAAAGGGAAAAAAAAGGTGTGAGGGAAGCTCTGACAGACCCAACTGTAACAGTGTGCAAGGGGAGACAGCTCTGCCCAGCCCCAAGGAATGTGCAAACTGCTGAATGGCAGCAGAAGTTCCTGCACTTCCTTGAGTTTTCCAGTGTGGATGAGTTCCCAGGGCCCTGCTCTGCTGGGTCTCGAGTGACACCCTGTGCATCCCAGGGATCATCTCAGAGCCATCCTGGCACTGTGCAAAATTCTCCATGGACTTTTTTGGTTGGTGCCTAGGTGAGAGCTGAGGGCTTTGCTGTGCTGCCCACCCACCTGAAAATAGGAGATGGCATAAAAATGAGGCCAGCTTTGCCATTAATAAAATGAGAAGGTTTTTTTGGGGAAAAGATAATTGGCGGTGACCAATTACAGGTTCAGATGCAAGTTTTCCATTGCGCTTCTCAGTGAACAGCTTTAATGAAGATTAGTTGTTAATGTGCTCTTCCTGTAGAGATATTCTCTTTTGTTGGTGAAGTGAGACCAAAATTACGTTTGTCGGGAATATTAAAATTTTCCATGGGTGACTGGTTACGGCCTTGTTTAAGGCTGAAGCTCAATAGGTTTTTAGCTGAAAACTTCAGCAGCTCTCAAGTGAACAGAGGCCAGGGGGTTTAGCAGAAAGAAAGCAAATAGCACATGGAAGGAGCCCTTTGAGGACTTGCAATAAGAGAAGAAGGTGTTCATTTCTCTTTCTGTTTTTTGGGTTTTTTTTCTGTTTTGGCCCAAGTTTATTTTGCTCCTCAATACATCTCCACTTGCATTTTTTAATGAAACTGGATTGCTAGAGCAAAATAAAGCATAAATCCACAGTGTAATGCTTGCAAAAATGCCTTGATTTTTGTTAAAGAGCAGCTGTGTGTGCTTGCCACTGGCTGACAGAAATCAGATTTTCCCTGAGAATTTCCTTAATTAAGTTGAAAATTTGACTTAACAAGAGAGAAATTACTATATTGGTGGATGGTGTTATGCTGAAATATAGAGCTTTTAGTCATTTAATAATAAAAATATTTCCTCAAGCTTTGCCCTAAACAAAATAAGTATAAATGAGTCAGAAAGCTCTGGAAGACAGACATTGGTATGGAATGGGACAGATTTTTGGAAGCCTTTAGCTATGCTACCCTGAATCCTGGAGTGCAGTGCATTTCTGATGGAATTACACACGCCACTTCTCTAGGAGTACCAGGAATATTTCTGGTGACTATGGCCTTTCAGTGAATAAGAAGTGAATTAATACTAATTAAATTGCATTACAGAAATAGAACATTTTCACAGCACTGGAAGCTGCTTTGCCAACAACTCTGTGCTGGGTACTGGGAACTGTTTCAAGCTGCTTAGCATTAATGAATGGGAATTACTAAGTATAAACATTTAATTTTTTTTTTTATTTAAGAGGATGATTCTGCCAGTCTTGCTGATGTTGATCTATAACAAGATATGTATGAGCAATTTTTATATTAATTATATAACATCGCATTTCTCACTTGTTCTCTGTTCCCCCCACCACTACTTTTTTTTTTAAGCATTTTACTCACCTTTAAGCTAATGAGTTGTGGAATTCCACAGTGATTGATGCCTGTTTAGGCTCATAATTCAGCATGACTACCATGTGAGATCACTTGGTATGAGGCAAAGGAGAATTGTGCTTGTTCTTAGGTGGTACGAGGAATGCAGAAAGGTTCATGTAACATTGGCCAGTGACAGTAATAAATAATTTCTGTATCTCTGTTTCTATAGAACATTTTCTTGGCTTGCACTGTAAAACCTGGCTATCAAAAGTATTTATGTTATGACTCTACCTGAAGTCATATAACTGAGGTAACTTAATTTTTTTTACCATAACTAAGTCCTACAATAGGGAGTTACCACTAAAATATTTATTACTGTTATATTTTAAAAGTGTTCTACATTTCACCAATTGCACATTGTCATGAGAGACTGGAAATAATAGGTTTTCTATATAAGTCCTGAAGTAGAAGAATATAGACATCAAACTGTATTTCTTCTCTTTTAAATACCCTGTGTTTCAAGGACTAAGAATATTAGGAAGAACAATATACTTTCAGGATTAGTGTGTAATACTAACAATTGTCTCGATTGGAAACAGTCTCAGAGAACTGGAAATAATCAGAAGGGAAGGATGGACATGTAGATGGAGAGAGTGAGATGTGCTGGCAAGGGGACATTATTGTGCCTAGAGGGTTTAAGTCAGAGATGGACATGTGCCCATATTGGAGAGTCAGCACGAATCAGGCAGTGCAGTTGGGCAGTTCCCTGCTTGTGCCAACCCTGGGGGACCCTTTGGGAGAAGAGCCTGGGGCTGGAGCCGTTTGCTCCCAATAACTTCTGAGCCTGAGAGGCGTGAGGGAAGCTCCCACTGTTCACAAATGTGTCATGGATCAATAACCTCAGTTACACTTCGAGACACCAGCAGATGCTTCCTTAGCAGAGGTGGAAGACTTGAATCTGATGAAAACACCAATATCATTAATATCTGATGTTCCACTGGCAGCTATTCTAATATCCAAAACGGCAGGTAACTTCTGACCTTTGTTTTCCTCAAAATGTCAGAAGTGAAAGGAATCCCATTTACTGCAGGAGTTTGTAACCTGCTGGAGGCTGACACCCAAACACATCATTCAAACTTGTTTCCTCACAGTCTTGTTCCCACATCACAGAGCTTTCATCATACAATGGCTGTGCCCATCAATTTCTGTGCCTGCTCTACCCATCTTTGTATTTTCCATCAGTTTGTTTGGAGCAAGAAAAATGAAATTTCACACAAAACCTCACAGTTCATTCAGGTGACCTGAAGTCATCCAGAGGTTTGAAAAACAGCCTCAGGGTAAAACAAATGTATTTTCTGTAGACTGGATTGGCAGCAAGAGCGTTATACTGCAGGGAAAGAACTGTCAGGATGGAAAATTTCCCAAACTCTTGTGGTTCTCAGGACATTTTCAAACCAAGTTCACAAAACGAAAATTTCCATGTGCTGTGGTTTGATGTGTTTGCTTGAGGGTGTGTGGGCACCCTGAACATGACCTCTGGCATTGCCTGCCAGGGTACCCTTGGGGGTGTCCTTGTTCTCCCAGGAACTCCAGTGCTTTGCTTTCCTTCCCTGGCAGCACTGACGAGCACATTTGCATCTTGATTTGTGTGCAGGATTTCTGGTCTTTATTGCCCCAAAGAAACCACATCAAATTTTCCTTTAACTCTCTCCCTGGAAGAAAAAAAGCTGAACAGGACTAAGAATAGAGATGGATTTCTCTTTCCTTTTGCTCTGCTCAGTCTCTTGTCTGTAATTACTGTGTATCACCTCTTGCTACTTCGTAGCAACATATAGAAAGAAGTCTTTTCCTTTTGATGAAATGCCAACAAATCCACAGGATGGCAGAGCGCAAAAAGAGCAGCTGACAGTCCTTTTATATTCCTATACAGACACACAAACAGGGCCATGAATCTTCATGAGAATGGCTGCAAGGTTTTCACAAGATAAATCATTTGAGAACAGAACCAAACCCATGCTACCGAGGCTTCACTAATTATATTACAAATAATAATTTAATTATCAACAAAAATTAATGAGTGGAACAACCTAGTGCCACCTGCCATGTGAAATTAGTTTCAGAAGGGCTCAGGCATTCTGAAAAATGCTGTTCAGAAGATTGAGAGTGGTATTTTCTGTGTGTCCTGAGCCCCCAGTGTTGCACTGCTGACCTGTAGCTGAAGTGGAGAAAAGGACAGAAAGCTGCAGGGTTTGCAGTTTGATACTGAACACTATGAATTAGTTACTTACTCTGCACCGGTGAAAATTAAAGTGCAGATTTCTGGTAAAAGTAGCATCAGATTTCAAAATGAAATAATTCCACTTTGACTTTGGATGTTTTCGAATGACTTCACCAACTCCTAAACCCACCACCGTCTTTAGGGAAAGTTGTAGTTGCTATTTTTGTATGGATGTTGTGGAGTGAAAAAGAAATCCCACAGGAGATAATGAAGCAAGTAGGAAAGAAAAGAAACTGAAAGGTGCAAGAAAAAAGCAAAAACGTTGCATAAAGAGCAAATGCCTGCATTTGGGACAGCATAGAATGTATAGGAATCAGCCTTCCTGGATCCTTTCCTCCTGGATCGCCTGTGTCCCATGGAAAAGATCCAGCTCTGCCACCACTAGAGGACACCCTCGCATTTAACATATGGACCTTGCCTTACATCATCCCAGCCACACTGAAGGAAGGTGCTCTTTGGGGAGGGCTGAGAAAGGCGTGTCCAAAAGGGACTCAAAACCCTAGAGGAGTATTTTAAAAAGTGGATTCGTACTTAAAGCTGAGGCCATTTATTAAGGGCAACTTCACAACACATCGGGGCCTCACAAAAATGAAATCTTCCCTATCCTAATCCAAGAAGTTGGCAGGGTTTTTCTGTTCTGTTTTGTTTTGTTTTTTTTTTTTAGGAGGTTGGGATTTTTTTTCCCCTCAAAATATTAATCACTGTCTGAAATATTTTTTGTTTACTCAAGGTTTACACAATGAAATTGTTTGGAAATCATTCTGTATCCTGTTGTACTTGTAAGGATAGTGAAGAAAATCCAGGGAGGTTTTCCAAATGTTGAGCATTGGCCTGCTGCTGCAGCAGCTGGTCAACTCCTGAGGAGGAGCAGAGCTGGGCATCATTAATTGCAAAATCATCCCCTCTCTCCCTCCCCCCCTGGTGCTGAAGCAAGAGCAATTCCGAGTCAGTGCTAGCATTCCTGCAAAATAAAAATAGACTGAATGTTAATACATGGTTACAGGGAATGTGCTACTGTAGCCCAGCATTTGTAAGAAAGATGTGAAGTTTTGCAGAGGGTACCAGACACCAATAAACATGACTGAATCAGATCTTATGTGAGGGGCAGAATAATAGCTAGAGAGAAAGAAAAAATCTTGAGTTAGGAAAGGTGGGGATGCAGCAGAAGCCAGGTGAGGAGGACAAGTGCCCAGTTGGGCAAGAAGGCCCTGATGCCACAGGGAAGGTGGTGAGAATTGTCAGTGGGTCTGTAGCTCTTAAAGGCCAGAGCTATTAACAGACTGTAGAGAGCTCGGGCACAAAGGTTCACTGAAATACAGTAGGAATTGCCAAAGTGAGAAATTAAGTGCTCTGTGAAGGAGTTCAGAGGATAATTGGATGCTGTCGAGTGAACAAAGGGACTGGCAAATTATGTCTGTGTAAATATACAGCTTGATAAAATAGCCCTTTATAGACAAACTCTCCAAATGTTTATTGCTGAGAAATAAAAAATATGCAGGATAAATTTGTATAGGAGGAACCATATCAAAGATGACAGTGCTTATGGTCCACTTTGAGTAAGAAAACTATCATTTCCTGGAGGGACTGTATGGCAGACTTCCAGTGAACTTCACTGAGATAGGGATCTTTCTGTACCTTTTTAAGGAAAATAACAATGTAATGCATGTTTATGGTTAATGAGATGACATGTCTGCAACAAACAACATATTGTGGGCCAGAGGTTGTCTTTGGAGAAGAAATTCAGTTTTCTTCTTGATAGTTCATCACCCTCCACAGCCAAAAATGTGACAGATATCTGCTATTTGGGGTACAGGGATTAACTATCAACATCTAAAACTCTGGCTCTTGGAACAATCCTGCTGGCATTCCCCTTACAGAAATACAGGACAAAGCTGTCCAGGTATAGACAAAAAAAACAAAAAAACAAAAAAACAAAACAAAACAAAACAAAACAAAACAAAACAAAACAAAAACAAAAAAAAAAAAAAAACAAAAAAAAAACCACATTTTTCCTAGAATTTGAGCATCTTTAGCTCTTTTTCCAGGACAGTGTTGCATTGTCAGTGTCCAAAGTGCAGCACAGTTGTATTTCTTGTATGGATTGTCACGTTCCAAGATCCCTGAGTGACTGAGCTTTCTTCGGGTGAAAAATTGTGAAATGTGCATTTTTGCAGACCAACTATCTGTCACTGAGAAAAGCCATGAATAATTCTGAGTGAGAAACAGACCTGAGGACTTTGCAGTCTGCTCACAAGCAGGAGAAGTTTCTCTGAATAAATAATTGGCTGGGAATCAGCTAGTCCATTCTACTTGTCACCAAATCCTTCTCAAAAGAGGAGTTGGCCTACAGGGAAACTACTCACAGGTATGCACCTTGGATAGAATATTTGAATTTAAGTCCATGAAGAAAAATATTATTATTTATTGAGCAGTGAACAAGAAAAAGATCCAAATACAGCCCTTTGGTGAGAGACCATGAAGATGCACAGTTGTGCTATCAAAGCAGAATGTTAATAGGGGAAGCTGAATGCAGATATAACTCTGGTGGCACTATTATTTCTTTGCACTGTTCCACAGGTATAAAGACACTGCTGCTGCCAGGAATGCCTGGCATTGCTCTATTGGCTGCTGTCCTACCACTGTGTCCAGGCTATGGCATGCCCAGGAAGGAAAAGAGGGGGCTTGAAATACCTTTGCACTGCAGAGATTCATGGCTGGTGCCTTGGCTTCCTTCCAGCTTTTAAAGAGAGTGGAGACATTCCCTGAGGCTGCTCTACAGAAGTAGAACAGAGAAGGAGAAAAGTGGCAGGGTGTTATTTTTGCCTTGTAGTCTGAATTTCACCAACTCTTTTAGTATCAGGCAAAGAAGAATCTCACAAGCTACAGAAAGGCTCAGATGTGTTTTGTCCCTAATGTAGAGGGGTTGGTCCTTTGCTGCTGTTCAGAGCCTTTGTAAACAGATGGGAATTCCTACCCTGGCTTCCACCAGGAATGTGCTCAAAGGCAAAATCATGTGGACACAGGGAAATGGGGCCATGCTGTGGTCCTGCACTACAAGACAGCTCGGGAGCAAAAACTGAACCAGGATTCTTAAAAATATGACAATGTGAAGGAGGCAATGTTTTGTGTATTAAACCCTTCAGTGAGTCCTGAACACTCACACTCACTGAGGAAAACAGCAGTGAATTCCCCAGAAACGCCCATGGGACAGGGCTCAAACAGAGCACAGGAGATAGTAGCAAAAATAAGGGATAGAGAATCACAGAGTGTGAGAGTTGGAATGGCCCTTAAAGATCATCCAGTCCCAGCTGCCTCTGCCGTGGACAGGGACACCTCCCACTAAACCAGGTTGCTCAAGGTCTTATCCAACTGATTTCACAGAGCCTGAATTCCTCCTTGGAAAAGCTCTGCAGATGTCCAGGTACCCTCTTCTGGCAGAGGATGTCCAAGGGCACCAGTCTCCTGAGGCCAAAGTTCTCTGTGGCTCTCCAGCAGAGTTTGAGAAGCTGTGTTTTAGTTGCTATCAGAGATCCAAGAGCCAGAAATATCCCAGCTTTTCAGTTGGGTGTCAGAGTGAGTTTGCGGAGCTGACGGTGGGAGAAGTCACCTTTTCTTTTCCAGGCCAGACACAAAAATACTTTTGTCAGTTGTGTTACTTTTCAGAGAATACAAAAAAATTAGGGAAAAAAAATGTACTACAGAAGCCCTCTGTCTGTGGTGGAAACTGGGGTAAGTTCTGTGCCTGCTGTGAAATGTCACAAGGTGACAGCAGTTTGGGTGTGGCAGTGTCACTCTCAAGCACCTCTGTCTGGTGAGATCACCCCATTTACAAGTTTGGGCACTTCCTCTCTCCATGGCATATGGGAGAACTGAGGACAAATAGAGGAAGCAATATCAGGTCCAAATACATATTTCTTAGCTCATGGTTACCTTATTTCAAACAATGAAGGAGTTTGGGTAGCTGTGTAACTAATACACGTGTGTTGGACTTCAACACCTATTCTGAGTTGCAGTGCTTTGACAGAGATATGGCACCACAAATATTTGAGTTTTAACTCCATCTCTGATTTTGGTGGTTTTTTTGTTTTGTTTTGTTTTGTTTTGTTTTTTTCCTAGGATAAAACAAAGAAACCTGCTAAGTTCACCCTGTAGTGACTGTGGATGAGGATGAGCCCTGCCCACCTTTGTTCCTCACAACAGTGGTTCAGTCAAGCAGTTGGAGCCCTGACAACCCAGTGCTCCCAGCAAGGTGTGTTTAAGTCATTTTTTATACTTATTCCTACATTCTGAGCAAATGACCACAGGCTGATGGCCCTGGCTTTGACTACCAAATTATACTCTATTAATCTTTGTTTCTAAAAGAAAAGTGCTGCTGCAGCACAGGAAGATGGGACATCCCAGAACAAATCCTAATCAGTGCTCCATGCAGATTTCTCTAACTGAAAATTCTGTACAGATCTGAACCAAAAAAGAGAGGTTTTTTTTTACTAAGAAAGCAGGGAGTAAAATGATTTATGCTTCCTGTTAGGTGCTCAGTGATAGGATCAGTTAAATAGGTTGCAGTATCTAATTATTACAGAGAACCCATTCATTTGGATCACCTGTATCAAAAGACATCCAAGAGATAAGAAAACAACATACCATAGTCTTGAGGTCCTTTCATCTGCTGTTGGACACAGCTCCTCCAGAGCTGCTGCCAGAGTCTGAGGCAACAACCCAATTTTCTGTCCCTGCTGGTGCCACTGTGCCAGCCTCTGCTTCCTGAAGGTGCCACCACCTGCCAGCACCCAGATGGCCAAGGAGAGAATTTCTGGGGCTGGGGAGAGGAGCCCTTCTGTTCCATTTCCCAAGTGAGCATAGCTTGTCAGGCAGCACTGGCTGGAGCAACAGGCAGTAACTGCACCTCTTGTGGATGCAGACTGCCAAAGATTTCCAAAACACAAATCATTCAGCTCAATCCTTTCTAGGTGAGGGGGATGAATTGCTGAAGGCCCAGCTCCCTGGAGGAGAGGTTAACCCAGGGTGTTCACCCAGCTCCATTTGGTCTCTCCCTGTGAAATTAAGGCAAAAGTTGCTCCTCATATGGTTTTATATTTGCATTTCTATTAAATATTTATTGTTCCTCTTCTTGCAAGTAACTATTATGTGGCAGACATCCTATATATTTTTCTAGTCCCATTTTCTTCTGACTTACATGTACTATTGCCCAAAATAAACATGCTCAGTTATGAAAGAAAATATAATTTCCAAGCTTATTTGAGCATTTTCTTTCCAAAAGTTTCATACAATTAGCATTTGGTTTTTTTCCAGAATATGATAATTTAATTGAAAATGAAGGAAAAATAAAGAGAAGTAAGACGGATATTTACAAGCCAGTGCAGAAACATGCTAATAATAGTAATACTGTGCCCCTAGGATGCCTTTCCTTTGAGTACCTTAAAATGCAGGACATAAATTAATTATAAATTCACCTTCCATGGTCTCTCTGAAGTAGGTACTGCTAATTGAACTTCATAGGCAAAGTAACCACATGGCAAAGGTATACATTTCAAAATCTATCTTCCCTAATAAGGCCCTTAATGCATTTATTAGCTGTGTCAGCAAGCACAGTTTAAAACAAGAATTTTCAAGCGCAGTCTTGAGAGAGGGCCCGTTGCTGCCTCATTTGAGAGAAGGCAAGGCTTGTCTGACACTGCTCCCATCTTTCTGTTCTGCTCCATCCATTCTCTTTTCTGGAGGGATTGAAGCCGTGGGCACTTTTAAAATATTTTTTGTCACTGCCCTTGTTTGCTCAGCTCTGTTGCAAAGGAGAGAGGAGGTTTGGCTGCACCCCTGCACAGAGGGCAGCTTGCAGGATGGGGCCCAGCAGCAGCCCACAGAATCAAAAAATGAGGACTGAAGACACCTTCAAGCAGAACAAAAGCCAGGAGTTGATCCAGAGCTGTGATTACTGCAGATGGGTTAAAAGGAAGAATACTATAAAAAACAATAGGCAGAGGGAGGTGGAGAGTGAGACAGAGCCAGCCTAGGTTTTGCATGGTTGGATTGCTGATTAAAGCTCATCCTCAACGGGGCAACTCCTGGAAATTACTCTGGCGAGTGAGAGCATCCCAGCTGTGCCAAGTGCAGGAGCTTCGGGGGCTGATTTTCACTAAATGTCCACAGCAACTACAAGCTGATGAATTGCTCCTGGGTTTTCTGCATTTCCATTTTCTAGTTCGCATTGAAAACAGGGGTTTGAGATTCAGTTGGGTTGCAACTTTTATTGCTAATGTAATTACAAATGTAAAGTAAGCAAGTATATCTCTCAGGTAATGAACTCCAAACCTGGCACTGTGTTGTCTTGATGGAATATTTCTTGCCCAGATTTATCCCATGTACTCATTAAATGGATCTAAGTGTTCTTTTAGAACACATAGTTTTTTTTTACTGCCATATTAAATCTAAATTAAATGCTTTTTGAGGCATTTATAGTGCTATCATTTGCTCCAGCAGGAAATATGCAAAAGAAATGCTGTAAAAGAAATCAGGATATATTCTCAGGAACTCTAAAACAAAGCCAAGGAGAAGCCAGTGCTAATCTGGGCATCACTGCAGGTGTTTCTGAGCTTTGCTGTTTGATTTTTGGGGTTGTTGGTTAAAAAGCTGTACTGAACTTGGGGGGCAGCCATAGGCAGTTCCATCTGTATGGGATATTGACAAATTGGGTTCAGATGTGGCTCTTTGGGGCATGGATGATCTCCCAGAGCTGCTTTTGTGGGATCAGTGGTGCCACTGAAGAAGCTGCAAAGTGGCTCTGTGCCTCTGTCCCTCCCCAGCTTGTGCTTCCCTTCCCTGCCTCTCTTCTGCATCGCTGAAGTTGCTCTTGCTGCCAAATCAGAGCTTTCCACAGGAAGTACCTGAGTTCAGGGGTATTGTGGGAAATTGTGTGGAAAATGGAATTCCTCATATCTGGGGCCTCTCTTCTGCATCTCCTCTGTAGGGCAAGATGGTGTGGAAGGTGGGTGGAGGAGGACTTATCCAATAAATGCCTAATGCTCCTGTCACTCTGTAATTGGGGTTTAGTGCTGTTAAGACCTCAGTGATGAGGTGAGAAAACACAATCAGTTCACTGAAATGCCAAATGCACAGACTTTGCTTTCCAAAGGGATCCCATGCAGGGAGAGAAGTGTTGCTGTGGTCTTCACCCACACAAAATCACCAAGTGATTTTGAAAGGCTCTCCTACAACAAGTTTAGGATGGTAGGATTTAGGATCATAGCTGTGGCATGGCTGTGTCTCCTACATCCAGGGTGCACTCAGGATGGAGGTACAGGAAGTTTGAGCTGCTGTAGATGCTTTTTCAGTGTCCTGACAACTTGATCCTGCCCAGAAACTCTCCCCAGAGGTAAACTGTGGACAAATCCTGTCCCTACGAAATCAGCCAGAGACAGACCACTGACATCAGCAAGGGTAGGATATCACAGGTGGCGTTCTTGGCCTTTTGGCCTCTGCCATAACTGCCTGAGTCGCTAAAAAATAGAAAAAAAATGAAAAGGCAGCAGTAGCACAGAATGTCACAACCTGCTCGTTTTATTAGCATCGATGCTGAATTGGTCCTTGGATGTATTTGCTTTTACAACACACCACAAATACCTTTCCCCCGCCCTTGCCATTTCAGTGCTGATGTTTCATTTTAAACACACTTCTTTTTTTTTTTTCTGAGTTCTTGTACAATTCTCCCTAATAACACCATCAGGGTTGCTATGGCTACAGCTTTTCATTGTTGGGGTCTAGCATGTGGAAAAGAGAAAAATTACTCCCAAAATCACTGATAAATTTAGGAATTAGTATTAATATTAGGAAAAGGAGGCAGCAATGGATTAGCTCCCTCACATGTCTCAGACCACTGTCTGAAATGAGTCTGTATTCCCTTAGTCACATGCCTTCCATTCCTCCATCAATATCTAGCTTGCTTCTCACAGTCAGGAGTCAGAAATGCAAGGTGTCCGTGAGATTTCTCTTGACTTGGAGCAGAGCTCAGGCTGTTGCTGCCATTGTGATTAATGTCTTGAGTTCTTCCACACATTTTGCCCTTTCCCTGTCTCTCTTCTGGACTAAAAGGAAGATTAAGGTACGGGGAGCTCAGTATCTTTGAGCTGTTATTTTCTAAGAAGTTAAAAAGATACTCTGAATTCCTGAAACCAGAGTATGAGGATTAGGGTTTGTGGGATGTTTTAAGTATTTAATATTTTTCTGTAAATTAAGGTTTTTTTGGGGGGAGAAAAAAGCACAAAACCTCTGAGTGAACATCTATATCTCACTAATTTCCAGTGATAAAATTATTCTTGTGCCTTCAACATATTTTAAATATTAGCTATAATTCCTTTTGAAAGTTCAAAGCATGGGGTGACATTTATAGATTTTAACTTGTGTTATATATTCTTATTTTGCTGGGTCAGTGTGGAGGCAGGTTCTTGTGCAAACTTTGGTGATTTAAGGTTTGAGAACAACATGCCAGCCAATAAACCAGAGATGCTGGGAAGTGAAGGCAACCACAGCAGAGGGGCCTAAAGTTCAAACAATGTGTTGTTCACAGCTGATTTTGTGCAGGGTTGGCCAAGGTCTAAAGTACTCATGAATTATTCACTCCGTAATAAATTGCACCATCTGAAAAAGGAAAATAGGATAATTTGGAAGAGAGGGTATTACTTCTACCATCCTAATTCACAGTGTCTGTAATTTTATACTTTGGAAGGAATTGTCAATATTTAATAGAGGAATCTTTCAAGTTATTCAAGAGCTTAAATTGCTTGTGAAGTCCTGGCCTGAAACACTGAGTTTTTAACAGGTTGATTTTTAACAAAAGGAAAAATATATTTATAGGGATCTCAGAAACAATTTAAATTGTATTAAAAATTATTTAATATTCAGAAAATGTTTCAGCATTTGAAGATGTTCCTTGTGATTTTTATGTGATGTCCTGAGGAGAAATATGATGTGGTGAGATCATTATAACAGCAGCACACTGAACCCAGGACATTCCTTCCAATTCTGCATTGCAGTGTTTGAGCACAGAAGAAACTGTTAACACTCTCAAAATGAAAAATCAGCAGTGAGCAATCTGTGGAATGCCTGGCAGGTTGTGCTCCATGTTGGATGGGATGTGGAATCCTTCATAGGTGATCCAGGGTTTGCCCCCTATAACATAGGGGGTGGAACCCCCTGTTGGGGGTTGGATCTGTTTCTTTTGTGTTTGTGGAATTTTTTCCTGGTGGTTTGCTAGGTAGCTAATTGCTGGGTACTTTATGGATACTTGACTTAAACAAAGGAGGCAGCAGGTTTCTCCGGGTGGAACAGCAGTGAGCAGCAGTTTGGTCCAAGGACACCGCTCCGAAAGGACTGGAGTACCAGGGGACCCTGCTTGTTTTCTCTCTCTCTGCTGGATTTCTCTCCAGAGGAAGACTGAACACATTTTCGTCACCATCGGACTTTCCTACAGGACTATTTTCACTTCATAGAACTGCATTTACTGCTCAAGGAGGATTTCATCTGGACTGCTTTCACCACCCTGATACCCAGGGTGTCAGGTCACATCCCTGATTCTGTCAGGGCATTTTCTGAGGTTTTGTTGTTTCTTTGTTTTTGCTTGTCTCTTAATGCTATTACATTTGTATTTGTCTTTGCTTTGTCTGATATTCCTAGTAAAGAACTGTTATTCCCACTCCCAAATCTTTGCCTGAGAGCCTCCAATTGCAACATTATAATAATCTGAGGGAGGGGGTTTACATTCTCTATTCAAAGGGAGATTCCAGGGTTTTTTTGCTGGCAGGTGCCTGTCTTTCAAACCAAGACACCCCCTCACCCAGCTGGATGGACAGCAGATTAATTGAAGGTCTGTTCATGTTCAGGTGCTGAAAACAAATAGGATTATTCTTGAACATGATTTGAGAATAGCCCTAGGTGGCTTCTGACTGTATCTTTAGTCAACTTTCAGGAGGAATAATAGTATTTTGTAAAATATTTTGTAGGGCAGAAGAGGAAAACAAGGACTGTCATCTGGTTAATGTTTGATAGTTTTATCCAGTGTACTGGTTTTTAGAATCCTCGTGTGTTCATTGGCTGTGCTTGGTAAATTTAATGCTGTTCAGGTTTTGTGGCTTTTCTTGGAAGATATTTTTTCCTAGAGGCCAGAGTTAAGTCATCACTCTGGAGGATGCTCTAATTCTTTGAGCAAACCCTGCTCTGGTCTTACATGCACAGATGCTTGAGTTTTAAGGCAGGGACTGAGTGAGACAGTGCAATTTTGGGAAAGAAACCATGTGTGTTGTGGTGGTAATTACTACTCTACTTCTTTGGCTACTGCAGGGGCTGGACAATGAATCTGTGCTGATACCATGCTACTGGTGACCTGGCAGAAGAGGCAGATTCCAAAAATCTTTCTTTTCATACATACTAATCACCTTTGCTTGTACAATTTATTATAAATGGGATTTCAGTGATCATTATTTAGATGTGGCAGCTTTGCAAAAGCTTGTCCCCCAACCCCATCAATTTAGAATTAGTAATAAAAGGCAAAAAGAATTTAGTTTTTGTCTTAGAATTCAGATTATTTTTGTAGGGAAGTTTTAGGATGTATCTGATGTGGAAGTGATAGAAATTTCCACTGAAGAGTGAATGTGTAGAATTGTACAGTACTGCAGTAAGTATTGAGAGTTGTATTTGGTGGTGGAGCACTTGTACTTGGATTCCTGGGATGCCTTTAAAACCTGCCCTTTTATAAATACAATACATAGAACACACCTCATTTTGTGAAAGAAACTGGAGTATTTCCCCATTAGGAAAGTTTCTGGCTTGCAGCCTGGATAACAGCTTTGAATGCTTGGGGGCTGTTCAATCAGTTGAGAAGAGGATGCTGGTGACCACTTTGTGTCTCTGTGTTGAGTGGAGTTTGAAGTTACCATGTTGGGGATGTTTACCTGAGTGATAAAAGTATGTCTGTGATGTGAGAAATTCTAGGGTGCACAGCTTTGTGGATGAAAAAATGTCTTGATTAAATATGTCCATCAAAGCAAGATCACTCATAGGCAAGAAACTTTATATGTATACATATACAGTACATTTCTGTATTCCTTCAAGTAATAATGCATAACATTCTTGGGAAATAGCACAGGCAAATGCCTAATGAATTGTCAAATATAAGGAAAATGCAAAGCAAGAAAGATAGTGTTAGGTGATCAGCAGCTGCAAACATGAAATTTTAATGATTGAGAAAGGCAACCACCTCAGCTTTGATTAATAAAGCACTGCATGCAACATTATCATCTATCTGGCTGATGTAATAATATCAGAAGAGAAAAGCACAATTGTTTCGCTTCCAGTAGGTTTATCATGTTTGTGCATTAGTTGAGTCATGCCAGAGTGTGTTTGCTTGCTGATAGAAAAGGGAGAACATCTGTTCAGATAGAAACACTTTGACGTATGCGCAGGTGACATTTTTCCACTTTGCTTTCATGCCTTGAGTTTCTGGTGAAGGAATGTGTTATAGCTGGAGAAATAAAGCTCATATTCCTTCTTGCATGTTGGCCAAGCTTCCTGAAGAGTTTTGGGACTTGTGTCAATACAAGGTCTAACTCTCCATAGGATCAAAGAGCATCAAAGTGCACCATTTTTCTAAGCCTTGCTCTGACACTTTCGAAAGGAAATGCTGGGGTTTGTGAGGGTCCTGACCTGTGTGAGGAGCCTGTCTCTCACACTAGGTTGGCTGGGAGGCCAAGGTGAAGGAAGGCCCAATTTCTGAATCCTGGCATACTCTTCCTAGAAGCAGCTGTGACTGCTGAGGCACTTCTGGAACAGCTCAAACCCAGAGGGGGAAGTGCTTGACCAGAGGCTGCAGGTGCTGGTACCTGTCTGACTGGCTCACCTCCTGAGGCAGTGCTGCCTGTGGTCACATATTGTCATCTCAGGCAGCTCTTGAATACTTCCCTGGCTGTGCTTGACTGACTGCACAGGAGAGAATTGCATTGCATTTGATGATGTTGTAATAAATGCTGTGACTATTTCAA
Source organism: Peucedramus taeniatus (assembly GCA_013400575.1). NCBI lineage: Eukaryota > Metazoa > Chordata > Aves > Passeriformes > Fringillidae > Peucedramus > Peucedramus taeniatus. Next base: position 255,855 of record WBNO01004517.1, read on the forward strand.
TATTATGATGTATGATTTGCATATCCAGAGTGATACAGCTATCAACAAAGAGAACTAGTTAGTAAATTCACTGTAGCTCAAGTGTCAGGTGTTACATGAGAAATGTATAAAGCATGCTGACAGAGGAAGAAACAAGAGCATTTAATCTCTTAGGTTTACTTACAGAAATAAACATTTGCTTTAGCTGCTTTGCTGAAGCTGTTCATTGTGATCGTTGCAGCTCCCAGGTTTTAGTTGCTTTTTCTTCTGGCTTTGTGCTCCTCCCAGATTCAGTTCTGCAGCAGGACAGTCGGTGGGATGCGGCAAGAGAACGTGCAAACTGACAGGGTCAGGTGCCCCTCTGAAAGGAGCAGTCTCCAGCTTGGTTTTAACATGTTATTTGTCTTCATTGCCAAAAACCAGCTATGAGTCATTTCTTCGAAGTCTTCTCTCTTGAGAGCGCTTTGCTGACTTGGGCACTTGTCTTCTTTCTTCTGTTCTTCTCTCCTGACACTTCCAGTTGCCAACTTCTGCTTTGAAATCTGTGCTTCTCTGTCAGTCAGGGGCTCTGGGCAAACCCAGGACAACGGGGGACAGAAATTCGGCTTTACTGCATGTGGCAGTTCCAAGCTTGGTGTCTTAAAGAAAGAGGTTCTGCACAACTGATTTCTCTGTGCCTTGGTGCTTTTCTCCCTCAACTTCTCTGTGGATGTCTTGGGCTGATGGGCATTTTAAATTGGATTTCACAGTGGGGTTAAATAATCAAGATTAAAAAAACCCGTAATTTTGGGGTTTACCTTTTCATCAGAACTGACATCTCAGTCTAAATTTGAAGATTTATGAATCTTAACCATGGCAGCTCCCAGTGTCTCTTTCAATCTATTTTTTTTTTTCCTGTGACACTCCTGGACTCTCTCATCTCTTCATCTCCTGTTCATTTAACTGTACTCCATGCTCTGTAACTGCTCAATTAACCACTCCAACATTGCAGTGCAGCTGTAATGGGATTAGAGAGCAGCACAGGGATGAATGGATACAATGGGTATCTTCTCTGGGCATTTCTAATCTTTGGAAGCAGCAGAAGCTGTTAATGTGGGGTGTTAAACTGCACAGCTATGTGGGTCAGGGATTCATTTGTAATGTTTTGGGGACAGATCCTTGGGTAGTACCAGAGTCACAGCTCCATCCACCTACATTGAACTCCTTTGTGATACGGGAACTCAAAAGAGGAATGGGGTCTGCTCTCTGTGGTTGCCTGGAAAATGCTTCCTTTGTGCTTAGATTCTGTGCCTAATAAATCTAATTAAGTAGGATAAATTCACATGATTTTATAGTTTGTTTTTTTTTAAGGAGTTGAATACTTTGAAGGGTTGTTTTACCTAAAGCCCCTCAGCCATTAATAGAAAATTCTTGTGCACACAATTTTTAAGGCATTTTGCAAAGGAACTCCCAAATAGTTCTGCTGTGATAGGATTATAACTGTGGATTGTACTCTCTTTTGGATACTTTACAGGAGCTTATGCATGTAGCTAATGGGCATTACTTAGTAAAGAAAATTATTACTTACTGCAGAGCTAAAGAAAAGGCAAAAGGAAGCCACCGAACAATTCCACTGTATCTTGGAAATAACTCTTGGGATTTAAAAATGTCAAAATAATTTCACAACTCCAATGGAGCACAAAGAATTCAGAGTATTCTTTGTGATGGTAAAACAACCATTGTAATTCCTGTAATTTAACCCTGGGATATATGAATACTAAAATACTAAAATGTATGAATTTTTTAGCAAAAGTCAAATAACGCAAATGTGTCTGGAATATCAGTTTATCATTTATACTGGAAAGACACCAGGCAGTTGGAACCAAAATCAAACAGAGGACAAAGTAGAAGAAAAAACTGATTAAAGGGCCATGAATAATTTATATTAACTAAAAAGTCAGCTCAACACAGCATCAGATAGGGAGGTAAAACCCCCTTGGCACAGTCTTCCTGGGCACTTCGTGCAGGCGCCAGCAATCAGCTCCCTGCAGGGCCATTTCTCCACCCCAGGGAGGCCGTGGCCACTTAAACAATTTGCATTCCATCACTGCAGTGGAATGAGGTGCTTTTCTTAGTGGCACATGACAAATGTGCTTCATACCTTGCTTCTAAAAGGGAAGAGTGTCAAACATTTTTATTTCCCTAAGCTTCAAACCTCACCTGTAATCTCCAGGGTATGGTGAGGGAGAGCACAAACTCCTTATGGTTATTCTCTCTGCATTTCCATCCTCTACCTCATCCTATTTTTCATTCTTCTAAATGATAACAGGGCATTATCTGCAGCACAGGTACAGCTCTCCTGACTGCAGTGAGAATGGAAATAGGACTCAGGTAGATAAGGTGTGATGGAGTGGTATTAGGCTCTCCTGCAGACAGATGAAAGATAGGGTTTGGATTAGTGGATGATATCAAGGATAATGACTGATGGCATCTTCTGAGATCTAAAATTCCAGATTCCCAGCAGTGAACTCAGTACAGGGCCTAACGATAAGCAAATTGCTAAAATGAGAAGCAGGGCTGTGCACAGAAGAGAGATGGTGTAGTTTAACCCCAGGGAGTAAGAGCTGAATAAATGAATCGACAACAGAAACTCTGTTTACCTTGCCTTAGTTAAAGAAACTTCTCACTCAGCTAACCAAATAGGGCTTGCACCATGCAGATACATTTTTTGCATTTAGAAATAGAAAATGCACATCTAAAGTTTTGAGTTTTTCAAACTTTTTTCAAAGGAGAAGAAAACCATATTTCTTTTATTTATGTTTGGCTTTTCCTTTTTTCTCTCAGGCTGTAGTCAGAAATTGCACTTTACCTGCATATTCTTGTGAAGTTCAGTTTGCAAAGGTGTGAATACCTTCAGTGAGGTCTTTGGGTCAGTACTTGCCTGAGCACTGCTCTGGGCTTCTGGCTGAACCCAGCACAGGAGAACCAGGGGGTCTCTTGCTCACCTTTCCTGACTTCTCAGAACTAGAGAGGGGCATTGGGCTCACAGGGACACCTTCTGCTGTAGGTTTTCTGCTGGTTTTAAAAGTATCTCCTTGAGTGCCAGAGGTGAATCTCTTTCATGTAATTCCTGTGATTCTTCTGCTCAGACAGCAGCAGAACAGAGAGCATATGGCTGCAAAGCACCAGAGGTCTGGGAGCTCCTGCAGCGTTGTTCTCATTGCTCTTTTCCATGTTCTCTGGCTTAAAGTCCCAGTGTTACTGAGAGTGCACAGCAATCCCAGAATCCCATTAGGCAGGAGAAATATTTCAATGTGATTAAGCTTGGTGGAGATGTCTTCCCTAACTGAAGCTGTAAGAAAAACACCAAACATCCTACTCCATTCCCAGTGCTTAACTTTCAGGATAAGTTCCCTGGGCAAATGAATTGTGGAAATACGCTTGCTTTGTTCCAGAGAGGACTTGCTAGGCAGCAGACCTGGGCTAAATGACATTTAATGGAAAGAATTGTGCCCCAGCCCTTCTCCTGGTGGATTTATCCAAGTCTATATTTGCCTCACCCATGCTGTGAGACCTGGGAGAAGCTGGACTGGATGTTTCATCATTTTCTTAGTGTAATACCAAAAAATCAGTTTTTTACCAGAATTAACAAAAGCCAACACTAATTGCTTTTTCAGTTTTTCTGGGATCTTTATAGTAACATCTCAACCATTAAAAGGTGAAACAAGAGAGAAGTATTTCTCTTACACAAGGCAATTACTAGATACAACCAAAACAGGCATTTGGAATGAAGCTCTATCAGTTGCCAGGTAAGCAGAACATACCCTTTTAAGGTGCTGGTTGATTTGTTTGTGTTGGTTTTAATTTGGCAGCCAGACTGACTATTCCCACTCCTGGTTCTGCACCAGCTGCTGCTCTGCCCTGATTCATTATTCAGAAGATCATTAGTGCTGTTTGGGGGAATTTACCTCGGAAGGGCTCACCCTTCTCAAACCCAGCTTGTTTTGGGTATGTCTTTGAAATGGAATCTCAATTATCCTTTGGCCTGAAACACCCAGGTGGAGGCTTCCCTGGGAATGTGGAGTGGTGGTGTTTCCCAATTAACAGATGGCTGTAAAATTGTCTGGGTAAAGATATTTGTCACCAGGTAAAAGTGCAGCAGCCAGGACATGGCCTGACACACAGATTAGCACTGTGCTGGAAGGTGCTGCCTTGATGGCAAGGGCTGAGGAGCCAAGTCCAGGACTCCTGTTTCTTGTGATCCTTCCCATTCCACTTCTTTTCCTGCTCCTTCAGTCACTGAAAGCAGTGGAAGTGAGTCAGAATGTCTTTCCCTTGTAACAACAGAAAAAGGAGAATTTTCACTGAGGAACATTAAAAGAACAAAAGTATTGAATTTTTCCTCTTTAATGGCTTACAAGTTAATTTTGATTCCTTTAAAAATCTTAATTCATTTGACCACACTTAAAGAAGCAACTCTTTGATGTCTCCTTATCTTGGTGGTATTGAAACAGCTGTAACACCCTTTTTATGCCTTTCTCTGAAGAGAAGCAGCGCCACACAGAATTTTCATCTGATGGTTGCCTTCCTTTTCTCATCTGTTTGGCAAAGGGATTACTTCACCTTTAACAGCAGCAGTTGCAGATGTTGGTAGATTGAGATTGTTCTTATTCTCTGGGTCTGACTGGCCTGAACCTTGCTCAGACCATCAGATATTCTGCTGAGCCTTCATCATTTTATTTCTCTGGAGACAGTCAGCTTCATGATATCATTCAGATTTGTAGTCAACAGGACAACAGATTACTTGGGTCCCTGTAGACATTTTGGAAAATGGAGCAGTGAATTCTGTGGGGTTTTGTTTTATTTTCTTATTTCCCCATCTCTAATACTGCCTGTTGACCAAATCCCGAATCGGAATTACTATGGAGGAAACAGCAACTACCTTAATGTCTTCCTTTTCCCAAGAAATGTGTATATGTGATATACCCATTTTTTTCTTAGCAGGCTGTTGTTTCTCAAGGCATCATAAATTCAGTCTAAAGCCCAGCTAGGCAAAATCCACTCCTGTGATGGTTTGGTGTAAAATTCACCCTGGAAGTCTCAGACCTTTTCTTTTCCTTTCTCCATCTTTGCTCTGTTGAGTGCCTTGCAGAAACTCAGCTGCCCAGTGTGAAGAACTCACACGTCATAAGAAATGGGAAGCAGGAACTCGCCTGTGCTTCCCCTGGGTGCAATAAAGTCAGTGTTTTTAAAAGAAAATTCTTTCTGTGGAACTCTTCCAAGGCCAATTCTCTATGCTTGCATATTTTCCCCATTTTACACATAATTGTATAGATGACATTTTGTATGCTACATTAAATCACTTCAGGTTTTGGAAGGGCAATTCTGGCCTCACGCTCTGCATAGCATGAGATAGGAAAGGGTCAGATCAGGGAGGAGGAGGCAGCATTCCGTCGTGGTGGATTCCCCCAGTGAGAGGAACTGTCCCAGGCACTGCTGTTAACAGGCAGTCAGGCAAAAAACAAGAGTGGGAATCAAAGACCAAAAATCTGAGCCAAAGTGCAACATCATAAGCCTGCAAGTACAGTGGAGCTGTGCACAGCCATCATCCTGTGTCTATTCCCATCTAACCAGGGGTCAAAAAGTGAATTTCAAAATATTTATTCCATCAGTGACTATCAAACTGAAGAGCTTCACAGCAGAGTGTTTCTAAATGCAAAACAATGGGCAAAAGTCTCTTTCAAATAGAATTGCCAGAATTCCCATTACATATCAATTAGATCTATTTTTTTATTAATAAGAAATTACCTGCAAGGTAAATGATCATGATAAGCAGGATACACAAATGATTCTGCTCTGCTTAAAGGTATTTTAAAAATAATTTTTCCAGTTAAATTATTTTTTCTTGCCAATGAATATTAATGCCTCTTACTGCTCCTGTGTCAAAAGGCAGGCAGAGAGCTGTGTTTGGGTTTGGGCTTCAGGTATTTAAAGATGTTTGGGGAAGTCTGACTACTGCGTGGGCACCAGCTTTAGTGCAGCCAGGCAAAAGGCCATCCTGGAATGATAAATGAAGCAGCAAAGTAAAAGCTGGTGTTGTGCATTAGTCTGAGGATTGATATGGGCTGTGAAAACCTCTCCACAATCCCTTGTAGAGGAGAGAGTAACCATTTAGGTGCTGCTTTCTGTGGGCAGGACATTTTCCTCTGCAGAGCTGTTGTAGTAGAAGAAGTAGAGGAACTGGTTTTCTGTGCTGTTACATTTCCAAGGCATGATGAGTAAAGGACAGTACAGTCTGGGGAGAAACTTCTGTCCTCTGTTGTTGGCAGATGCACATAACTTACAGCAGTAAGTACCAAAGGACGTTTCTTGGCTGTATTTGTTGCACCGCTGCCAAAGCTTATTGAACAGTAAGTAGCAGAGTCATAGAATCCCAGAACAGTTTGGGTGGGAAGGGACCTTGAAGATAATGCGGTTCCAACCTGACCTTGGATACTTCCAGGGATCCAGGGGCAGCCACAGTTTCTCTGGGCAACCTGTGCCCGGGCCTCCCCACCCTCACAGGAAAGTATTTTTCCTAAGATTTGGTCTAAACCTACTCTCTTTTAATTTGAACCTATTCTCCCTTGTCCTGTCACTCCAGCTTCTTGGAGTCCTGGATGCTGAGAATTTTAGACTTTCTGTGCTGACAGACTCTGGCTCCCAGGAGAACACTGCATTTGATCTGAGGCCATGGAAAAGGCTCCCAAAATTGATTGATAGCACTGAGATTATGGGTGTGTATTTGATTAGAAGTGTGTAATATCACAGGGTGGAAAACTTAGAGTTTAAGGTTTTAGAATATAGCAATATATATGGGGCAAGATGGAGGTTTTAGGGTGGTGGCTGGTTGTTGTTCTTCACCTTCTTCTTCATGGGTTTGGGTGGTACTTTGTAATTGGACAGAGAAGTCCTCATTGTGGACTTCAAGTGATTAGTTACTGGGTTAAAAGTGAAAATAATTTGTGTCATTTCTGAATTGGATAGTTTAGCCTTAAAAGACCTTGTATAGAAAGATAGTTGGCCATTTTGTAGCTCGTTAGTAGAATGCTGTAGAACTCACAACTTATAGATATAGAATATATTATAGATAAGAAGTAATAAACATCTAAGCCTGCACACAAAATTTCGTCTCAAGTGCCTTCAATCCTGACCCTGACAGAGGTAGAAAAAGAAACCGAGAACCGGCACAAGCTGTAAATATCTTTCCCCATTTTTCCTGTAAGATCCTTTCAGATATTTGAAGGGGCAATTAGATCACCCCAAAGCTTCTCTTGTCCAAGCTGAACAATCTCAATTCTCTCAGCCTTTTCCTCACAGCAGAAGTGCTCCATTCCTCTGATCAACTTGGTGGTCTCTCCTGGGTCCAGTCTAACTGCTCTGTGTCCCTGTAGTGCACAGGGCTCAGAGGTCAGTTTTGGGAACATCTCTGTTTTCCTAATTTGCAGAAGATGTGCTTGGCTCTATGGGATAATTGGGGCAGTCAGCTGTGGAAAGGGGCAGGAGCCACCCCAAAGCACAGTGTGGCCGTTTAGCATTCAGGCCAGCTCTCCTCATTAGTGCCAGAAGGATTGTACCTGGAGTGCAGCATATTAGAGCCCATTTGCATGGAAACTGAAACCACTGAATTTTTATCAGTGCCTCATTAATCCAAATGTTCTGTAAAACCCACTTTTATTGATTGAGTTTAAGGCATTATGGTTGGGAATTTCACTGAGGCAAGTGAGGCTTTCACTCAGTAATGGAGGGATGATTATCAGCAAAGAAAGGAAAAATTAGGAAAGTGAAGAAATGAAGTTACAGTGGAAATGGAAAATATATTTAAATCTGTTAAAGATATGCATAAAGATGTCTCTAAGATTAAAATTATACGTTTCTCTCTTCTGTGGTTTTTGACTGGTCATAACAGGCAGCCACTAAATAGCTACAGAGTCTTCACTGATTCTGCTTGTGCTTAGAGATAGGATTTGGGCCTGTCGTGGTTTTCAAAGATAGTATTGGGAGGTTTCAGTTGTCAGATTTACAATGTACATTTATTTTGCATATAAAAGAAAAAAAAAGTTGGTGAGTATGATTTGGACAAACTACAGAACAGCTCTGAACCCTTTCTGTCCCCATGAAACCAGGCAGTGTTCAGGTCTGCCCTGTCCCAAATTGCTCAGAAATACAGATTTTGTCCCATTTTCCTGCCTCACACAGCTGTGGGAGCCACATTCCTCTCAGAGCTGGGATTGCACCGATCCTCCTATGAGCTCCCAGGCAAATTGTTTTAGTATTCACAGGGAACCAGAACAATTTTTATGGCAAGGAAGTGTAACCTGGTTGAGTTAGAGGATTAATGGAAATGTTACCTGTCCTTTAACATGTCCATTTTGGACTCTGGCCTTAGAACAGGGGGAAAACTGAGTGGATTTCTGCCTCACAGAACTCATGAAAGGATAATCCATGGGCTTAAGGTTGGCATAAAAGCAAAAATGGAATTCCATTCAGCATCTGAATGGCTTTCCCTGACTGCGTTACACAGATATTGAAAAATCTCATGTTATCCCAGCCCCCAGATTTGTGATTAAGGGGTCTTTTTCCAAGTTGTATTGGAACTCTTTTCAACTCCTGATTGAAAGTTAGGCTTAGACCGCAACAATACAAAGTTGTTTCAATTCCAAGCACATTTCAGTGGAAAGAGAAATAAAAAATGTAGTTAATTGGTGTAATGTTATCTCATCAAATAATTAAGGTAAATGTGCAATCCAATTTCTGCTGTACCACAGCTTACTCCTCATGTACAGCAATGTATTTATGTGTAATGATGCTATTAAGTTGTTGTGCACACCAAGTGGAAATTGAAGAGTGTTCACATCTTAAATGCATCTACATTTAAAAGTTTAATCGACTGACTGCTTTTAGTTAAAATGCCTAAACATGAGTCATTAAAATATTATAGATGAGCAACTGGCACTGTAGGTGACAACTTTGGGTTCCCACACCACATTCACAGTGATCCATCAAGCACTTGGATACGATTCCCTTGACTGCAATTAATCAGAAATCAACTCCCACCATCCTGCTTAAGTTAGACAAGGTATTTTAGTTGATATTTTCAGGGCCACATGTCTTCATGGAGCAAATATTGCCACTTTTCCCATCTGCCCCCTTGGGCAGCCAGGGAGGATGAGTGTGAAACAATTGCCAAGGGGCTCTTACTGATATCAGATTATCTGGAAATAAAAATAAAATATAAATGGGACGTGACACAAAATATTTAAAAGATCTATAAAATAGCCAAAAATGTAAAAATCAGCCTTTTTTCTGAAATTATATCTATTTACCTATTTATATAAAGCATGTATTTCCACGTTAGTGGAGTCCTTTAAATTATGCAGGGTTTTTTCCTCATTGACTTTTCTCTTTCAGTGTGATAAACATTTATTTCATGAACCCAATTTTCTCTGAAGTTAGTGGCAAGTACTTCTGCACAGAAACATATGAAGAAACCATTAGTCTGAAGACCTAAAGAGCCATTAGTTAAAGTACATAGAACTGCACTAATAAATAGATACCAGATCAATCTTTAGTGTAAACCACAAGAACAATCATAGCATAGGCTCCATTTCAAAATTAATGGGTTTTTCATTGCTTTGTGAAAAAGCAATTAATGACCTGCCTTTGATCCATTTTCTATAGACATAAAATGAACTGGCACTGAATGGAGAGGTGTAAAATCAGAGCTTTTGTTGATGAGCTCCAGATTCTCTAAGGATGAAAAATGAGCAAAATGTGAAATCATGGTCACACTGAATTTAATGGTAAAATGGTAAAAAGTGCAAATTCACTTTGCATTCAGGGGAGCAGAGTTTAACAGCATGGCAGTGTTGGTAAACATGTCATTCCATAGAGCCTTGTTATAAAGATTATATGACAACCTTTTCACTTAAATCTAACCCAGAAAAACTAAATTTGTGTGTATGCAGGGAGAAATTATTGGTTTGCAGTAACCATCCTATTCAAGTCTACTTGGACAGAATGATTCAAGTCTTAGCCCTTACTTTTGTGCGCTGTAATGTGCTGGTGGTTTTGCTAAACTGATCTAAACCTCTGGTGCCTACAAATCCAGACTAGGAATTATCAGCAGCCAATCTGTGGGATTTCCATTCTTTGTACTTCCATACAATGTGCAGACAGCTGGGCTGGTGGATTTCTGGGATGGAAACTGCAAAGTCCTGAGCACAGCAGCTCTGCTTGGCTTGGTTTTATTTTGGGAGGCTTTGTTTTTTCAAAGCATGTGCCATGGGTGCTGTAATTAATCCTTAATCTCCCTGATTCACCATAAAACCAGGACTTGCACATGGGCAATAAAAGGTATTTATTTAAGTACCACAAGCAGGCAGTTATTTCTTGGGAAAAGGTACTTGTAGACAGATTTAGTGATTCCATCAATAAACACTCAGAGGAAGCAAGCCAGAGAAGCCCTTGACTGACTGTGCTCTCCTTTCTCTCATCCTGATGAGGCCGGGCCAGTGGGGAGTCTGACCAACAGGTCAAATATGTATTAGGGGCAAAAACTGACAAAGAACATGCTAGAAAAAGTGATTTTCTATCTGTGTGCAGCCATTTTCAGCACCCTGGGTGGAATGTTATTTGTGTACAATGGAATAGCTGGGGACAGCAGGGCTGGGAAAACAGGGTCAGGTTTGCTGTGATGGTAAGACCCTGACACTGTATTGAAGAGGGGGAGTTGCCTTCTTGGTAATGTTATTGCTTTGGTTTGCTTCATTTTGTTTTATTTTTGGCCAGATAAATACCTGGTGCAGTCTGAGAATTTCTGAGTCTGACTGAGCTCTCTGTCTTCCTTCCCCCATTAATAATTTGTGAAATCCCCCTGGAGACTCCATCCACAGCCTGAACACAGCATCTCTTTACCTGCAGAGGTGATGAACCCATGGCTTAAAATCAGTTTCTAGAAACAGGGTTTCTTTTCATTCACTGCAGTTTGCTGCTTCTTTCTGAGTGATTTTGGTGCAGGAGAAAGATGTGAATAAATGAGTAACTTCAGTGCACTTCAGGATATGTTTCTTGGGCCATTGCAACCCTTCTCCTGAGGCAGAGCTGAGGGATTCTGACTTTATGTCCAGAAAGTATCCAACATATGCCTCTATAGCTGAACATATGGCCCCACTGTGCTATCCCCTGGGAATCCTGATGCTGCTGGAACATAAAGCAGTCTTCTATAAACTATTTGCTAAGTCTAAGTTTACCTTTTCCTGTGCAGCTTCACAGAGGGGACCTGCCCTGACACAAGAGTTTCACTCTGAACGTGGTTGCTGAGAGGGTCTAAAGCACAACTGCACAGCTTCACCTCCACTCCAGTCTCCTCCTGCTTCAGAAACTTCACAACTGACCTGCAGAAACCACCCTGCCTCTGACAGCCTGCACGGAGCCACATGAGGAGGGAGGGGATCACAGAGAACACAAAATGCACCACTCCTTAGACAAACAGTGGGATTTCAGAGAAAGCAGCACAATCTTCCACTTTCATTCATCTCAAATAACATTGCTACATCTTGAAGTATTCCAGAAATCTCTTTCACTATATTGTAAGCCTTAAAAAGCTTTTACACATGCCATATGCCAGCCTTTTTTCTTTTTTTTTTCCTGACAATTTACAGATTTCTGTTTTTGTTTTATCCTCATTTTGGTTCTTTAATGTTCCTAACTCCCTGCATTTTAGGGATGAAGTGGGACCTTTTATATAGCTATTATTTAAGAAGTCTCTCTAGTGGTGTAATTTAATATTATTTGAGATTAGTTATAAATAAAGACTAACAGTAATATTATTGACAACAGTCAATGAACTGAAACAGTCAAAGGAGCTCCTCATTGTTAGATGTGTAGGGTATTTTCTTCCTGCAGGAGAGTAGTTAGAATATATTAGTAAATGGGAACACATGGATTATACTCAGGTAAGATGCACCCTGGGTAACTGTTACCCTGTTTAAAATAGATATAGGTTTTCAAATAACCTGTGAAGAGTAAAGGATAGAGGTAGAGATAATTGGGGGAAAAGAAAGATTTTGACGGAAATGCAGTAAAAAAGCCATGTGTGAGAAAGGAGACAGAGTACAAGGAGCAGTGGGTGTTTAGGTGGGAAAACATCATCTGCACATCACTTACTTTGACATTCTTGTTTGGCTGCAGGGAGCTGGTCTGAGCTGGTTTCACAGGTAATTCACCTGCTGCACAAGTGGAAAGTACAGTAATGTGCTCAGCAACTGTGAGCAAATGTCTGCCTTACCCAGAGCAGAAGTATTCCATCTAGCTCACTGCTAAATACCCAAAAGTCAAATATTCCTGCTTCTCACAGTCCACAGTGCACAGACCTAGCAGGGAAGTACCAGTGCTTAAAATGCATAGAAAGAGAAATATCAGGTTGTTTCCCTATAGCTCCCTCAGGCTCCAGAGCATTGCTTGTCCTGGACTGGAGTGTACTTAATGCCACAGGCTTAACTTTGAGATTTGGGCATCTCAACAGGCTGCTAGAATGAGGCTCTCAATGCTCTGCCTGATGGCAGTCCCTGTAATTGTCATTTTACCTGCTTAAGTGCTCTTTGCTCTGACCCAGAGACACATTTGGACAGCCTGGGAATGATCCCAGGGAGCTGTTCTTCAATTAAATCACTCTACAGAAGAAAATGGATGAGATTTAGGTACCAAATAATTGGAGTCATGCAATTCAACTTGCACATTCAGTAATAATTTTTTCCCATGAAAAAAGAAAAGTGTCAATCTGTACCCATTTTCCCTACCTCTTCTCATTTCCTTGTTGAACAAACAATACCAGAAAAAAGGAGCAAAGTTTGCATTCTTTCATTTAACTGATGAAAAACTGGAATCTGACCACAGCTACCAAGCTTTGAATTTTGTCTTATATGTGTTGCTATAAATTCCAGATAAACAAAGTTAGAAGCCATATAGGACATTCTGCTGTGGCTCTGAATAAAATGGAATACTTCTGAAGTAAGACCATGTATTTTCTCACATATTGGCACACACACGATAAAAACACAACCAAAAAACCCCAATATTGACCTATATACATTTTAAAGCATATTTATAGTTTAATATAGCACTCTGGAATGTGACTGATGATTTTCCATGTGACTCATAATAATGCAAATGATCTTTGTCATGAGCTAAGAACCCCAGTTTTAGATAAATGTGGCCAAATCAGCAGGAGATACATTGCAGGCAGTTCAGACTGAAAGCTGAAGGTGCATCACATCCCTCTTTCACTCTCAGCTTTCCTCTGGCTTTCAGAAAAGTTTAAGAAACTGAAAAAACTGAAAAATTCAATTTTTAGAGTTGGGCTTCCATTGCATGCTGTTATTTCCCTTCAGACTTGTTGTTTTGACACAGTCGTGGCTTTTTCTGTAGCCCTGGGCTACTTTTTAGGTCTTTTCCTCCTAGGTAATACTTTAAATTTTGCCTGTGTGTCATTCAGTCCTTGTAAGTGATAGTGGTTCTGCCAGAGATGACGTTGGCTCCATTCTGAGCTCCAGCCAGTTACTGACTTGCTCTGCATTGCTTTTTGCTTATAGCAGTGCAAAAAAGGAAATCTTGCAAATATATTTTGAAAGCTTTAAAGGTGTTCTTGGTAACAGCAGAGTCATTGTTAAATGGAAACATTTCTATTTATTGTATGCAAGTGCAGTCATGTTGTTTGTGGCCTTCGTACCCAATGAGCAAGAAATCCATTGTACTTGTATTTTTAAATTTGCATCTCTGTGAGTAATGTTCTCCCTGGGGGCTTGCAGAGGAAACCTGAAGCTTAATCTTGATTTCAGCTGCAATGCAGAAGTACAGCTGCTCCTGGTGACCATGCATGTGACCTTCACGTACACATTGGCTTTTATTTGACTTCTGAAGACTCCTTTTGGAGCTTTTTTTGGCTGCTGGCTACAAAACACAATCTAGAAGGCTTAAGAGTATGAAAGAAAAATCACTTTCATTAGAAGAGGGGATATTCCATTCCCTTCTCAGGAAGTGAGAGAAATGCCTTACTCCCAGAGATGGCTGATATTTGTGTGCCAACCCTTATTGTCACAGCAAGCAAACAGTGGTGATGCAGGATACATTGCAGGCACACCTTCTCATCCTTGTTTTCAGAATGGGCACATTCACAGGCAGTTTAGGAGACAGGAAAATCCTTCCTAAAAGTGAAAACTGATAATGCACAAGTCTCACCACAAACCTCTGCAACACAAGTCAGCCAGCAGCAGCTTCAGACAGGTGTTGGTGAACAACCCGGAGAGGTGTTTCTGGACTCCAGCACTAGGGCTGGAGTGCTTCCTGGCTACTCTGGGAGTCAGGGGCTTGAAAATTAGCACATTTTACGAGTCTGGCTCTCTGGTACCTGCTGAGTCAGTTTACCTGGTAGGGCACTTGGAATGGTGATTTTGTGTGAGCCATGTCTGCAGCTGAAGTGGGAAGCAACTGGACTGTGCAAGTAGAAAATCCAAAATGAAAAGAACCCCCATGTTTCTTCTTACCACAGTTTGTCCCTGAGATTTTTGGAGCTGTTGCTCACACATCTCCAGCACGAGAGGAAGTGCTGAGGGACTTCCTTCCATCACTGGAATGTGCCCCACCAAGAGGCCTCAGGGTGTTTTCAGGGTGTTTGTGCAGCTCCACAAACGTGCTGATCCCATGGCTGTGCTGTCACACTGCTGTGACACCCTGGATGTGCTCTCCTGCCCTGTGCTCCACTGCTGAATTGCCATCACCTTCCCTCACTCACAGAGGGTAAAATAGGGCAATGCTCCCGAGGTTTAGGGGAGGTAATGGAATAACTTCTTAGGGTGGAGGCTGAAAAAGAGCTCTTTCTTTCATGCTTATACATTTCCAACCTTTATTTTTTTCTTTTCTTTTTACCAGCCTTTCTTTTTTTCTCTTTTTATTAGACAACATATTTACTGATGTCGTCACTATTAATTTGTATGTAACTCATCCTTCCAATACTCAACACCTAATTCCTTTTTATTATTGAACTCTTTAAAACCCGAGAGAATGAGATCAGGCAATTCTTTAGGGGACCACCAGAATCTGTAGTGAGTGAAAAACTCATGTATTTCATCTGTCAATGAAGTTAATCAGAGATTGATCCAATGACTTCTGGGAGTGTGACAAACTGGGATACGTGAGGACGAAGGCATCGGGGTGGGGTTGGTGTAGGGTGACTTTCCATGGATTAAAACTGGATTTGATATTTGGTGCTCCATTAAGTTATGATTGTGCTGCTGCTGTGCATTTAAGCCTGAACAGAGGCATGTGACCAGTCCCATGGATTTCAGTGAATTGATTTCTGTGACAGAAGTCAAGTACATACATTTTGGAAGGATCCAGAGCTTTATTTAGTATTCTCTTGGAAAAACAAGCAGGCAAGCAAAGTGTTAGTAGTCATCTGCTGCAATATTTCCAACAAAATTTATTTGGGTGCAGAGAGAGTAAATATTTTGCTCACAATACTCCAGGCTCAGATGTGCAAACACAGCCATCCTGTTGAGTTATGCTTTCAGGGCTGTACACATAAATATTAACAATTCAGCCAAGGTTTCAAAGCTCTTCACAAAGGCAGGGAAGTATTATCTTCATTTAGAGATGGAAAGGGCTTTAGATGAGGTGCCTGAGGTCACAAAATAACTGTATTAGTTTTGAAACCTGAGCTTACTGTCAACCAGAATTGAAATGTAATTGTCTCTGTTCAATTGTAACTTGATTTTCATCTGTAGATTAATGTTCAGATTTAATGGGTAAAAAGGTCAAATCTTTCTAATGGAAACATTTTTAGTCAAATTCACCATCTTTATCTAAGCCTCATTTTTAATCACTTACAATTTATAGCTCCACTAATTGTGACTAATTACACCTCTGTGCTGTTAAAGTAACTTAATTTCTTTACAGATTTTTGATGTTCATGGTTTCCAGCTTTATTGCTGTCAATTGAAGCCCTGCTTGGACAAAAGCAACAGTGTGGTGGGGATCTCAAATATTCCCTGTCCCCTGGAAGCCTCTGGGATCTCAGGAATTGTGTCCTAGGACAGAGTGACTCTGCTTTATAATGTCATGATGTATTTAAAAATGCTGCATCAAGTGTCATTTTTAAATTGTCACCTTTTGATCTCTCAGCATCTCTTGCTTCCTTGGAGCCCCATGAACCCACTTTGAGCAGTAGCAAACACAACACTGACTCCAAAGCACACGTGGGGATGGAAGGGGGATAATTTCATCTGATTACATTAATATTTTATTGGAAGCAGAGTGACAAAGTGGAGACTGATTGCAAACAGCAGACAATCACTGACTGGAGAGAATCCTGGCACTCCACTGGCACTTCAGATGCTTTAAGGAGCTGTTTCAAATCTGCGGGAAAACGGTTGAAACATTTTAATTCTGTAATTTAAATTGCATCACTCACTTAACCAGCTATTTTGATTGTGATTATGAAAACACCATGATATGCTCAGAAAACCTTAGAAGAGCTATAGCAGTGTGTATTGCTAATGGACTTGTATGTTTTCTTTATCATTTTCTCTACCAGTAATTTATTTTAAACCAATGAAAATATAACTATTTTGTTTCAATTGCAGACCATTTTTAGCTTGACTCAATCAGATTCTTTTCCCAGAGCCACATGAGGTAAGAGATTATTAATGACTTTTTCCTTATTATTCGTCCCTCTGAAATGGTTACTTTAATTATGGCATCTTGATTTAATATATGTAAAAGCATTTTGTAACAGAAGCCTTCACTATTTATAGAATGACTTTCACTGTTTCCTGAGATGCTGCAGTCAGGTCTTATTAGCAAAGCACAGCCTAATCCTCCAAGCATCTATCCACAGCTGTTCCCAGATTTAGCAGCTCAAAAATGCTGAATAATAAGGATGCTGCAAATGCTCACAGAATTTCGGAGGGATTGCTTTGGGTCAGTGTGATGCCTGTGAAAGTCTCAAGTGAATTGCTACTTTTACTGACTCAGAATGATGCAGAGTTGTGAAGCATGCCTTGGAGCAGAGGGACAAACCTCTGCCACTGTGCTGTGGGGATTTGGTTCAATGTGGAAGTAAAACCAACAGCTGAACCCAAAACCCCCAATCCAAGGGGGCAGGTGGAGAGTCAGCAATCCCACATGGAGTTTTTAAGGCAGACATTTGTGTTCCAGCTCTCCCAGCCCCACAGAGGTGACAGGGGCTCTGCCAGGAGTGCACTGTGTGGGTGACATCCCCAAGCTCCAGCACTGCTTCAGCCCCCAGCTCATGCAGATCCTGGCCTCTTCTGTCTTTCCCTGGAGATCAAAGAATGCCTCAAGGTTCAGCCAGAAGTCTGAGAAGACATTTACAGTCCTCCAAATAAATCACTTTAATTTCTATAAGTAAATCCTTCAGAAATGTGCTGCTCTTGCCTGAATCTGCCATAGTTTTAAAATTCTTATTATGGTGAAATTGCACTTTCTATGGTTTACAGGCTCTGTGAGAGGGAAATGTCTCCTGTCCACCAGAGTGGGAGGTAGAACTCTAAACACAGATAGAATAGGTATTTTCACTTTTTTATTCTTGCAAAGGAAATCCTCCTAACTTTGTGTTTCCCTCAGTAGGGTTGCTGATAACTTTTACCATACCATGTTCGGGATATTCTCCATCAGTATCTTTATCCTCTGTTGCCTAAACCAGAACTTTTTTACTTTGTTGTTTATACCCCCTTAAAGAATTTTCAAGTTTGTTGGAGTGTTTGCTATGTTCTCTGTATCAGATCCTGAAATAATTTCTTAGCAGGCCAGATCTCTAATTGATTTAATTTTTGGACATTTTAAAAGAAATCCTGGCTGCACTTACATGAAGAATAAATATGGTTGAAAATAGGTAATAACTTTACTCAAAAGATGAAAAATACATTAAAATGCAAAAGTTGGAGATTTTCCTTGCAATACAGGGGATCAAAACTCTAGCAGGAATGGAAAACTTCCATGCTTATTAAAAGATACAAAGGGATGAGGAAGAGTAAAAATGCTTTTTATCAGATTTGAAATTTGATTCATTCACTGGTGAATCAAGAACCTAATCAGCTGCAGTATAAATGCTTTACTGTCATACTGATATGAATATGTCCCCCCTCGCCAAAATCTGAATTTTTTTACTTGCTATTGTGTTTTTCTATGAGTAGAAACTAGTTCTGTCTGTGGCAAAGTTGAGCAGTACTGAACCTAAATCTATGTATTCCCCCCAGGAAATATCCAGTCATCTTAATCATGTGCTTGAATTATGCATATGAGACTGTGAAGTCTGGAGATTATTGCTCAGGGACTGGCATCAATGTGAGTGTATTATTAGGATGGATAAATTACACCCAGCAGTGCAATTATGGCATCCCAGTTTGCCAGGTTCTGCCTTGTCTCCAAAGGCTGGGCTCAGAGCTTAGGGAGGCTGCAAAGTCCCCCCTCATTCTTGAAGTCTCTTTTATAGCAGATCTGAACAAATGTGTCAGTGCAAAGCCTGAGATTGTTCCTTGTTCTTTCACAAGCTGCCCTCATCTCTTTTGTATGTAAGTGTTTATTTATACACAGCAGGAGACAAAGGCATTACAGCCCCACACAGAGACAGACATGGAATATTCCCATGGATGATGTATTTAACAAATATTCCTTGCAATTGCAAAAGCTCTGTGGGGCAAAACCCAAAGAATTATGAAGACCAGCTTTTAAATTATTATATCTACTAATAGTTTATCACCTACACAGGATCAGCTTGTTGACTGTTCCATTCCTTTTTTGGGTTATACTTAACCTTTGGGGTTTGGTTTGTGGCTTTTTGCTGTTTCAAGTTTTCCTGCTTCTGTCTCACAGATTAAAAACCTTCTGGCAGTTTTGTGTCAAAGTCATGTGAGTTTTGCAGTGTTGGAAAAAACAACACAAATAAACAAAGAGCAAACAAAAATCATTTGGGGTGAAATTGGATGGGAGTCCTTGCTCTCCTCCCTGGGTGAGCTCTTAGCTCTTGGTTTTTCTCAATAGCAGTGTCTAATCAAGCTCTGAGCTGAGGAACCTGCACAGGAGACCACAGGGAATTGTTTTCATGGAAACTCAGTTTCATATCCTGTCAGTTTTGTATATTATTTTAATAGAGCAGGATTTATTCTGTAGTCACAAACTTCACATTATATTTGCAATTGTAATATTATTTGAAAGAAGTGCTCCAAAAACTCATCGCTTGGGAAGTTAATGGAAATTGTTCCAGCCAGTTGTACTGATACAAAAGTGTGTTTACACTAAGAATCTGGGAATACATGAGCACAAATGCACTGAGATGAGAATTCTCACTGAGCCCCATGGTCAGGAGTTTGGTCACGAGAGATGTGACGCTTCTTGTGCACTTTGTTTTCAGCAAGTGTCTGATCAGGAAATAGAGTTCATAATATATAATTTATGTGATTGTTTACACTGTGAGGAAGCAGTAGCAGTGCATCATTTGCAAGTGGTCTATAGATAGAAACATCTTTGCATGAATTAGTGGTCAAATAAGTAATATTTGTTCAAATCAGCTCATGAAGAATTAATAAAGAAAAACCAAGAGGCCAAATGAATCCATTTAACACCCTACTGCAAGCAGTTCCCCCATCTCTGTATTTATGATTTCATTGCTATGTTGTTGGTATCCTATCACATGAAAAGAGCCATAATAATTTTTTGTGGAATTCGTGGTTTTATTTCTAGGAAAATAATCTCCACTACAAGGCTCATGGATGTCTGGAGCTGTTTGATTCCATTTCTCTTGGCAGAAGGCGTCCCTGGCTTTTTGTGCAGGAGGAGGGAGGAACAGGCAGTGCTGGAAATTCAACTTACTTTCAATGCTGCCTCTTTTCCTGTAGGATTGACAAAAATTGTTAGTTATAATATGATTGCATTATAACATCCTGCACTGTTCTAACTTGTTTATTAAGTCCCATCTAATTAGATAACATGGAAACATTTTGTCCTGGTGGAGATGTTCCCGTGTTGCCTAATGCTGTGCAAGGTGCCAGAACCCTTGTTCTGTTGTGGACAGGGGTGTTGGAGCATGAAGGTGACTGATGTGAGCTCTCTGCAGCCATCCTGCTCCCCTTTCCTCCTGCCAGGCGGCTTTGTGGCTCCAGGAGGTGCCCAGGTGTCCCTCCCAGTGCCCAGGCAGCGCTGGGCGACCTCACCTGCAGCCCCACAGGAGCAGGGAGGTGCCTGGGGAAGGTGTGCAAGGCTCTGTGGACTCTGCTGGGCACAAGCAGAGAAAAGAGAAGGGACTCTGGATTGTCACCCCAAGTAGCTTTTGGAAAGCCACGAGTTACTGCAGAATTCACCAGCAGCAAAGCCCTGGGGAAGGACATGGGGGAGGCAGTGGTGCTGGTGAGGCTTTGATGGGCTGCTGAGCTAATCAGGCCGTTGGCTGCTGCAAAGGTCGTGTCACAGAGCTGACATAAACCTCCTCCTCCAGAGTTCTCTTATAAGAATGCTGTCAAACCCCAATTCAACTCTGTATTTCTTTACCACTTGTACAAGCAGCAGATATTCTCACAGCACATCCCGCAGAACTTTCCCCTCACTCCTGTACAGAATGCAGGGTCTTCCTTGTGTGTTAGAGTTGACACCGTTCATGAGGACATGACACCATGTGCTGTAGGAGGGTTCCCACAAGTCAAGAACCCAAAAGGACTCAGTTCTGCTGTCTCTCACAGCCCCTGGAGCTGGGACAGGCCCACTGGAACCAGCTGTGGGCACTGGACTCTCCTCAGAGCACCCTGCAGCCAATGCCCAGTGCTGGCACCCTCCGCAGTCCTGTAGAGGATCCTCAGCCAGCACTGACCCTTCTCTCCACCCCGACCCCCCAGCAGGGTGATGGTCACTCCACTCCAGCCTGTCCAGCCAGGTGTGGCTCTCAGGATCAATCCTTCTCCTCATGCCCACCTAAGGCCTGAACCTGCTCTGCAGGGAGCCCAAGGACTGAGGGCAGCAGCTCCGAGGACCTGAGCAGGTGTTTTTCCTTCTCCTCTGCTCTCTCTCTGTAGGTACAGGCAATGCAACTGTGCTTAACCTCTCCCAGCCACAGGCTGCATGTCTCTGGGATTTTCCAGGGCTAATACTGCTCCAGAAATCATATTATGTGAGATAATAATCTCTGTGATAAGAGATGTTAATAACCTATTCTGCGAAACTGATGTTCCATTTCCACTCTGTTTTCAGCAGAAACCAAATACATCTCATTAAACCCAATGAGAACTGTAGCCAGCTGCCTTGACAGGGCATATTAGAAATACAGCTGATTTTTCCCCTCCTCAAATACACAGAAGGTTTATTGATAATGTTTTCTGTTAGCCTAAAGCATCTTTTTTAGAAACAAGTGTCTCTCTTCTGGCTCTTTATCGGTGTCACTTCAAGCTGAAATGTTTGCAGAGCAGACCAGGAGTGCTTTCTAACCCACTTTGTGTAGATTTAAATGTATATATTATGCAGGGCAATAGGGGATCAGACTCAGTGGAGTATCTTCAGGAATAATTGAAAGCAGGACTTGTTCCTGGTGTTTTGTAAATAGTAGCAATGGCTCTTCAAGTTTCACACGCTATTTGAACTTTTAAAATTCTGCTGTGCCATTCTGTGGCCAGGAGTGAAGAGTGAAATCCTTTCAGATCTCTTGTGATTTAGCAGACAGCTTTAAGGGGTAAATCTGAGATAAAGAGGAATGATTAACTCTTTTAGAAGTCCCTGTCAGCCAGGAGAATTTAAATCTTACTTTTAATCTTTCAAATTGACCATGAGCCTTGCATTTATTCTATGTTGTATAAAATTATGTGTTACAATATTTAAGTAGGTAGAACTGCACTGTGGACAAAATGAAGTGTGGAAGTGTTTTGGAGAAGATAGAAGTAAGTAAATATGAAATATATGAAAAATCTAATCAATAAGATAACAATTTCAAATAAAAACATTAGCTGCTAGAGAGTCCAATGAATCACATCAGTTGTGTGGAGCAGCACCACTGGATTAAATTACGGAGTGGTGAGAAGCAGAACACATCAAACACAAATAATCTGTCCCTCTCATTTGTTTTGGTTTATACTTGAAGGTGTAGGAATTGCTTTCCCCAGCAAGACAGAGAAAAGGAGGAAAGGAGCACGTGTAGCAATCACAGCACAGCACAGCCTGAGCCATGTCACAGGTTTACAAAATGTCACACTCTGCCATGGCAAATGAGCCTCTGTCACACCCTTAAACAGCTCTTTTGAGCTATCCTAATGCACAAATTATGGTCGTTGTCACATCTTATTACTATTATCTTGTGGAAGATTGAAAGGTTTTACTCTCTGATAGCAAATTCCTAATAATTTACCTGCCTGAGACACAAAGAAATTAAGTAGAATGCCAGTTCTTTCTGGAGTTGATTAATATTCCCTCAGTGGTAGTTAATACACTTTGCTGCAGGCATGCATTTTGAAAATTCAATGTATATAATTTCAGGACAAACTATATGGCTTTGCTCTGATCTAAAGCCCCATGGCACCAGAGGAACCTGATGGAGGGGACAGACAGTGCAGCTTTTTGCCATTTAGCCGACACAGATCAACAAGATGGCTGGGATACTTTCAGTGAGGTGAGAAAGGGCTGTGCTGAGAGGAAGATGTGATATTGGATGTTGTCCTGCTCAGCCAGTGGTAAAGGTGTCATTGGCAAAAATGGTGACAGTAGCACAGTGTCCCTCCCTGGAGGGTGGGTCATGTGCCATGCCAGCAAAATAAGTTTTTGCAGCATTTTAAAACAAACCAAACATTAGTCCCTAGCTTGTTTCAATCCTTCAGTCTGTCAAACAAACAGGAAAGATGAAAAATAGAAATCCATAAGGTGGAGCTCAGTCAGCAGGGTGGCAGTTTTTACATGGCTTGAAGGCAGGATGTGGGTGCCCACACCTGGGAGCAGTCTGTCTAGGATTATCCAAACAGAAAGGCCTTGTGGGAAGCTGCTTGGTCATGTTTCCCATACATTTGGAGGATTTGCCCCATCACTACTTGGACCCCTCCAGCCGGCAGGACACAGCTGAGTAAGGGTATGTAGAGGGCTTCTCATCTCCAGAGGAAAAGTACATTCCAGGGTAGGGAGTGGAAGGAGAACTACTGGAGTGCTAGGAACAGTGCACAAAATCAGTCAGTGAGGAGTTTTGTCTGGGCAACTTTCTAAAGAGTATCAGAATATAAATCACACTGTCCAAAATTAATAGACTCCTCAACCACTTCAGTTTATTAACGTTCCTGGCAAGTCCGCAGAAGCTGAAGTAAATTTGGTGAATTCCACTGTGCTTCTTAAGTGGAGAGAACACTTCCTAAGCAGTTTTATTGTCCTTTTAGTATCTGACCCTGAGATGATTAGGGCTGCAAAATGATTTATAATGACGTGTTAAACTGGAGTAATTTCTGTCATTTTATTAAGCCCTTTATGGATGAAATGGAGACTTGCTGGGGCTGTGTTTTCTTTGAGCACACTCCCTGTGCCTGTGTGCAGCTCCTCAAGAAGTCAGGATGCAAACCATATGGTAGAGCCTGGGGTGCAAAAGTGCAATTCTGACCTCTTAGTGATAATTTAGATGTGTTACAGCAGTGTCTCCCAAAACACTGAGAAACTCTTCTGTGGTTTTAATGTATGTTATTTCTCATAGTGAAATGACCTGTCAGTAACTGTAGTGATTAAGTTACTGTTCCTAAAGAACAGCGGTCTCACTTTATTCCCTATCCATATTTCCCTTCCTGTGGCTCCCAAAGATTGTTTCCTTTGAGGTGATGTTTGGTTAAGCTAATGTGATTTTATTTCTGGGTATTTTTCTCTGTAATTACCTGTAGGACAGTCACTTTTGACAAGATTTATACATAAAGAAATGCTAATATCTACATGTGGTTTCTCTTTGAAGTTCAGTTGAAGCTTTTCAGTTGTATTTTTCACAGTGTGACAAGAAGACATGTTTAGGAATATGCAGTTCTATGGTTCTGCAGGATCTTTTATTTGTATTACTCATTAACTGAATTGCAGGTTTTTTTAGGGAAGACATTTTGAGTCTTGTGTCACCATCTGTGAGGTGCTGGGTTATGGAGAGTAGAGCAGATACAGTAACAGGCACTGTACTGAGAACAGGACCTGGAGAAATGCTCAGGTCAAATATTTATTGATTCCCTTTAACATAAGAACTCGGTAATGCTCAGCATTGAGGACATCTCTGGCAAACAGCTACTCTGAATGTAGCACAAAGTCTTCCAGAATACTGAATTCTCAAATGCAGTGTTAGTGCTGCTTCCTCTACTTTTCTTTCCTTACAGGCATTTGAATACTGCTTTTGGTTTTCTCCTCAGTTTTGAAATCTGATTTTCTTTCCAGGCCAGTGTAATACAGGCTGTCACCAGGATAATTAACAAAGCATGAGGGAAAATGTATAGATTTTTTTTTCAGTTACCTTTGCAACTGTGAAAAGCCAATTCTCTTCCACTGCTTTTCCCAGTATCATAAATGCTCCTCAATGTTCAATCAGTTATAATTGTACATAAAATCAAAGAACTCTCAGGATCAACAGCTTAGAAACCAAAGAAATCTAAAAATCACTCAACCTGGGATGGAAGGCCCTAAAAAGAAGTAAAAGACAGTGCTACATATTCATGAGGTTTTACAGAAATGAATATCAGAGTGATGAAAAGTGTATCTGAGTGCAAAATGCTCATGTTCATTAATCTCTTTTCAAAAATTCACAGGGCAGTACAGCAGCTTATCAGCTTTTTGGGAGCACAGTTCAAGGGAGATGTTCTGTCTCTGAGCTGTCCATGGTGCTTTTCAGTGGCTGTGAACAGATGCTTCCAGGTAGGACTCATCAGACAAACATGTTTAGAGCTCTGTCAAGTCCAGGATAACTAAGAAAAATTGATAAGGCTTGGGGTTTTTTCCTTCTCTCTCATTCTGTCTGAGGGATGCATGTTCTATTTATTTATTGTTTTAAAACTATCATCACTATGAAGAGTTTGACTTCACCACAGAGTTTGGGACAGTATAGGAGGTGGTTCCAGGAATGGAGGGTTGTCTGGGTTTAGAGGGGGGAAAAAAGCAATTCCCACAAATCTGTTGAAATTTATTAGTGTTTTTGTTATAACAAGGCCATCAGCTGCTGCTCTGGGTGCCATGGAAACAGGCATTGCTGCAAACACAGGAGGCTGCTTTAAATCCATTCTTATTTCAGAAAAAAATAAAAGAAAGAAAATGAGGGTTTGTGGGTTGAGCCATTTAAAGGACTCTACCCATGTCTTTAGCAATGCCCATGATCACTGCCCTGGCAGAGGGACCAAGGGACTGACAGACACCTCTGACTGCTCTCAGTTTCATGGAACAAAACTGGAGCAGCTCTCCTCTGATCTCTCATCATAAATAAATGGGCAAATAGGGATATGGCTGCTGAGCAGCCCAGCCAGAACGGAAGGGGAGGGTATTTCTTTTCTAATTCTAATTTGGACCACAATGCAGCCTGAACTGCAGGTTGGGCTTCCTGGAGCTAATCTGGGCCCAAACCAGTCAATTCCTAATGATCTTCCATAGGAGAGAAGGAAGGAGCAGGAGAGCAGTGACATCATCATGAACTCGTGCATTTGTTTCTGTACTCAGATATCTCAAATTTTAGATAATTTTATGTGTTTCAGTGCAATATATTCCCTCTCCATATTCTTAGTAAAATATCGTAACAAGTAATTTCTCACTCCAAAAATAATCTGTGGGAATCAGCATAATGGTTTTCCCATTAGAAGCACAGTAAATGCCTTTTGCAGCAGCAGGATTCAGAGACCATCTGTTGGGATTGTTGTCATAGAGATCTCAGGATTGCTTCACTAAATGTATAAGAGTCCGTGCAACAATGTATGTGCTGAGTTTTATAGCTCTAATATATCAGCTGGAGATTTCCATCTGAAGTTTCCTCAGCTTTCTTTGCTGGGTGGGAGGTGGGGTTTCCCTCAAAACTCAGAGAATGAGATCATAAGGAATCAGAATGTGAGATTCTTGTAAGACCTTACATGTTAATAGTCATCTTAAAATATTGTGGAGTTAATAATGGTCTCATCTTTTTATAAGATTCATGAAAATCCAGATTTTTCTCTGAACTGCACATGTATTGTTTGTTCTTCTTGTTATTCAGTAATATAGCAATTTATTATGCTTAAGCTGATGTTTTTCCAATTTCTTTACATTTGACTCATTGCTTCTGTGCTTATGTGAAGATGAAGCCAACACATCCTTGCTCTCCATGCTTTATCCATTTATTTCTATTTCCAGCAATTTTCAAGGTATACTGGAAAATAATATAAATAAATAGGCATATAGAGCTGTGTTACAAACCTTGAAGAAAACCTAAATAACTTTGGCAGGTCATAGAAAAAATATTTTTAAAGCCATTAACTGTCTGTCAAGTTGCCTACTGCAGAGCTTTCGGCTATTAGCTGCTTTCTGGCCCAGTGGAAATCAATTGCACAGAAAACCCTGAGAGCAAGTCATTGGATGTAACATGGAAAATCTGATCTTTTTTAGGATATAGAGAAAGTTTCTGGAGAACAACAGCATTTATTTACTGATAACTGCCAAGGTTGGCTGTTTAATTATGTGTTGGCTCTGCCAAACCTCGATGTTTGCAAGGATAAAGGTGTGGGTGAACTGTGCACTAAGTGGGAGCCTGGCTCTGCTCGGGGTTTCTATCAAATAGATAGTGCCTCATCCAAACAATCATGGAAACAACATGCCAGGCTTGGCATAAAGATGTGCTTGGTGAAATACCCCTGGGGTGAAGGAAAAGCTGTGATCACTTTTGTCTGTCTGCAAACACTAAAGAGGGATAAGAGAACCTCCTGGGGTGAGGATCTGCTGACTGTCATCTCCAGCTGGGCAGGAATTGGGCATTTATTCTGAGTTACATCAACTATCACATAGCACAGAGGGACAGACAGACAGGGACATGCTCTCATCAGCCTTAGCTGGGAGGTAACAGAGTCCACCACAAGATTTTTTTTTTTGTCCCAGGACAGGAACCCTAAAACTGCTGTCACACCAAAGCCTGTTCCTGCCCTTTGGTGGGTGCAGAGCTGTAGTGGGAGCTGAGGCTGGGGCTCAGTATGCCTGGGCTACCCCTGAGCTTTCACCACTCAGTGGATCACTGGACAAAACCAATAAATCACAAGCTCTTGTAGCTGGCAGAGCTCCCTGCTGCCTGACAGAACCTGTTTGTACCCATTTTAAATGCAGGATTGCATGTGGCAGTTCAGGCAATAGATGAGGGGAGGCTCAAAAAGCCAAGGACTCTGGTTTCTTGTAAACACTATTACCAAACCCAGTGGGCTTGATGCTGCATATTTGGGTGGGAAAGAGCATGGACAGGGGACAGGGCACCTGTGGAAACAAACTGGAGATCAGTTTGTTCTGATCTCTTGGACAACACCTGGATATCATTACTATGCATCCCTTCCTGTTAGAAAGGGGCAACCCCTTCACTTGCATTTCATCTACCAGATTGTTTGAATATGACATTTAAAAACTCTGGGTTTAAGAGGTGTATTTTCCTGCAAGGGGTTCAAAGGAATTATTTCCTTTGCCCTTTCTTGTCTCTGTCCTCACTTTCAGGGACTGGGGTCATGGTAATGGGATGGCCAGGAGGAGAAGCACAGAGTTCATCTTTTGATCTTAAAGCAGCTGGGATGGAAGAGCTTGGGTTGTGTTCCCCATTCCTACAGCTATTCTGGGCTAATACAAAATGCATAACTAAGCTCTGTCAATTATTTGAAAAGTAAAATAGCAATTAGAGGGGAGAAAGAAGAAGGATGAGAAGCCTTTGGCATGTTATCACTCTTCCTGCCAGGAGACAATTAAGCAAAGTGAGCAGCAGCTGTGGGGAGCCACCAGCCATCCTTCAGCATGGGATCATTGTCACTCACTGCAGATGCCATCCCCTTCCTCTGCTGGGATGTTCCTTTTTTTTCAATTACTGAAGCTGAGGAAATATTTGCTTGTTCCTTTGGTTCTACATCTCTCCTGTACTTGAAGTTTCTGGTACTTGTCTCATCATTAATATTTCTTACCAGAGTGTGTCTTCTCCATCAGCGAAGGTCGTTCCCTATCAGCTCACACATCGAGAGAGGCATCATCCATCTTTCCAGGACAGTGTGAGGTACTCAGCTATACCTGTCTGTCTGACTAGACTTTCTCTTGCCATCTGTCTTGTTCCCATGTGTAACATCTAATTAACACCCGTGGTAATTAATTATGCTGTGGTGTCTTTTGTATTACCTATTATTGGTGTCAGCGGGAATAAATCAGCACATTGAATACAAAGGGAATTGTGGTATTCAGTGATGGAGAACATAAAAAATGCACTTACAGATTTTAAATATTCATAAAATAGAAGGCAAGGACCATAATTTTTCATAGAAGATTTTGTATAGTGAATAAAACTACATTTTCCTACTTCTTTGTAGAGTACTAACAAGGCATTGTGTAGCTGAGGTCCCTGCACACACAGAAGGCAGTTCAGTGATCAGTTCATGGCAACTGCCTTGGAGAAATAGTTGATCTGTATTGTTTTTAAGTTTAATCCTTTGCAGGTTTTATCAGTGGTGTTTGGCCTTTTGAAATTGTCAATTTGAAATGTATTGGTCTAAAAAATCGCAGACTAAAGACTGAATGCAGTTTTTGTCTGTGGACAATCTCAAAGCAAAACATTTGGCCATTGATGTCATAGAACATGCTTTCTGCCACAAACTCCTTGGATGATCACAAATGGGAGTATTTCTGGTTTAAAAATCAGATTGATTTCTGCCTTTTTGCAAAATAATTCATTTTAGTGATGAAACAGACCTTTACTTTAGGGTCCCCCAAATACGTAGGGGAGCAGTGCCCCAGTGGCACCAAAACCCATGCCCTGTGTATGTAACATCCAGGGAAGTGGAGTACTGATACCAGCTGCCAAGAGATCTGCTCCAGAACCAGAAGGAAGCACAGCCAGTGGCTGGAGGAGGAGTTCCCATCCCCAGCTGTTTCCCTGTGCTTGGTACCACCCACAGACACATTGTTTTGTTATTCCACACACATTTGAGCCAGAAGCAATAGGCACTTTACCCTCAGATCTAAGAGATTACATAGGAATAGTTGCCTAAACCCTGTTATTTTGTCTAGGATATTTTAACAGAACTTCAGGAAAACCTTGCCCTTCACTAGTGCTGTTAAGCTTTCCTGGAGAATACCAGAGAATGTTTCCAAATTTTCAGTCTTCCAGAAGCTGAAGATGTTTTACTGATTTAATTCCAATACTGCTTACATTTTCATGCAGGATCGGGTTTTCTATTGTTGAGGCATATTTCTTTTCAGTTTAGGTCATTTTTTTACAGGAAAAAAAAAAAGACTTTCTCATGCTGGGAGCTGTTCTATGAAAGAAAAATTACCTTTTTCACCATCAAGTTTTCCAGCTCTTTTGCAAAGATGAATTAAATCTGAATCTGTCTCAATTACTTGGGGGTTGTATTTCATTGTAACTAATCACATTTCATTATTTTTGTAGATTAAGCATAGGGACTGGCAGTGTGGCTTCAGAGTCACTGACAGTTCTACTTGCAGCTCTGGGTTTCTGAACCAGAGAAAAAAAGTGAAATTATTTTTTATTTGCTGCCCTGTGTTGCTTTTAATGCAAAATCTTGTCAGAGCAAGAGGCAGTGGATATAAATTGATTTTCAGGGAATTCCAAAGGTTGATTGCTAGGGTTTTTTTTGGTTGTTGGGCTTTTTTTTTTGTCCAGCTGGACACAGTCCTAAGTAACCTGCTCTGACTGTGCTCTGAGAGGTGCTTGGACTGCGGGATCACCAAAGACACCTTCCTACATCAGCTTTTCCATGTGTCTGAATTATCATCAGGAAAAAAGTACAGAACTGCAAATGTCTGAGCTCTGTGTTTATCACAGGTGTCCCCTGCACCCACCTGATTGGCCAAAAATTATAAAAAAGCAAGGAAAGTAGTAGGGGAAATGTTCCCAAAATTGTCATTTGCTTTCTGCCCTAATGGAGTTCAGTGTTATTTTAATGTCACAAAAAAATAATGGTGTGAATATGATAAATGAGGTGCCTTTCAATGAGCTTACACAACCAGAAACAGATGCTGTCCATGCATTTCTTAAATGTGATTTCAAAGAATTGTATTGCTTTTCCTCAGAATTTACAATTAAGTAAGTACAGGAAAAGTAGATAAATCAAAAAGACAGTGATTGGGACATAGCATGACATTTATTTTTTATATTTCATGCCTGACTGTTATGTTTTTATTCCATCCTCTTTTGTCATATTCGAATGTTTAAGATAATTTTAATCGTGACTGCAGTTTCCTGATGATTCCCCTCTAGTTCTTTTTTTATCCCCACCTTTTCCAAAGCCCATGGAAACCTCTTACTGCAGCCTTTTCCTCATGTCTTTCCAAACCTTCTCGGCTGGTACGTTGCCTCCCAGAGAAAGGGAAAATTCATGGTTCAGGGAAAATTCAATTGTTATATATGCTGGTGAGTTACTTGTCCCAGAATTACTTCAATAACTAGCAGTGATTTATTTATTTTTAGAAGAAAATGATCTCCTGTTTTGTTTCCGTCATATGAAAACAAAAGGAAAGATAAAATAGAAAGAGACGGCAGTACTTCTTTTTGCTGATGATGCATTTGATGGATTTCTCTCTGAGGACCTGACTGAACTCGGTGCTATACCCCCCAAATGAAGATAAATCATTGGTGAAGGGTTTGTGGAGTACATGCCCAAAATCAATTATGCTCACATGGAGATCTATTAATCTATTTCTTCCTGTTCAGTCTACCCAGCCTCTTTTAAATGGCTTTTTATCATTCCAAACACAGGTTACCTTTTTTAAGTGGTGGTACAGTTTTGGTGGTTTGCATTAAAATCAGAGTTGAGCCTCATATGTGAGGAGCCCTTTCACCCCTTCCCTGCTCAGCCCAATTACCTTAACTCAGTTTTAAACCGTTTCTCCCAACAAAATCTCTGAGTCAAAGGGACACTGACCCTTTCTGCAGAGGCTTGGTGGGGTTTGTCACCTTTCCTTGTTGATAACACAGCAGCCTGGCAAAGATTCATATATGAAAAAACAAAGTCATGCATATATCAGGATGCACAGTTGGAAACACTGCAATGAAAAAGAGATATCCAGGAAATTGTCTCTACTGCATGGTGTTTCAGGGAAATCCAGTGGGGTTCAGAGCCATAATGTATCAGATGATCCCTCCATTCCAGGGAAAGACAATCTGATCACAGTCCATGCCTCTCAGCAAGGAAGATGAAGGGGGCAGAGCAAGCATTGAAGGGAAGCTAAATAACAGTTGGGAATTTAAAATTTTAAAATTTTGTAAGTTTTAAATTGTGAGTTACCTTGTGTTTCTCAACCAGAATCATGGTAAGCAGCTAACTCCAGTCTACTGCTTTCCATCTAATATTTCATCATATTAACATCATATTAAGTGTAAAAAGCTGTTGGTCAGGCAGGTAGGCAAAGCATTCTGAATGAATCCCAAATCCTAGCCCAGATAATTTTCATTCTGTCAGTGAATGCCTGGCATTAGAATGACCCATTGATTCTGTCTCCAGACTGAAATATGGACAGCTAACATAAAGAAATCCTGTCAGTGAATTCCAGCACAGGATGGAAGCACTGATTTGATTTGATAATCCTAAGGGTCTTTTTCATCCTAAATTATTCTAAATTAATCCATGAAATGAGTGGTGTCCATGCGCTGGTTTTATGAGGCCAAAAGCATTGCCATCATTTGGTGTAGGGAGCAGTAGCACCTTGGTGACACAAAAAGCAGTGTCTTGGGGGATTTTTGTGGCTGTACTTGTAAGTTCAAGGAGCTGTGCACTAAAGCCTCTAAATGAACATGAAGCCTCCCACATGAACATATTGCCTGGGATAATCCCCTGAAAGACAGGAGGCACTCAGGCGTCTTTGCACTTAAGATTCCATGTTTTGCTCCAGGGCTGGATTTCCAACTTGTAGCTGGCAGAACAGCTCTTCAGGGACAGAACTCTCTGTCTTTAGAAACAGTGTCTATGTATAGCAGCCCCAAGGAAGGAGAAAAATCACCTTAATTTTAAAAAGTGGTGCTTTACAGCTCTGCAGGTGGGCTTTCACTCAGACATACTCACAGACCTCTGTCTGAGACTTCTGGGGCTGTCCAATAAAGTGTTTGAAATGCTATTTTTTCTTTCAGTAGCTCTCTAGAGAATATCAGAAAGAGCTAGGAGGAAGCAGCATGGAGAGTGCATCCAGCCCTGTGGCACTCCAGAGCTGTGGCCCTTAGGAATTCTACTGACATGTAGTTGCATTTGTAAAATGAGTGACCCTCACAGATCCCACTGATCCCACTCTTCTGCAGAAATGAATTAACATCCTTTCATAGATCCTTACCAGTTATCTCAGCCCTGGGCTTGAGTGCAGAGTTCCTGTCAATAAAGCCTGATAAACAAATGCAATACTTGGAGTGTTTAAAAACACTGCATCAGTTTTGTGGCTGTGAATTTCATTGACTTTCTAAGCAGAATTGGACTTTTGCTGGTAATTCATTCAAAGCAAGTACCCAGTGTATAAATCCTTAGTTCTGTGGTAAAGCCCATGCATGCAAAATTAAACTGGATGAAATCTAGAAGCCTGTGAGTGTTTTGGGTAAATTTACAGCTTTTATACTCAGGCTTTCTTCTGATGGAATTAATAAATGTTTGGGATTGTTGCAGCTGCAGTCAACTCCTGTAAAGTATTGAGTGGCAGTATATTGACAAAAATTGGTCTCTGTTAACAAGATACAACACAGTGATTGATAGGTTACAAAAGTTATACAAAGTGTGCAGACATGTTTGAAGAAGTGACACATCCCACATAGTCAAAAATGATGGAAATTGGAGCAGAATTCTCCAGCTCAGCCTTGATTAATTCACAGAAACTGATCCTAGGCTTTTAGGTAAGGAATAACTTATTTTCAATATTTTGTTGTTGTTGCTGTTATTATTATTGTTATTGTTATTATTCCTACTATCTGTTGAGTGTATTTTCTAGCCCATAACCATCAGGGCTACAAAAGTGATTTTCTCAGATTGTACCATCAAGACTTTCTGATTCCAGATAAATCCAGTTTGGCAGAGCAAGCACTGAAACTGCTGCCAGCTCTCTAATCTGGTTCAAGTCAAAATCATGATTGACATCACTTCAGCATGACATAAGAAAATCTGTTTTAAATATAGGGAGATGACTTCAGAATAGATTCTATGATCTTTATTTAGTGTAAGGATTTTTTGTTTTCCAAGTGAGTTGACATAGGAAAGTGATATTATAGAGGCTATTTTCACACCTCTTTCAATCTGTCAGATAAAACCACGAGGGTGGTTGTTGTTGTTAGATTTCTAGTTTGTTTTCTCAATTTGTGGATGCCACTCTGATAAAAAAATCCTCGTTACAAATTTAAGAATTGATCCCAACTATCAAGCTTGTCCAGCTCCACTCCTTTTTCTAAATTTTTTTACTTAGTGTTTGAAGAAAAAAGCAGAACCAACAGAAAGGTGTTGGAGCTTATGAGAGAAGGAGAAATAAAGGAACGCCTTTTTTTAGCTGAAACCTGGCTTCAGAGAAGCATATTATTTCTTAGCACTGCTTGGGTCTGAAAAGATCTATTCATAGTAAATTCTGGTCCAGGAAAATGACTTTTTAAAACTCATTTGGCTTTTAAGGCCTCTTTTTTTTTTCATTTTCCTTTTGTTCTGTGTAAATACATGTTTCCAGACCTTTGTACAGAAGCTTCTCACATTCCCTACACCATCCCCCTGTATGGGTAATCCACTGAGTGGACTTTTCCCCAAGACCGAATTATAAATGCTACAATATAGCCTTCAGTAATGATGCTTGGTATCCCATTTCCAGAACCCTTGCCATTTTTGCTTTCACTGAGCAATTTTTTCATGGGGGTTTTCCCCTAAATCACTGCAAATGCGGCAACTACAAGACTCCATATGAACGAGGGCAGAGAAAATCAGTCCAAAGTGGCTCAGTGAAGACTTTAAAGTGAATCTTCATTCTTCTGAGCCCTACTGAAGGACTGAAAATACTGTCACTAACTTAAGGAGAGTAGATCAAGGTCTAAGGATGGTCAGTGAAGCATTTTCAAAGTAAGGAATGCAAATATCTGTACACTGAAAGGGCCTGGTGTATTGAAGGATAAAAGGGAAACAACCATGCAGACAATGGGTTTGCAGCAAGAGAAACCTCCAAAGCCTGCAGACTTAATGACATAAAATGCAGTGAACACAGCCCTCACACATATATATACCTGGCTACCTCATGGCACGTGTGGCATTGGCTACCTGTGAATTTAGTAAACCTACACTTAGTTGTCTCATCTTACACGATGACAATTCTCAGACATGGCAGTTTCTTCCTCTTACTCATTGCAGGAGTATTTAAATGGCTGATCAGCCCTAAGTGTATGGCCAAGAGGACAGAGGGGCCTTTGGGACATCTCTTTCAGAGCTCTCTGATTTCACAGGTCCCTCCATCAGCCTGTGGTTCACCTACAGACAGGGGGCTTTGTCCTCCATTTGCTGAACTCAGTAAATCTTTCTGGACTGATGTGAAAGACAAGTAACACTTGAAAAACCTCTGTTGAGTCAAAGGGATGCAGCACTGGGTAGTTTTTTAGAGCTAATTTTAGTCAAAGTGAAAACTGGGAGTAAAGCAAGCAACTCTTCTGACATTTGGTACAAGGCTCATACTGTAGAAAACAGAATATTATCTCACTCATTGTCAAAGGAGGCAAATTACATACTCTGGATTAAACACAACTTATGGACGTGGTGCAAAGACTTCACAAAACTGCAGAGTAAGAACAGGTGAACAAAATCAAGGGGCTGATTGCAGCACGTGCAAACAAATAACCCCCCTCAGCTGTGCTGGGGCCCCAGGAGCGCTGAGGGGGCATCGCCTGCAGCTGGCACCGCTCCCCGGCCAAGTGGCATTCCCATCTGGCAGCTAAGTAGGGCAGCTCTCCTGCTCCCTTTAGGGGGTGTTCTGGTGTGGGATCCCTCATGGCTGTGGGGTGTTCCTGTCCCTGGATCCCTCATGGCTGAGGGGTGTTCCTGTCCCTGGATCCCTCATGGCTGTGGGGTGTTCCTGGTGTGGGATCCCTCATGGCTGTGGGGTGTTCCTGTCCCTGGATCCCTCATGGCTGCGGGGTGTTCCTGTCCCTGGATCCCTCATGGCTGTGGGGTGTTCCTGGTGTGGGATCCCTCATGGCTGTGGGGTGCTCCTGTCCCTGGATCCCTCATGGCTGTGGGGTGTTCCTGTCCCTGGATCCCTCATGGCTGTGGGGTGTTCCTGGTGTGGGATCCCTCATGGATGTGGGCTGTTCCTGTCCCTGGATCCCTCATGGCTGCGGGGTGTTCCTGGTGTGGGGTCCCTCGTGGCTGCCGGGTTCTCCTGCCCCTGGATCCCTCTTGGCTGTGGGGTGCTCCTGGTATGGAATCCCTCCTGGCTGTGGGCTGTTCTTGGTGTTGGATCCTTCGTGGCTGCGGGGTGTTCCTGTCCCTGGATCCCTCATGGCTGAGGACAGCAGCTGCTTCTCTCTGAGGATGGGAGCCAGGTAAGGGCCTGAGGGCTGAGGTAACTTTGTGTGGGGACCTGGTTAGGGTGGGAAAAAGGAGCTGTTATTTGTACTGGAGAATTTTGTGGGTTTTGTGAATTTGAGAGCTGAAAATGTCTATGCTTCATGAGGTTTAATTTAATATTCTGTGTATTTGAAAGTGCTGGGGTTTGGTGGGGATTTTGGGCTTGTTGGTTATTTTTTTTGTGGTTTTTTTTTTTGTTTGTTTTTTCCTTTTTTTTTTTTGTTTGTTTGTTTGTTTTGTTTTTGTTTTTGCTATCAGGTTTGATCTATTAAAATATTTAAATTTGGAACAACATGTATGAAAAACTTCATTTCTTATACCATATGCTTGAAAAAGAAGGCCCTTGTGTAAGGGGGAACTGTTTGTAGGTTTTGGGGTTTTTTTTCCCCAAATGTTGATAATAGAAGACTGAGGGGAACAGGTGTTTGCTATGTGAGGAAGAAAAGTCTCTCTTGCCTAATTGAGTGAGCATGGAAACACTGTTGCTCAAAATAAAGCTGTTCTTCCTGTTCTTGGGTCTCATGTGAAGGGTTTTTTCCTGCATGGTAACCATAAACACAATTTTTTTATCTTACTATAAAAAAATGAAAGCTAACCATTTCCATCTACCTATGGCTTGTATCTTCTGCTCTGCAAAAGTACTTGGTGGTGGCAGCTGCAGTTAACGAGCTCAGCTGGGAATGTTGGTGGGGATGGATCCTTAGAGGAAGGGTTTGAATTGTGCTAATGGCATTTTTGCAATGTGTATTAAATATTCCTGAAACATTTATCAGCTTAAATGTAAATAGCAAGGAAAAATACACAAGAGCTTGTTAATGTTTTCTTCCTCTGTATGTTCTGCTTATGAAATGGACCATTACTGGCTTCTGTTTGTATTCATTTTTAATATGAAAATTATTTTGCTAGTTGGAAACTTAATAATAGCTTTTGTGAAGTTGTTTAAGTGAACAGAGCATGTGTTTAATGGTTTGTGGGGATCTAAGTTGGAGCAGATAAAGTTTTGGTATAGAACCAGTGCTAATGTGGTTTTGTATTAAAAGCCCATTTTAAGACACCTACCAAAAATAATATGCTATAAAAGGAAATTGGTAGGTGCATGGCTAGGTATGCCATATGCCAAAAAACCATATGAGTTTTTAAACCTATGAATTGGGTTTTTCTAATAATGAATTGGGATTTCTTTAGTAAAAAACAATCTCTTATCACAGTATTATTCATCAGTAACACTTCAACCTCCTCCTATGCTACACACCTTGCAAATCTGAGCTATTTCTCTTAAAAAAAAAACAAACAAACAAACAAAAAAAACCCACGAAAACAAAAACCCGAAAGTCAGAGGTATTAAAATATACTCCTAGTAGATTTTGGTAGATTAAGGTCAGTGGTTCTGCTTTTTTCCTATCCTATCCTTTCTCTTGAGAATTATTGTAGAGCTTCCTTTTTGTCATTTTTTTCACATCTACTGTCTTTTTGTAGTCCCTGAAGGAAAAGCCAAATGCCAAGCTGATACATAATTACAAATACACCTTGCAGTATTCCATTAAGACTGTATTTCATTAAAAAAAATCTCCAAATCCCAAAGCTATCACAGCTAATGATGTTTGATGCCTGCTGATTGAAATTATGACTGACAGAATAATAGCTGTTACATGTGCTTACTTAGGTTGTCATCTCACAGAACCATGTCTAAAAGATGCATTTAACTCTGACCAGAGAGAGTCAATTCCTTGGAGATCAGCTTTCTATGACAGTCTCATGATATTCTGGGGAAAAAAAAAACATTTGGAACAACAATATTTTAAGATTAATTGCCCCATGTCTAACTATTGATCACTAGTAGGTTGCGAAAATGGTTTAATTTTTGTCTTGTTGACCTCTTACAGCACTGAACCAGGGTGAGCTCACAAGGACCCAGCACTGCATAGGCACTTCTTACCGGGATAAAAGAACATCTTTAATGGGTGGTGGAAATGGCTGGAAGTGGGGGTTGCTGAAGAGTAGTTCCAAAGTCTGGATTTATTCTGTTTGGCAGGCGGCAAGAAACAGTCAAAATGGACAATGCAAAGCACTGAAGGTCAGAGGAGAGGGTTTTGCTATATCAGCATCCTTTGATGCTTTAATGAGCATTTTTTTATTATTCATCCAATTATATAATGCCTTAAACTGATTTCACTTGCAAATATATTGCCTATTCCCAAGTCAAATGTGCCAGAGAACTCTGCAGTTTTTCATTTCCACAATATTTCATGACTTTTAGTGAAGTCATTATAGTAGTGGCCTTTACTTTTTATAATAAATCCCAGGCATCAGTTATATACTTAGAAATATGAGACATTATTTGTGACTTTGGAGATGCTAATATAGACAGGTTTTTTTCCCAAAAAAAGAAATTTTTGTGCAGTTATGAATAGTGTCTTTCTGGGACTGAGTTAATGAAGTCCTTGAATTTGTGCTGGGTCAGAATCTGCTCTGCTGTTGCCCATTTCTTACACAAGAGATTTAAGGTGTGCAAGAGGCTTTACTTCCATACCCCTGACTCTGCTGGCAGTGAGGCCCAGCTTTTGCCAAAAGAAAACTGGGTTCTCAGCTCACCCTGATTTGCACTGCTGCTCCCACGCCAGGCTGCAGGGCTTAAAGTGCTTCACCCACTGTAAAATGTAGCTATGCAGGGCTTGGGTTTGAGCACCCACCTCAGCAATTACAGAGCCTCTGGCACTTGGTCTGGGAATATGCCTGTGTGAAGGGAGGCTAAAATTGCTGCTTTTAGCTGCTGTTGGTGGTGCTCTGATTTAGCTATATCTGGCAGTTGAAGTTTGGCCATCTCCAGGCTCTTCCTCACAAATTAATTCTGGGCTATTATCCTCTTTGGTACTTTTCCCTTTCTTTTCATTTAAAATCCAAACTAATCAAAACCTTGACTAACATTCTTTCCCAGGTTAGAAAAATCTTAACCAGCCTGATGCTGTAGTTGTGTTAATTGTAAGTGGCTGCTTTGTGCCCAGCCAGTGAGAGACTTGTAGTGAAGCCCTTTACCTGCAGCCCAAAACAAGTCGGTGATTAAAAGGCAGCATCCCTGGGATTAGCCTTTCTGCTCCCTGGAATTGCTGTTCCCATGGTAAATGCTGAGATGCAGGAGGCCAGGCCCTTCAGCATCAATCACACCGGTAGGTAACTGGAGACATGGACTAGCAAAAAAGTGATCTGCATAATTTTTCTTTCTGAAGCCATTACTACCATGTTGGCTTTCTCTGATGGAAGGCCAACAGTTCTGCTTCCCCTCAGAAATTACAGTCAGATGATGGAAGGAGTGAATCACAAGAGAAATTCTTGGAGTGAATCACAAGAGAAATTCTTGCATCAAGGCTGCTGAAGCCAGCTGTTATGGGAATTTCAGGGAATGTCTGTTTCTGTAGCCTGGCTGCAAAAGCTGCTTGATCCAAATGCAGTGGCAGTTGGGAAAGACAAGTACAGATTCTTTAGCTCAGATTTTCAGCTGTTTGACTGGTTTATTTTCTAGCAGGCATTACCCTTTTCCAGTGGGCTGATGAAGCCTTTGTTTTTCCATGTGTGACAACCAATTTTAGGATTCTGTCCTGGGGTGACTTAATGACGCTTGTATCCCCATTTGTCTGTTTAGCTTAGAAATAAGTCTTGCTCCTTTAAGACTGGTTCCAAGAGTGAAGGGGGGAAGAGAAGAATCAAGGATCCCCAGCTCTCAGACTGCAGCGTGCTGCTGACAGGAGCTGCAGTATCTCTTAGCCCCGGAACAGGAATTGTGCATGCAGAGCGAGTTCCCTTATAAATGAGAGAATCCTGCCAAGCTGAGCTATCCTTGGGATTTAATAGATGTCCCAAAATACAGCAGATGTCTTGGGCCTTGCGCAGAACCGTGCCATTGTTACTGAGAACAGTCTTGGGCTCTCTAAAGACCTTCCCGTAACCATGCAGAGCAAACCTGATACTGCCAGTCCTTGGTATGGATTGTTTTCCATCTCTGGGCTCTGAGGTTGCAGCCTACAGGTTTCAGAAGTGCACCCTGCCAACATTTCCCAATTACATGTGGCACAAACACAGACTTCCATGTATAAAAAACCCTGTCATACCCCTGAAATCTCCAAACCAGAGGAGTTAAATATTTAATAATGAGGGCTAAGAATGGTCTTCTGTGGTGTAAAGCATATTCCTGCATTTCAGTGTGTTTCATGTTGGGCTGTTTGTTTGCCTCGGGTGTTTACTTTTGTCCCATTCCCTGTAAAGTAAGAGCAGCTACAATCTTGAAACATCCTCTCTGCCATCTTTAGCTGGGAGCACACTTTGCAGTAGAGGGAATTGCTTGTTTAAGAGCTTAAAAACAATTATTTAGGTGAGTAGTATTGATCTGAGGATTGTGTTCAAAGTACAAGTGCGTGTAAACTAGTGGATTTAGAGATAGCAGTTGGTACATGGCTTCAAGTAATTAACTTCAAAATGGTGCTCAAGTGTTATTGTGGATTCTGCTGAGTGTTTTGTGTCATATTTAGAGATCCGTATTCTCAGAAGAGTTGCGCTGCATGGTTTATGTAGAATCAAATTATATCCACTTTGATGGTGGAAACTGCCAGCAATGAGTGACCCCTTTCCTCCAGCTGGTATTAAAAATGTTCTTTGATATGATAGGAATTACTCAAATACTGTGATTTTTATAAAAGCTTGAAAGTAGGTGAGATGTTCTGCTGCTGTGTGGGAGAAAATATATTATTTAACATAAGAAACTATGCCTGGCACATTAAAGAGGGTTGGTTGGCTTGAATGCATTTGAATTCTTTATCGTGACAGTTTGTGCTGCTAATGAGGTGCTATTGGGAGTGAAAGCCATTTTGCAGACTTGCTTCCTCAGCCATTTTGCACGGTAATGAATCCCCTCCAAGCCTGGGGCCACAGAATTTGCCTTTCCTCCTCTCCCGTGGAAAGGGACCCCTCACTCTGGCAGAAACTGCAATTAGAGCTTTGCTGGAAGGGCCTGTGCTTTCCTGTACATGCACCTCGTGGGTGTGGGATGGGAAGAAAGCCACTTTGGGAGCAAAATGCACATACCTGCCTTTCAAAGTTACTCAGAACAGAGTTTTTCAAGTGCTTAAAGTACTTTATCCTGCATTTATTTCAATTATTATGAATTATATATCACTCATTATAGTCTGTATTATGCCATATTTTCTCCCAAACCTGTCCTGCTTCCAGCTTTTATTCTCCTATGGCACATCGAGGTTCATAACCAAATAAGCCTGTTCCCTTCTGAGTAATGCCTTCTTCTCTCAGCTGTTTCCCTGAGGGCTGCACAACACAACATACACACCATGGTCCTGAAAGAAAAGCATTTCCCCTGTGCCTCCAGTCAGAACAGCAAGACATTTAATCACCTGACAAGCCTGTCTGATAGGCTGGCACGTTTAAACCTTAAATCAAAATGGGTTTGCTGTTTGTGTTTGGTTGTTTTTGTTCTTTTTATTTCCTTTTCCCCCCTACACTAACAAACCTCAGGCAGGGAGATGTGACAGCCCTGCTTAGCACCAGCACAAACAGCTCTCAGGGATGTGAAGGGACAAGATCTTTGCTGTTGGATTACAGCAGCACCATCACAGTGATCTATATTCCTCATTATCTACTTTAATATTCCCTCAGAGGGCACCAGATTTGATGGATTTTATCATCAGCTGCGATTTTTGATTCAGCTGCATTTATTTCACCAGGGCTCTACGGAGGTCTGCAAACCAATACCTGGTCTTAGATGTTAAACAAACAAAACTATGATCAAAATATGATCTTCTGATCAAGTATCCTGCTGAGGTGTCTAATTTTTAACCTTCTATTTCCAGTTTAATTACCTTTGATCCTTAAAAAATCTTATTGTAAATATCTCTCCCCTTCTGCCTTTCCACAGAGAGCAGGAGCTTTATTTTTCTTTTTTTAACCGCAGTTATCACTATACCTCTGAAAAAATGAATGGATTAAAAATGTTTTTAAGAGTGGCTGTTTTCTTCTAAACAGGAAGCAGATTGAGCAGCATACAAATATTCTTCATAAAAGTCTGAAGTTAATGAATGTGAGTATGGGGGATCAATCAGCCATATACAGGAAATGATACAGAAGCACATCTTGCTGAGCACTTACCACAATTTCAGCTTAGATGCCTGAACAAAGTCAAGCCATAATTTAACCCCCAGATTTTAGCAGATGCTGGTGAAGATAAGTCTGTCCTTGAGTGGAGTGTGGTTTACAGCCAAAAATATGGGGTTGAGGTTCGTTGCAGGGAGGCTCCAAAACATAAAACCCCTCAAACCTTCAGCTCTTCTGGAGAAACTTCACTAATGCAATACCAGGATATGTTGTAATGGAAACCTGAAGCTTTTGAGGGCTGGTTAGTCGGTTTTCTTTTGTTAGAAATATCTTCAAATGTTCCTTAAGTCACAGAAAAGTTGAATGCAATTTTCCATGGAAAAGCTGAATGCAGTTTTCCATGGAGTGAAGGACACTATGCTCACCTAGCAGTGACCTGCTTGCCCCTAACCAAATGGCATTTGATTTTTGTTTTCCAAACATTTGCTCTAGAATGAAATGCCAGGTTTGAGTTGGTGTTGGTTTGGTTTGGGTTTTTTGTTTATTTGGGGATTTTTTTTATGGTCGTGGTAAAACTTTCCTTTGATCCACTTTGTCACTTGTTTGTGCATTCCTGCTATTCACATTCTGTCCACATAGCTTTGGACTGGAATGAGTATGTGTCCCTCGATAACAACAATCAGGGAAATTTTTATTCCTGGCTGCAAGTCACTTCATTCAGAAGTGCTTTTTAATTGCAAGGGGCTTCCACTAAATGGAAGATAGCTGGGATTAATTTCTGTGTGGAGCAGCTAATTGTGTTTAATATTTGACCTTGCCTGCCATTGAGCTGCCAGAACCATCAGGAACAAACATGAAGTCTGGCTGGAGCAGCTGAGCTCATCCTGGCAAGCAACAGGGGGAAAAAAAACCTAACAAAATCCCAAAATTTATGGGGGGGTGGGCTGTCAGAGCGTGGCTGTCTCCACAGCCTCTTCCTCAAAAGCAAAGATGAAATTTCTGTCTATGGCACAAAAGCAGTGCATGGAGTAGTAATATTGTGAAGCCATGGCTGTTTTTATTCCTAAACGAGGAACAGCTGAACTACTGTCATTTTCCCTAGTCTTGCTTGCCTTAGGCT
This sequence comes from Peucedramus taeniatus, assembly GCA_013400575.1. Lineage (NCBI taxonomy): Eukaryota > Metazoa > Chordata > Aves > Passeriformes > Fringillidae > Peucedramus > Peucedramus taeniatus. The sequence continues at coordinate 298,818 of WBNO01004517.1, forward strand.
GGAGGGTAGAGCAGCTACTTGTTTCCATAGAGATGCTTTTTTAGCAGAAGAACTTGGCCTTGTGTGTCTCTGAGACAGCAAAGAGCTGATTTCCACCGCTGCTGTCCAATGGAAGGACATAGTGGGTGAAGGGGTGTCTTTCATCCTAAACCTTGAGGAGAGCGGTGGGATGTTGAGAAAGGTCATTGGCACATTGGGATTTTACAGTTCAATGTCCAGAAGTCATAAACCGCCCCTTCACATCTGGAGGTGCAAAACATCTAAGCATGAATCTCCATAACAATCCTGTGGGTTTATAAAATTGGAAATGCAGCAGATGAGAGAGTAATGGAAGTGTCTTCTTCCTGTGGGATTTTTGGAAATGTGTAGACTTGGAATCAAGGCCCTTTGCAGATGAGAAGGGAGACAGCAACATAAAGGGTGTGTGGATTGGCTTGTGTTAAACCTATTGTTGATCTTAAGGTTTTCTTAAAACTCCTGGTCCTCATATCTTACAAAACTAATGGGGCAATCTAGGCTTGGAAAACCTCCTTTCCATTGAAACAAAAGGGAGAATGTTTCCCATTGGCTTTAGTGAGAAATACCTGTGGCTCTGCTCTTGCAGCAAATTAAAGACTTCCATATGTGTGATGATATTAGCAATGGAAATTGAGATGCTGCTCCTGTGGGAATTAATTTCTTTCTGTTGGCATTAGTGACAGTAAGATCACGCTCACAAAGGTAAAAAACTTCCATTCTGTTTGCAAAATGAAATGAAAATCAAAGCCAAAATTTGGATAGAGCTTTTAAAGGAATGGCATTTGTAGTATTCACATTTCACTAAACATAATTCCATTGCTCAGGATTTTATCCTGAGAAGTTGAAAAAGCAGAGAAAAGCCAGAGATGAAAAACAATCCTTATCTCATTCACTTCTCGTGTGTTTTGCTCATGTAGAATGTGTTAAGAATTTGTTTACTTAAGTTAATGAGCCTTGATTAGACTGCTCAGTTGTTTTCACTGACCAATAGTCACACAAGAAAGTCTGTGTCAAGACTCTCGAAAGAGTCATGAGTTTCATTATTATCTTTCTAGCCTTCTATAAATATCCTTCTCTATTCTTTAATATAGTTTTAGTGTAATTTTCTGTATCATAATATAATATCATAAAATAATAAAATAGTCTTCTAATTACATAAAGTCAGAACATCATTCTTCCCTGCCACAAAGGGTCAAGATTTCTTACAACAGGCATTCTAGATATCTATTGATGATCAATGCAAAACCTGTAGGACTGATCCAGTCTGGAGTCTCCCCCATTCCGGTGTCTGGGCATCATCCAGTCCGGGTTTTTCCATTCCAGTGTCTGGGCAAAATCCAGTCCGGGTTTTCTCCCATTGTCGCTCCCTGCCCTGTTCCCCAAGATTTGTGTAAGAGACGTAAGGGGAAAAATTCAAGTTGATTTTGGAGGAAAGTTGGGGCAAGATTTGGAAGCATCTTATCCTCAGTGAACTTTCCCATTGGCAGTAGCTGCTTTCCTCTTGCCTAAATATTTCCAGCTAATTGGGCTTGTGGCAGAAACTGTGTGAGAATTTACAGCTAAAATGGCCTCAACAAAGGGAACAGCAAATGCAGACAAGTTCAATAAAGTACTTTATCCTGCCTAACAGTGATAATTACTGGCACAGGTATCCAGGCAGGATTCTACCAAAATGCAGATGCTCTTTAGTGCACAGTATTCAGGTTTTCCACTTCAGGATAAAACCAAATAAAAACAGACTCCTAAGGGATCTGTTCAAATTCTAAATACTTATTCACCATCCTATACTAATTTCTGTGGCCACATTTGTGTTTCCCTAAACAAATTTTCAATCATCTTGCAGCTCCCACATAACTTTGAAAATTCTTAGGTGACATCTTTTTACAGGAAATTAGAGCAAGGATGAGCATTTTATAGTGCTTCAGACTCTGCCCAATATCATCTTTTCCCCAGTAATAAGGCCAGCATGCTTTCAAGGACTATGCTTCCAAATATCCCATTTTTTAGAGGAATTGCCAACAGAGAAACCATTCTTCATCTTTAATTATTTAGGAGAGAGACTGCCAGCAGCAAGAACCCAAGCACAGACCTATCAAATGAATGGCAGCAATTTCTGGGGCACACATCTACTGGGGTTTGTTCACAGCAAACAAGGCCTGAACACTCCCAATTACAGATGTGTCCAGGGCAGCTTTTAATGGGATGGGGCCCGTCCTGATTTTGCAACAAAGCTGCTTCTCTTGGCAGGATAAGGAAAGCCGCTCTTGGAATAAGGTATAATTTGCATTTTTCAATGGAAAATTTATTCTTGGTAGCTCCCTTGCCATCTTCAGTTCCAGCTGAATTTCTTGGTTTATTCTTTGCAAATTCTCTGATTCCAATGGGGTTTTGAATTTGCAGGTGTGATTTATGTGGCTGTAGAGCTGCAGGAGATGCTCAGTCATGGCTTCTGTGCTGATTACAGACCCTGGGAAAAGGAGGTGGTTTTCAGAAAAATCAGAGCAGAGTTTGTATTTGGAAAACAGGCTAGATATTTGTGATAAATATATCTACATCTAAATTGTCAGAAAGTTCCAGACTGAAGGGGAAGAGTGTGGGTCAGAAGTTTGTGGTACAAATCAAGATCTAGTTGCTGCAGGGTTAATAGTGTCAAGATGATATTTGCATTAGCTAGCTAATTATTTAATTCATCTGCATGTTAAATGTCTGATTTTTATGTTAATTGGACATATTTCTGGCAAGGGAAAAATAACATCTGACAGTGACATTTAATGTCATTTGAATCTGGCTAATGTTGAAGCAGTAATTTTTGTTCTGGTGTTAGGATGAAAACAGAAGTGTTCAGTGCTTTGGCGGCAATTCCCACATCCTACAACTGCAGGGAGAGATGGACAGAACTCACCCTGCCCTGTCTGGCTGTGCCAACACTGTTACAGTTTCTCCTCCACTTCCCTCTGCCCTCCATTGTGCTCTCCTGTCAGCTAGAACAGAAGGAGTTGAAAAAAAGCTGTGTAATTTGCCAAACCCCCTAACTTAATGACTGTGCCTTGTCTAGGTTACTACGCTTGCATTTTACATCACTGTATTTTAAAGCAGTTCCTCATTGCTAAAATTTTTAACTTGGTGGAGAACTGGGGGAAAAGAGCTCCTTCATATTGATAATTAAATGGCAACAAACCAACAAAAACCCATTTCTTTTTCTACCACTTTGATTAGAAGGAAATAGCACAAGGTGGTTTATGCAGGGGTTGGTTTGCTTGCAGGGAAGGATCAGGTAAACTGAGAGCGTGAGACACTCAAATGATGGATGCTTGGGTTCAGCAAGGCACTTACACATGTGACTAACCTTAAACACCTTGGACAAAATCATTACTGCCCAGAAGTCAATACCATTGAACTCTGGTTCCTCCAGCACTGGCAGTGGATCATCCATTGCATGCATTGGTGTTCCTTGCCAAGCAGCAGCATAAATGTCCTGTCTTCCCTGTTGGAAGGTGTTATTTGTGTTGTAAATTGCTTCATGCATGGACAGATTTATCTCTTGGCTGTTGGGCGGGAGAGGAATTCTTGAGGTTTGTCATATCTTAGAAGCTTGCAAACATTACTCAGCAAAAAGTAGGTCTGAGCCTGTGGGGCTGTAAATGAGCTTTGTTTCATTGATTTCCATGGCTCTGTGCCAGTTTACTGAAGGACAAGATAAACTTCTGAATTTTTCCCTGCCCCTTTGCTGTTTGTTGTTCCCAAAAGCTGCCCAGAGCAATCTGAGGCTGTGTCCCACGAGCTGCTGACAGCAGAGCTCCCAGCCCAGGGCTGAGTTTTTGTGTCCAAGAGCCATGCAGGGTCCTGGGGGATCTGTGCTCCACTTCTCCTTTATCAGCCAAGGGATGTCTCAGTCACAACACCAAGCTGACTTGGCACAGTTGGGTTTTGGTAGGAGACTCATAAATGTGCTTTAAATCCAAAGACATGGGGTGTGTCTGAAGCATGGAAATACCAGCATTCTTTCATTAGCTGAAAGAAAACCAGAAAGAGGATGTATGAAGCCTTACCTCTCTCCCAGGTAGAAGTACCTTCCTACAAGAAGGCTTGTCTCAGGTTGCTGGACCTCTACAGCAAGAGCTATTGCTTCTTAACACCTCGTTTATCTTCCTGGCTATGGGCAGCTGGATTACACTCCCTTAAAGCCAGGAACAGCATTGGCTGCCCTGGTGACCTAAAGGACACACTGAGGAAGTGGGAGACTCGAAGCTTTTCTCTCTCTTTTTTTGCATTTCCACAAGTGTGGTTTAGAAGCACCATAAATCACCTCTTGCCACCATGTTGTAAAGAGGATGCATGCGGACTTCATATTCCAATGAGAAGGTACTTGCCAGCGTGGGAGGCAGTCCTGGATTTTGGACAGCTAGCAGTGGCCTGGGTGAGCTTAGGGAGAAGCCTGTGTTAAAACTGGAATGACAGGAGTGGAGGTGTGTTGATGGTCTATCCAGAAAACCAACCTAAATGTTGCATTACATACAAAATATGCATAGTTTGAGACAGTGATTTAGACACCTAAGAAGCTTCTCTTCGGAGCCAGCATTTACTGATGAGTTGACTGTATCTATAGCTCACTGAACAGAACCCCAGCTCAAATAATTTGTTTGCTATTGACAGGAGCTGAGGTTGAAGTAAATTAATTTAGTCAAGCTCATCGATTTTTCACCACTTATGAAGAAGAGAGGTAACATTATCTAGGTGCTGCAATCACAAGGCTTCTCTCAAAGGGTCATATTCTACTTCCTCTGAAGGTAATTCAAGGAAGATGATAACTGTGTGTGTGCCTGCTACATTTTCCCAAAGAGGAGCCAGTTCTGACACTGCACTTAAATTAAGGGTGGCATTTTTCAAAGGCTGAACCGTTTTTGAAAATCAGAGAGATGTAGTCATGGTAGCTATAGAGATTCCACAATCTCAACAAAATGAACAGTAAAACACCAGGAGCAGGAATTTTACAGCTTCAAAGGGTATTTGTGTTCTGTGTCCTGTCTGGAAATACAGTGTAATCAGAACTACACTGATTACAAGGTGGAATTTATCTCAGCATGTCCAAGAGAAACACTGCTCATAAATAATGGCTTGTGAGCCTACAATCCATTTCTAGTTAGGATATGCCTCGGGGCTGGGGGAGGAGGCACCAGGGGTCTGGAGGAGAAGGGAAACGCCTGGTGCTTCACTGAGTGCCTCTTCCTGGGGGCACTTTGCCTTAATTCCCAGGGATGTCATGTTCCCATCACTGTCCTCTGAGTGATGCCACCAGATTGAGCCTCCTCCTGCTGTTCACTCTGGTATGCCACATGAAGTGTCTTTGTGCCCTGATGGGGAAAGGCAGTTTTTTGTGTGTGGCCAGCCGAATTCTCTGAGCAGAGATCAGTGAATCGGTTCCTTGTTTTATTTATACCCTAGTGCTGTGTAGCAGTTGCTCTCAAAAAAAGCCAGCCTCTTTCCTTGTATCCTGAAACCCCCCTGGTCAGCCAGGCAGGCTTTTGTACTGCTAAAAACATCTGTTATTTACCTGTGGATATCTCAATTGTTGCTATCCTTGATTGGGCTTGTTCCTTTCTTTATTGGTCTTCTGAGGGGGATTAAAATTAGCCAGATCTTGAATGGCTTGGTATCAATCAAATGGAGATGCATTTATGTACAGAATTAATGCAACTTTGCCCAAGTAATGAATCAGTGAACTGAGTATGGGCTTAGAGTGTGTGGTTATGCCAAGGACTTAGGGAGATGTTAAGACTGAGACTAAGCCCAGGTGACTTTGATTGACATTCACTATTCATAAAGGTTAATTTCATTTACTAACAAGATTAAGCTAATCAGTATCATTATTGAAACTGGTGGGGGGAAAAAGTATGCAAAAATTACTCATCTCATTTGCGTGGAACTTCTGTAAAAAAAAAACACAGAACCATAATGTGTATAGGAAATGGTCCTGTTAATTATTTGCAAAATTACCAACATTTTATGTTATATCTGAAATTATTAGAAAGTCTGGTGTACTCTGCATCAGTGTCATTGATATTTTTTGTGTTATATCTGAAATTATTAGAAAGTCTGGTGTACTCTGCATCAGTGTCATTGATATCAAAGTGTTGAGTACTCTGTGGTGCTTTGTGAGCATTTCTGTTAGTGCTCAGTGGCTTACATGTGCCTGACTGCCATGGCACAGGTTTGTGACACGCTCGTTAGTCATCATCTGTCTCCGAAATACCTCATTTAGGCAGCATGGCCATGCTTTAATCAAAGTCATTAATTACTCAAAAAAGCCCTTTTGTGATAAGTGTGATGTAACTGCAATTACCTCTTATTTAAGTGTGGGAAAGGTGCGATAACTGTTCACTGTGTAGCTGGAGTTGAGCTGATTGTTATTATGGTGCGCAGTTTAATTGCAATGTAGTTAAAATGCAGGGATTTCTAATATGAAAAGTACTTCATCTATCAAGTGGCACTAATAGGTGGATCACTCACAGGAGATTCCCAGTTCCATTACTCATCCCGTGTCAGAGCCCAGAGTTTCCAGCACTATCAGTGCTCAGCTGCTCTGGGAGTTTACCTGTTTAAACATGGAACTCTTGCAGAGCAAGCAGTGATATTTATTCATTTGAAGTGATTTGGATGCTTCTGATATAAATGGTTATGTGTGACTTCAGGAGTAAAAATACCAGCTTCCTCTTTTAAAAGTACCTACCAAAGAATATGTATGTTGTAAATGTAATTGCTTGGCAGTTGTTTTCATCTTGGGACAAGTATGATCATCTTCTGAAGGGAAAAACAAAATACAAAAGCCAATAGGGTCACAGGTTTCTCAATAATGTTGTATTTGCAGGTATAAAGACAAAAGTGCTACCCGTAATTTTTATGGGAGGTATTAAGTAATGATAGGGAAGTTCAAAATGCTATGTAAGTTTAACTTCTGCAGCTTGCAAGCCAGTTTTCTGCAAGTGTAAAGGCAAAAAATTGTCCTTCTTTGGTGCTGGACTAGAAAGGGAATTAGAAGAGTCTTCCTCTGCACAGGATGGCAAGAAGCACTGGGTGATTGCCTGGTCTCACTGCTGTGGGGAATCTCTGCTGCCTTTACAGGCTGCTAGCATTGCTGCTGGAGGAGAGAGGTATGGCCACATTTATCCCAGGAGGAATCTCCTGAGGTTGAACTTGACTCCAAGTGGATCAGGATTGAAAGTCTCACCCTGAAAGCTTGCAGGGTTAGGTTGTGTGTGAATGAAGGCAGAGTTGTGAAGCTTGGGACAGGGGTCTGACTGTGCACACAATTTCCAGTTTCTGCTGTTTGTAACCATGTAGGGAAATACCCTTATTACTTGTAGCCATGTAGAAGCATCTCCAGCCACTCTCTCTTCAGGGTTTTGGACACATTTTATAAACAAGGGATATTTGCCTGGCTGCCAGCAGTTATCCTGGGAGTGATACAGAAGTAATCCATTTATGCCAAGTTTAGTTTGAACATGTTGAATTTAGACTATGAGGGCTCTAAATAATCAGGGAAATCAGAGCAGGAAGTGATCAACAAGCAGAACATGAGCAATGCGATCCAAATGCTCTCTGCTCCATCAGCAAAGAGATCGGGTCAATAATGTCGTGCTGCAGGAGACAAAAAGGAGTTTGAATCATAAAGCAGCTGAAAACTTGCCAGACTAATTCTTCTTCCCCACTTTTTGTGTCTCTTTGAACAGCAAAAAGCTCCCATAGCACAGCCACAGGAATGGAAACACAGATGCAGAAAGGGAAACACCAACATGGGGGGATGTACCAAACTGTGGCATCCAGGAGCTGCGTGTTGTGAGAGAGGGAACTTTGTAGGGTGTCAGGAATGAGCTCTTTGCCATTTTTGGCATTTTACCGTTTTTGGTCTCTTTTTTTCAATTTGTCGTTGAGGATATAAAAGTAGCAATCTTGGTCTGAGACTGCTCTGCAGCTGGTTGCTGTGGCTTTGTGGATAGCACCACCACATTCCTTCCATATCTGAGGCATGTGCACCTTCCAGAGCTCTTTGTGGACCAGTGTCCACTAATTCAGTAGTTGCTGAAAGAATGATGGAATAAGTGAAGTGAGTACTAAAGATCCCTGCTAACTGCACAGAGCAGATACATTCCTTTCCCCTGAAATCCCCATTAATTTCTGGATTTGTTTGGGTAAAAGAGTGTCTTGTGGTCTGAAAATATCAGAAACACCGACCTTTATATACAAAACAGGCACTTTGGTAATCTTCCCCTCTATTTTTCCTGGCATGCGGTCATTTATTGTTCAAAGTCCTTTAAACTTCTTATTTAAAAACTTTATATCCTTCCTCAGAGAAATAAATTGTTAGGAAAAGAGTTGAGCCCATAGTCTTCCTAGCTGGAGATGAGATGTAAGAGGTCAACTCTTAGTTAAGGATTCCTTGATAGATTGTTCTTGGGGGAAAAAAAAAGTGGAGAGTTGTTAGCATATTATTTTTGATTCCTTTCAATTAAAGTGCGACAGTATTTTTATTTTCAAATTGGCATGATGAGCTTTATGTTCTGGGGAATATTGGAGAAAACTTTTTATGTGTTTTTCATGTGGATGTTGTGATCATCAAACTGCAGCAAAGTGTCAGCACAGCCCAGGGTAGTAGATGAGCCCAGTTTTAAAAAGAGCCTGATTTTTTTTTTTTTTTTTTTTTTTTTTTTTTTTTTTTTTTTTTTTGGGCTTATCATCCAAATGGAGATCACATTTAGTGAGAATAACCTTAACAGTTTAGAATACTGTAATTGGCGTTTTCTCTGCTGTTAGGTTGGAATAGAAACAAAAGCCATCTGCTTTTCAGCTTTGTCAGTGGATATCCATCATCTCTCTGGCAATTTTGTTCACTGTGCTTCCAGCTGAGGTGCTTCCTCTGACTAAATTCCCTGGAAAAGCACAGAAATGGTAAGGTTCCTTCTCTCAGAAATGGCAATGAGAAGCACAACATAATGGAGCTAAACAAATAAATTTCAGGTAATTAAATGGGGGAAAAAAGTCAAAATGTATCAGGTTAAAATGATACAAACATGAACCCAACCTGTGTGGCTGGCAGTGACCAGGTAAAGCAGCAGGCAGTGATTTTTAAATGTTTTGATTATTGTATTTTTACACCTTAGGGATATTTAATACAGCAATAACTTAAGGCTAATGTATTTTAATGTACCATAGCATTTTAATGAGTGCCTTGTAGCAATAGTTAAAGTCACAAAATGGTTTCTATTAAACTTAACTGTTTTCAAACACTCCAAACTTTCTCTGACAGCATAGATAGTCTGGATTTGATCTATGCCCACAGGAGATTTCCTGGGGTTTGTTACTTACTTCTATGCATTATTTAGAAAAAGGCTTGGCTTCTTTTGAGTCATGGCCATCATAAAAATTGTCCTTTGTGTTAGAGTTTATAAGGTAAAATTGCAAATTTCCTCTTTTTGGGTTTCAGAAAGAGGAATCATTTAACTCTGAACCTCAGACCTGACCCAGAACTATCCCCTGTCCTCATTTTCATGTGTTTAAGCCTCATGTTAGTGAGGACCCTGCTAGTAGGATGAGGATTTGAAGGTCTTGCTGAAGTTAACATTTTCTATTTTACCACCTAGGGGGAATCATTTAGTCTTGCATATTCCATGTTTTGATAGATAACCCGATGTTTTTGAACAAAGAAAGGTGATTGTTTCTCTTTTTTAAAACCAAATGAGCTGGGATGCCTTTTGAATAGCTTCAGTGGCAGGCTGAAATTACTTGTAGATGGTTCATGCTTTTCTTTGCAGTGGCTGAAGAGCTGACTTCTCTTGTAGCTGATTCTGGCAGGTTTGATGTTCAAAAGGTCGGTTGCATGAGAATAAAAGGAAAAAATCTTAAATGGCATATTTGAACTAGTCAGACTGTAAAATGAAAATTCTAAATGGTTGATATGAGGCTTGAAATGTCCCTTGAATAGAAGACTAGGAACAGTCACCTCCTTTATGGAGGAATCTTTTCTTGAGGGTTGGCTTTTCTGCCTTCTTTGCTGAAATTTCCATGCAGCTATTTTATTGTCTAATTACTGCCAGTAAAAGTTATTTCTTTTGTCTTAACAGCCATTTCTGAAAGTTCCGTGCCCCTCCTGACCCCACAAAACCCTCTTTCCTTCATTTAATTTGCCTCTGTTGTAAGCAGTATGTGTGTCTATTCTTTGCTTCCTTTACACCTTGATCTTCATAATCAATACTGCCCAAAGTTCAGATCTAATTATTGAAATCACTTGGGAATCTCCAACATACATAGAGGTGATCAAAACTACAGTGCTCAGAGAAGATAACATGTGGGATGGAGGTGTCTTGTCCCCCCTTGCATTTCCAGCATCTGTGTGAGGTATAAATGTAACCTGCCTCAGTTTACCTCTGTTTTGGGTCTGAGTTTTAGCACTAGGTCTGCCAAGCAGCTTTTTTCTCTTAAATTTTGTCTATAGTCTCAGCTCTAGTTAATGTTTATCTTTTTCTGAGGAAAATAATCTACTTTCTGATAATTTTTTTCCATGCTTTATAGTTTGGGATCATCTCTATGTTTCATCAATGTTCAATTGGATTTTTTTATCCAGTTCATTATCAAAGATATAAATATGTTTCAGTCAATGTGACAACAAAATTGCTGTATCTATTCCTTCCACTTAGATTCTATACCCTTGGTTTCCTTTTTAATTAAAAACTTCTAGTGTTTTTCTGCATGTTAGCCCATTGTTCAGGCATTGCCTTGCCAGATTCCTTACTTTAAAATTCTCTGGTTATAACCAGCTGGTAAATTTTAGTCAAACTAAAAGCATTCTTCCCCTTCCCCATCTTTCCTCTTTGCTCCATCAAGCAATTTTTTCCTCATTTGTATTTTTTGCAAAATAAAGCAGTTTGGGTTGTTGCCATAGTTGCTTTGAACTTTCATTTCTCAGGCCTGAGCATTGCAAACAGTTCTAGAAATACCTCCTGCTACTCATTTATTTTTATGACAATGTTCAGCCTGTGCCAAACACAAGAGGGACTTTAACTGGAACACAGGTTCAGAGGTGTTAGAAGAAGTGTCCATGAAACAAAGGTCTCTGCAAATGTGCAGATATCCTTCAGCCCTCCCAGGCAGAGGTGGGGTGTGCCATTGGCTGACCCGTCTGTGACAGCTCTCAGCATGAGCCCTGTTTAATGTAAGCTCTGAGCAAACCATTGGCAGGTGCCACAGCTTCCCTGCACAGGACCAGTTCTGTAGTGATGAAATAATGGCTCCAGCACCTGATACTGTCTTTGTAGAGAAAAGAGTAACCTTTTCCTGAAGGCTTTATCCTCTCATGTGGCATCATAAGCTGCTCCCTCCCATTTTGCTCTTTTTGAAAAGCAGCTGTATTAAATTCTTTCCTTAACTTTCATCATTTCCACCCTTCTTGAGTCTGAGCTAATCCAAGCAAGGCCTGCAGCCAAACCCAGCTTGCCTGGGTCAACCAAGCAGTTCCAGTTAGGAATATGATAGCTGGGATTAGGTGGACAAAAACATGAGAAGGAAACAGCATTCAGGTCCTCAGCACACATCTCATAAACCATCCGTCAAGTAATTCTCCCTGAATTCCTAAAAGAGATCTCTAAAAGACGATTTTTTTTTTTTTCCTTTTTACATTTTTTATTCCTCTAAAATGAATCTAACCTTGAGCTCAGGTCAGGCTTGTGTGTGTCAGGCTTGTCACACACATAAAAGTTGGCAAAGGGAGATGGGAGCTGACAGCAGAATTGCTGGCCTGGTATGTCCCCCCTTCATGCCATTCTCTGGTTCACTCCTCTGTTTTTGTAGCCAAAATAGCTGACTATTAATGAAGTAAATTCTTGTTTTAATAAACGTTAACTGTGGTAGTCTGTTATTTTGCAGTTTGTTCTTCTGTAATAGGTTTCAAATATTCCTTGTTATAAGTTTGTAATGGTTTTTTCCATGTACCCCATTTGACTCCCCTGATGGATCAGTCCTGAGTTGTTTACCCCAAAATTCCCTCCAAGTGTATGTCAATCCACCTGTCTGTCGAAGATAGCACTCCCTTTTTTGTTCTGGAAGGTTCCCTATCCTTTATCCTGTCCTCAGAGTAAGATTGGATTGCAAAGTTTGCTCCTGCCCTAGTTAGCTGCCATTGGACAGCCTTTACCTGCACCCCTACCCTGATACCCCCCCATTGGGTTGTGTCCTCCTCTTATCCCCTCCTCCCCTTAAAAGCAATCCTTTTGCCCACCATCAACCTCACTTGTTCCTGATTCGCCTGAGGAATAAAAGTCCTTGGAACTCAAACAAGTGATCCCTCCCTATTCCTTCACCTTTATTCTCACATTGGGTTGCTGCTGTTCTGCCACGACACAGCCGCCAGCGGCGGGAGCTGAGAGCAGCCCCTGCACACAGAGCTACCCAGAACACAGATCTGGGAGCTGAGAGCAGCCCCTGCACACAGAGCTACCCAGAACAGGGATCTGGGAGCTGAGAGCAGCCCCTGCACACAGAGCTACCCAGAGCACAGATCTGGGAGCTGAGAGCAGCCCCTGCACACAGAGCTACCCAGAACACAGATCTGGGAGCTGAGAGCAGCCCCTGCACACAGAGCTACCCAAAACACAGATCTGGGAGCTGAGAGCAGCCCCTGCACACAGAGCTACCCAGAACACAGATCTGGGAGCTGAGAGCAGCCCCTGCACACAGAGCTATCCAGAACACAGATCTGGGAGCGGCCCCTCTCGTGACTGTGTCAGTCTTGGGAGTGAGTGGCCAGAGAACATCTCCCTGTGACTGCAGAAATGCAGTGACAGTTAACTAGGCAACATGTAATTATAGATACAGGAGCAGAAAATAATAGCTGCTACATTAAGGAGTCTCAGTGTAAATAATGGATCTTAAAGCTGCAGTGACTTTTTTTATAAAGATGCCAAACATCCTAAAAGCTTCTCAGATGACTCATGGGGGTTTTCCCAATTCCCATAGTGTTTGCATCCCTCTGTAGCTCAGTTTTGTGCATAAGTGCTGTGATGTGCATTTGTTACACAGGGCTTGGCATGAGCTATATGAGGGATTCCCCAGGGGTAGTCCCAGTGGCTGCTTTGGCACCTCCTCTGTGGTGTGAGGGTTGAATCCCAGGAGCCACCTCAGACTCTGTTCCTTTCCAGCCATGTGCTCTTCCAAAATATGACAAGAGGCTCTTGCCAGTTGCAGTTGTTGTGTAAATGGGACAGTGAAAATAAATGGGATTTGTCTGACAACCGGTCAGAAAAAAGCTTTTTAACTTTGTTCTTTGTTTAACTGACTGGCTTGATAATGGGGGAAATAAATTCTTCAGAGAGGTGTCCTGTGTTGTATCTTAATCTGTGGCACTTGGATCGTGTGCTCTGAAATAACTACAAAGAAATGAAGCTTCCTTTATTGTTTGCTGAGTAAATAATGGTGTCATATTGCAGAAAGAGATTAAAAAACATCAACTGTGAGCATGCAGGGACCACTGCACCTCCCGAAGCACTTCGCAGTGCAGAGGAGTAGGATTCTCTCTAGACATGAGCCCATGGGGTGAGTGTGATCCATGGATTTACCTTAGAGCGTGGAATGGGTTGGCATTGGCAGAACCCAATACGTCAGGGAGGGAACAGTGATGGCAGAGCATTACAAAGGCCTGATAAATGTCATGAATAATTAGATGCCTCCCTCAAGGACTGGCTTAAGCAGCTATAGAAGTTGTTCCTGGATAATTCACAGCATTGCTAGTTGTGTTAGTTTTCCCATGACCTGGTGGGATTGTAAACCATTTACATTGTAAAGGACTGAGAAGTGTGGTCACTAGAGTCAGGATAATTATTAGTAATTACTATGGTAATTAATAATGGCAATTATAGGACCAGTGGGTCCCATCCTTTCAATTAGCTGGCATGAGATGAGGCTCTTTCAGCAGAAAAGAAGGAAGAAAAAGTACTCTTTGGTTTCCTGTGCTCATAGCCAGCCCTAGAGCATAGAGGGAATCACAGCAGAAATTTGTAACTGGGTTTGTGACTGCTCTCTTATTTGTCCAGTATCATTTGTACAATCTGTTGACATCGTCAGCTGATGTAGCTGTGTCTGACCTGCCTTTTGCTTGAAGTTTGCTGCTGCATCATCAGCCAGAGGAAAGTCTTGTGTGCATGAAAGCTGCCTGTGCTGCTGTAATAGGGCATCGTCCTGTGCCTGCAAGCTTGTCCATAACATGGGAAAATTGGTTAAAGAGGGTTGTTCATGGGGAAAATCCACTCTGCTCCTTTGGAAAGCAAGCCCAAAGATACATGTTTATTCCCTGAGCTCCATCTGAGACCCAAGCAAAGGACAGCCAAATCAGATGACAGTCACTTGGACATGGCAGGACAGCGCCTGAAGTGACCTGGGAATGGTGTTTTATGGGAAACAACACTCAAAACCCTTAAAAAGGCCAAAAAGGGGATGTTGGAGGTAGTAACCACTAAGATGGACACATATTCCCAAATTAGCCACGGCTTCAAAAGCACATCTGCTCCTTTGGACAATTCAAACTCCATTAATTCATTCATTGATCTCAACCTCTTACTTTTCTATTCACCCTGCCAAGAGTGAGCCTATTCTCAGTGGATCCAGGGGCACTGTGGTGGCCCACATGCAGAATGGTTTTTTGGGAGAGCTGTTGTGTGTGGCAGGTAGGAGGATGCTGACTTGGGAATCATTTGTCAGAGCACTAATCAACCATGCAGTCGTTTCCTACTGCAAGCTCAGCCTCTGTCATCCTGAAATATTGAAACCAGGGAGATTTAAAAGCTCTGCAAATATAGGCCCAGTCATGGGGAAAAATGAAAAGTGCCAGCCCCTGATGAATGACATTGAAGGCATTGTGACAATGTGGAGCTGAGTGAGTGTCTGATACTCTGCCCTGGACTTGGTTTCAATTGTGCTTCCTGGGAGCCGTGGGCCATCTTCACTTGCTGATGTGAGCTGGAGGGACTTGGATGAGCACATTCCATTTCCCGCTGCTGCCATCAGCATCCCAATTTTAGAAGCAGTTAGTGGGAGGAGTGTGTTTGGTGGGTTGGTTTTTTCCTTGTTTTTATCTTTTATTGTCCCTTCTTTTTGCCTATCCAGCCCCCTCAGCAGGCCATTCCACAATCTGACTGCTGTAGTGGTGATGAAGGCCATTCACTCCTGGGAAGTTCTGTAGCTCTCACACTTCAGTTTATGGAGCTGTTTTCCCTCCTTGGGCCTTCCCTCAATCACAATATGAGTGGCAATTCCATTCATTTTTACTTTGGCTAATCAAGCCAAGGTCTCTCAGTTCCCTAGTTTCTTTCTGTTCCTCAATTTCCCTGGTAGTTATTTTCAGACCTGTTTTACTCACTGACTTTTTTACAGCTCTGGTAGCCTTTGCTCAGCATTTCAAATGAGGTCATTAGGCCTTTGTACAGCAGCTTGAAAGCTCAAAATAATTCTCATAGATTCAATTCTTCCTTTTTGTCACTGCAAGGCAGCTTAAAATCAGTGTCCAATCACTTTGGTGGTTATTCAGTAAGTTTTCTATTCCACACGTTTACATCAGAAAACTGCTGCTTCCTGAGCCTGAATTTGTACCTTGTGCTGCTGAGTTTTACTCTGTTCTGCTTTCCCTCAACATTCATAAACTTGGGTTTGCATGAAGAAAATCAGCAGCTTACAAATATTGGAAATAAAAGCATGTTGAGAGCTGCTCAGAAAAAGAGTACTTTTTTATTAATTCAGGGCAACAAAAATAGATGAAGCAGATAAATCTGAGAATAGATGGTAATGTTTTATTTTGAAAACTGTTTTCTATTATTATTTTATGCTTATTTCCTACTCCGAAGTGGAAGAGAGCAGCAGAACAGGGGCAAAATCCCCAAGCTCCTGGACTACGTTAATCATATATGAAAAGCCACCTTTCAAAATTGATTTAGGAATGATAACATCATTTTAAAACCTTTGTGATAACCCTGGATTTTGTAACCACATTTAATCTAGTAATACATTGAGATTAGTCCCACAGGCTTGGAGGCCTTTCGTGTTTTGGCTTTGTCTTTGCTCCTTATCTTCCAGCTTTACCTGAGCTCCTCATGGAATCCCATCTGAGGCAGAATTCATCCCACAAAAAGAGTCTGCAGATTAAAATCCAAAATTCCACAGGTTCTACTGCAACTCAGACAAGGTCCCCAGAGTAAAATTCCCAAACTCAGGTGCTGCTGAGAAGACATCAGACACTTTTACTGCAGAATATATTGGGAAAACTGCAAGTTTCATGTTTAACAAAGCCTATTTTTATTTTTTTTCAGCAAATAATCTCCAAATTTTATTTCTTGTCAGAAAGATTTGGGCGTCAGGAAAGTTATGCACAGAAGAAACTTCTGGTATTTGCAACTGCTTAAGCAATATATAGATTATTATATGTTTGCTGAGACTTTGATTCTTCCTGCATATTGGCCAAATAAAATTAACATTGGAAGAGAGATTTCAGCAAAGGAAAGTGGGTGAATTTCATAGGAGGAGCTGAAATTTGCATTTGACATGTTACCCCACAGCTGAGGTTCTGATTTATCCGTAAATCAGCTTTAGGTAAAATAACAACAAACCATATCCTCCTGTCTGGACTTCTGCACAGCTCAGATTTTGCAGGAGATAACTTCCAGTTTAATTTCCAGATGTCCTATGCAGCCAATGGAGTGCAAAAGTCTTGAGCAAAGTCCTTTTGGATTATCTGATTTAATATCAGAGGAGAAAATAAAATTTCCTCCTGGGTTCTGCATTGGTATAAATAGACATAACTTTTGACTTGTGGGGGCTGTTCTGAGTTGCTGAGACTGTGTCTCCAATACAGGGTTTTTGTGAAGTTTTCTGCCACAGAAAATGTAGGTTCTTTTAAATGGAAAGGGTGACTCTATAAGGGAAAGGGAAAATGTTTCCAAAAAGGCAAAAAGAAAATGTTTCCAATGTGCAGGGTAGGGGGAGAAAAAAAACCAACAACAAAATGGCAAAGCCATTCTCTTCCAAAACTTCATCTATTCATATTAAAGGTCATTAACTTTACTTTATATGGGAAAAAAAACCAAACAAACTTGATGAAAAATGTAAGCATTTAAAAAATCCCTTCTAGAAAGAAGGTTCTCATGGATTCTGGCACTGCAGAGTTATTACTGAGCTGGTTACAAATAACATGTTTGAATTACAGAGCCCAGTCTAAATTAAGACCTGCCATTATCATAAGTGGTTATTAATTTTGGAGGATTTTAGAGCAGATTCTCAATGAACATGGAGTGTGCTAAGTGCATGGGGACTTTCTAGGTGAGAAGCTGTCTTTCCTGGGATGGGAAAGTCCCCTTTGGATCCTTGAGTATTTATTAAGTCTTAAACAACAAATACCAAAAATAGGAGCCAGATCCTCAACTGACATTGGAAAATAGTTTTGAAAGTCAGGTTTTTTTATTCACTTTTTTAATGGGCAAAGATGTTTCCTGACATGTGACAAGTCTGTTTTCAAGGGGTCTATGTAAAACATTTGTCATAATGACAAATTAATATCTTTGTGCCAACATTAAGACTTAAAGCCTCATTCAGCTTCATTAATGCAGCTGATTTGTTGTGCATCCCACCTGCATCATGCTCAAGCACATAAATGGCACCCTTGATATTCTGTAATGACTGCCCATTCCCTGGCAGAGCAGGATGTGGGGCATTAACAGGAAGAAACAAATCCTTTCTAATTACTTTTCTTTTTTACCATATTCAAGATAGGCAGAGTAATTAGCATGCAGCAGGGTATGGTCTAGATGACCAATTAACTTCAAATAAATGTATTCTGGTAATTATTCCCCATACAGCAGTGCAAATATTAGATTAAGTTTTAAGAGGAATTTTATGGATCTTTGAGTTTGAGTAATTTAAGATTAAATAAATTTACTGAACTTCACTTGAAATTCTTGTTAAATCTCCAGACCATTTTCTCTTCCTTCTGCCCAAATACAGAACTACTCGAGTCAGCACAGCCTGAAATTCCCAAAGAGTCCCTTTTACCTCTGAACTGGATAGAAACCAGGAGGGATACTCAGACACCCCTGGGCCTCTCTGGATTCAGGAGCTTGGGTTTGCTTTGGATAATTTTCACATTACACACATATCCAGCAAATACTCTGGAAATCAGTCAAGGCCATCGAGTTAATATCACAGTGAAACAGCCTTTAAATTAATAGTGAGTAATTGGCTGCATTGCAGCCACTAATTAAATGTTTCAGCAGAACTGCCGGTACCTGTCACCCAGAGCTGCCTTGCTGAGAGACCAAAATTCCATATGAGGCATCCTTTTCCAGATGTCCTTCAGAATTCCTCATGGCCTTTTCCTCTCAAGATCCACCTTGGCCCATGCAAAGCAATGAGTGGTGCTGTAAATTTCTGCTCAGAGGTCAGTAGTTTGTAAATGAGAAGGTTGATGCATCTTAATATAATAATAATAATCTGAATAGAAAATAAAAGTAAAAGCAGAGGTGGTTGTGCATTCCCAAAGCCTTTCACAATCACCATCTACAGGGAATCACCTCCATGGCTCAGGACATCCATACATTTTGAAGCTGGTCAGATTAACACAAAGGAGGAAATAATAGTTATACCCTTGCAGAAGGACCAAGTCCCAGACTGGACAACCGCAGGAGAGAGATCTGGAAATCCTGTTTAACAGTGCCTCTAAGTCCTGTGGTTCAGCCACATTTCCATTCCTAAGCAACCCTTCTTTTGCTCTGTATTCACACAATTTCCATGTATATTGACTTTGTACTTGTGGAGTTACAAGAAGAGTGGGTGTTGCCACCCACATTGCAGTCCTTACATTAGGAACATTAGTTAATATTGTTAATATTATTACCATTAGTTAATAAGCATTGGTTGAGTCGAATTCAGATTTTCATAGCAACAAATCCAACTGTCCAAAGGTGCTTAATCTCAATTACATAAATTCATCTCTACCACATGAAGTGCTCTTAGAGAGGTTCATACAAGTTGGTGTAATGAGCTTTTTTAATAGCACTATAATTGAGAACTCAATGTTTCCAAGTGCTGTTTAACAATTAATTTGCCAAATATCAAATTTGATTTAACTATTTTCAAATATTTCATTTTTAACTAGTCAAAATAGAGACACACATGGGAAATTTCAGGTGAATGGGTTTAATGCAATTGACATTACATAGAGGTGTCACAATAACTGAATGTCATAAAGGAGATTGGTTGTAATTAGTTTAGCATTGAAGACCTGTCTGCTTTTGCCATGTGCACTAGAAATTGCTTAATTTCTGAAAACCAGCAGATTTACAGCCCTGGCAAAGGTCACTCAGTATAGGAATAAGTCTGTGCCACACCAGACTTGATACCAGGCTTTCAGAGCCTGAAAAATATCAGTGAACAGTGTTTCTGTCAATCAGTTTTTCAGAAACTTAAACCTTTTTAATATACAGTCTCTGGTCTCTCAAAAATACCACAGGCCAGGCTAGGTGCCAGCATGTAACAAGCTGCTTTCTGAGGTACCAGCTCTCACCTTTATGTAGACTTGATGGGATTAAAAGCTGTGCTGCAAGAACTCTTTGATCAGAGAAGCAGCTGAAAATTGTACAGGCTGCATCTCTGAGTTGCTGTATCCAGTTCATCCAAGTCTGGCATCCTGCTCTGTCTCTAGTACCATTCTGCCATTCCTGCCTGCATCCAGCATGCTGATCTGAAGCCCAAAATCCAAGTTCCCCATAAGCCAGCCATTTGCCTGAAGCCCTGAGGATACTTTGGTATTTAAAAGTGTTTTTTTTCTGAGACATATCACAAGTAGTAAAAAAAGGGAAATTAAACAACTGCAGAGTGGAATTTTTTTCAAACTTTGAAAAGGTTTTTATTATATGTGAGGGGTATGAGGGAAAGATCACTATAATTAATGTCACAAGCCTTTGATTTACCTGCTTGGTTTTAGTCTCATACTATTGAATTACAGTAATAAAAGGCTGATCAGGACAGCAAGCAGGAAATTGAAGCAGCAACTGGTGATAAAAGAAGCTTTTAGGGAGAATACATCAAGGGCCCTCCAGGAAATAGCAAGATGTTCTTGCTTCAGAAACGTTTGTGGGCCTGCTTCCCATGGGGCTGAAAGCCTTGGTTTAGTTTTGTTTCCTGCTTTATTCCCAAAGCTCTCTAAGGCTGGAGCTGGGGCTGCCCTGTCCTGCCTGTGCTGGGCCAGCAGCTCAGGGGTGAGTTTGACAGGGGAACACTGAGGGCTGATGTCGTTTAGGCAAACCCTTGCTGGGAGCTTTGTGGCCATCATTTGTTTGCAGAGTGGGTTTAGATGATAGCAGGAATTGGCATTTTGCAAAGTGCTGTTTTATCACCTGAAGCGAATGTAACAAACAAAAATGCAAAATGTAAATATTCCTGGAAGGGCTGGAGGTTCACTTTGCTGATGGCATAGGAATGAGTACATGAAAATTAATTGCATGAGAAACCTACAGATTTGGGAGAGGAGTTGTGACATGTTTCAGGTGCTTTCAGTTCGTGCTGCATCTGAAGTGCAACATGAATGGGCCCCTTTCAAAAATGTTGAATGTTAAGATTCTTAGTGGATGGTTTTCAAGGGCTGCTCTATTAAATCCCAGCTTTATCTGCAGTGGTCTTGATTCAGGAAGCTCCTCATGGCACAAAGGTGGCAGCAGGATATGTGAAAGCAGGATTTGGGCCCTATTTTGAGAAAACAATGTCATGTTGCTTATTTGTAGTCAGCCCCAAAACCTGGTGCTTTGCATCTGGAAAGTGAACCACAAAGTTCTTCAGAGGCTGTCCTTATAGGCAAGAGGCAGTTCTGCTCTTTGGGATGTACTTGTGGCAAAAATGTGATTTACCAGGGCAACAAAAACATCAAAGGAACCAGGGTAGGGCCCACCAGCAAGGGACGTGTCCGACAAGGCTGAATGCTTGTGCCAGGGTTCTGTGTCCTGCAGTGACAATCCTGACCCTGCAGCAGTTCAGAGTTCTCTCCCAAGGGGAAATTGGGTTTATCCTGGCACTGCTGAAGTAAATCTGAAGGAGGAAGGACGGCACACAGGAGCGTTTCTTTGCTCGGTAGCAAGTGAGGGGAAATGCCAGTTGTTTAGCAGCAGTTTGGAAGTCTGATGCTTGATGGATGGCCGTGTGAGCACTGCCTGGGCTTCCCCTGCTCCTCAGAGAGGCACTGACTTGGCTGTGGCATTTGCTTAAATCAGAGCAAGCACTCGGAATTACAGGCTGGGTGTTTGCATGCAAAGGAAATGCTCTAAAGCTGATTGGAGGAGCTACAAAAGGGCAAAGGAGAGTATTTCAAAGAGAATTGGAGCAGTAAAATTTGATTTAGTTGGAACATCTGACTAGCAGATGGTAATGAATAAACTGAAGAATGTGAAAACCATGTGGGCATGTCATGGGCACGAGTTACCAGCAGGTGAAGTGTGGGACTTGTGTAGCATAAACCACAATCCCATCTCTGAAGCTGTAACAGTGGTGACACTTTCCCAGACACAAGGGTGGCTCTGATCTGTGCCAGCCTGTGGCCACAGGTGCCAGCAGAGCCTCAGCAGCTCCGGAAAGGCAGCTGCAGGAAATAATCTGGACTTGTTCAGTTGATACTCCTGGTATATCCCTTTGGGGGGACAGGAAGATGGTCTAGGAGGTGCAAAGTCACACTGGCTGGCACTTTTTCAGCCAGCCAGTGAGTTAGAATTGCACTATCTGATCCTCCCACCAGGCCTGCAGCATTCTTCTCCAGGGTGGAGCTGCCCTTTCCAAGAGGTCTGGATGGGAGCACAGAGGGCCATTGGGTTTTTAGATGGCAGGAAAACATGCTCCTTGTTTTCTTCAGTTTCACGTGGCTCAGTGGTTTGTTGTCTTGCTCAATAGCTCAGCTGGTCTGTTTTGACTTGACTCCTTGGATCTGTGACAATTTACTAGATTTAAATGGGAAGAATTCATTACTTTGATTCTTGGAGATATTCTATCTTTTGGACTTAAAACAGCAGTAGTAGTGAAAACTTCTTGGCAAGTATATATATGTTTTAATTTTGTAAATATGTTTTCCCTGTGTTCTCATTTCTTGTTTATCTCCAAAAAGGTGGAACATGGGGAAATTTGTTAATGGACCTCACAGGAATGAAAAAGGGGAGTAGCTGTAATGTTTAGTTTGTGAAAGAGGGCAGACGTTAGCCTTGGGAACTGTGTTTTTAATTATTAGTCACAAACTTTGCCTTCAAGGCTGTATAGAATTGGAGGAAAATCACACATGGAGCTGTGCTTGCACAGAGAGAAGGTTGCATAACTGGGCTGATATGACAAAAAGCTGTTGTTGAAATCAAACCTGTACGTCTGTGGGGAATTGTAATTCCCAGTAAAAAATGCAAAGGATATGTCTATAACTGAGGGTTGTATCAATAACTTGTGTAAATAACAAATCATTCCAGTTTTCAAAAGCCCTTGCAAAGCAAGGGATAAACCTGTGACAAATTCAGCATGGCCTTGGCAAGTGCAGTCCTGTGGCCTTTGCAGTTACACAATATTCAAAGCTTTCTTCTTCATCATCTTCAGCTCGTCACACCCTCCTGGAGAGACTGGGTGAGCACCCCCAGCCCACACGTGTATTTGTCAGGCATTGGGGTGCAAGGAGGGGGTTAAAAAATCACTTCTGGGAGCATGTATGGGAGGTTTCAGGGTATTTCTGGCTTTCCTCACAGTCAAAAACTTTTTAGACATAAAAACGTCTGGAAAAATAAATGCTCTGTGTGCTGGTATAAAGAAGTGCTCCTGTGAACATGTAAGGCAAGCCCTGGAAGGGAGGGGATAAATAACAATAGTAATAGGGAAAAAAGTAAGAGGGATTAAAGCCAATACTAGGGAAAAAACTTTACTCTTGTGCTTTAAAGCACACCTCTCATAAGGTATATCCTTAGTTACACTGGTTTTCATGAGGCATAATCACATACTAGAAGCTTTCAGAGAGTTCATTCTTTGAAGTATTTTTCCATAGGAGGGTTTTAAAAATACCCACAAAACCACTCATATTGCTGGATTACTTTTTCCCATCCAGCGTTGCAGCATATTCCTGTCCCATCCATTCTCAGGCTTTTCACTTGTGTCTGTAATGTTTTGCAAGGATTTAACTGAAGTCAATTAAATTAATCTGGATTTACCCTGAGGGTTTACAGAGCAAGAATTGCTACATCTCATTTTTACGGGTCCTCTCTTTTTCAAGCACAGGTTCTGTGTAAAAGGGGATGGGGTTATTTTTTGGGAGGAGGATGTAGGACCAGGTGACTGCTGCTGTTTCTTCATCAGTTAATGGACTTTCCATCAGGGCAATCATCAGAGGGACATCCAAAGTAGCTTTTCCTTAAAAGGGTTAGATGTGGGCCTCCAAATAGAGATATAGGGTCTGTGGTTAACCTAGAGGAGTTGTGTGTGTTTAGTATCACTGGGACAGGATGGAAGCCAACTTTCCAGTTCAGGAAGGTGCAGGATAACTGCAGAGGTGATGGTGCATGTCTGATGTCTGTGGTGTAGGTGATACACAGGAGAGCTAAAAATACCTTCTTCCCCACCAATGTGGAATAGACATCTTGTTAATTATGCATCTTTTAAGCTTGGTTTGCAAATTGGCTTAATAATATATAATCATGATTTACTTAGAGACAAATTAGCATTTGACTTTGAATTTTGGGTAAGTCACCTGCATTCCTGGTGTGTTGTTATCATGGAGCTCATGCTTGGCAATTCATGGTTTTTAGGTCAGCAATGTGAGCACACTGGACAGCTTTTTTCTTCCTATTTCATAAGATTTAACCTAAATCATGGCATTAAACAACATTATGTGAATCTGGTTATGTTATTTATTTAAAGTACACATGACACATTTCTTTTTCCTTCAAATCCAGCCAGTCAGCTGTTGCTTTGTTTCTATGTTTCTGCCCACAGGGTCTGCATTATTGATCACATAACACAATAATTTTTGTCAATAAACAAAAATCCCCATGTTGCCCAAGTTAAGATGTGTTTGTGACACAAGGAACTGGCCCCAGCACTTTGGTACATGACAAACTGGGGTATGTGGAAATCTAACGCACTGAAATGTGTGCTTCTCTTTCTTTGTTTTTGTTTGGTTTGTTTTTTGTTTTTTTTAAGAAAAAAAAATTGCTTTTGAAAAGTAGAAATAAATCCTAACTACCTATTTCCACTGCGATCCATATTTATTTATTTTTCTGTTTGCTGTGGTTCTTATATCTATCAAAACTTTTGATAATCAAGGAGTCTCAAAACACAAAGCCTGGCAGCCTGACTCCAGGGTCAGAATACTCACAAGAGGGGAGCACAAAAAGGGAGGTGAGAGCTGCACTGTGGCCATTTAATAATCAAAATCAACTGGTTGAGCAGGAAAATCACATTCTGGGTATTTTTTTTCTGCTTTACTGTTTGCATGCTGCTGCTCCAGTTGCACAAAGCTCCCGGGAGTCTCTATAGTTTATAGTACGTGACTCATTGGTCTTTTGACACTGAGCTGTTTGACACAGAAATTTGTATTTGTACTTCCATGGAGAAATATATGTACAGATAAAGGTTACAGAGGGAGGTGAGTGGCCCTCAAATTGTGTTAACTTTAAAAAGTCTGTTTTCCTCTATAATGTTAGATAGGATAGCAGTGATGTCCCTTCCAGAAGGCTCAGAATGCGCCTCTGTGTTTGTGTACATACAGCCAGAATGAGGGTAATGAAAATAGCTTTTACAGGCTATTTACTTCTCACATAAATAAAAAGGGCAGTGGAACAATCCATATTTGAAAGTGCCTTATTTAGAGTGCCTGACTGCAAACCAGACCTACTTCTCTTCAGCTTGGCTTAGCAAGCAGGTAGGAATATTAAGCAAGTGAACATGACCATATTGCAGTATTCTTCCCTTTTCCCTTCCTTTTTCCAATCATTATTGTGCTGCCAGTGATCTCAGGTCCTTTGGCCACTGCCTTTTAGGAGGGGTTTTGTGTCTATTTTTGGTCAGTCTCCAGCAACACTTAATGGGAAGTGCCCTAAATATATTTGCACATGAACACCCGGAGCTCAGCAGCAAACTCCTCCAGGCTTTACTTAAACATTTTGTAGGTTCAAAAATGGAAAGGCAGGAAAGAAAATGCTGAGGATAACAAGGAGATCTGTGCCAGGTAGGATCTCCTGGGAGCTGCTTCGAGGCAGGGAATAATTTTATCTCCCCACTGCTCTCAGGAGCCATTCTGCTCCTCCTTCCATTAGAGAGAGGAGCACAAAGGAGCCAGAGCTGGGCTGTGTGAGGGTCAGACCGTGGCTACCTCTGTCCTTTAAAGAAATTTATTCAACTGTGCAAGATTAATTTTTTCTTCCAGTGCATCACTTACAGCCACTGAGAGCATTTTGCCCAGAAACACAATAGCTACTTTCTTAGCTGCAAAAATCAGTGGGTATTTAAACTTCCTGGTGCCTCAATAACCCCAAAGCAGTCCCTTGCTGTGAACCCTTTGCTCTGCCTCTTTCTAATGCCCTGAACTTTGTATTCTTGTTGGAATTCTTATTCAGTGGCTTATCTCAAAGACATAGCAAGGAAGACTCTGCTATTCCATCTCTAGAAGACCTTTCCTGACAGATGACTAAAAGTTTCTCTAGTTATCTCCAGTTGTTTCAGGTTTTTAAAATTGCTGTGGAAAATCATAAATTGTTTGGGGCAGAGTTGGTTGAAATTCTGTTAAAATTAGATGATTTTAATGAGTATGGAAGGAGGCTGCATACAGGAGTCAGTCATGCCAACCTGCTAATAACCTCAAATGATTATAAACAGCCTTGTGATAACTTGGAGCGATAGCTCCTCGTTTTTGAGCGGTTGTTCTGTGTCTGAGGACAAAGATCCTGTATTTTGAAGTTTAAAGCCCTCATTCGATACTCATCTGTCTTGATGGGGTGATGGGGCAGAGAAAAAAGGGAAAAGGAGGTTACTGTTAGTCCCCACTCTGCCCTGGGTGCTGATGTAAAGGTGTCAGTCAAACACTTATGGTTTAGAACATGTACAGGTATGGGTATTCTGGGATTTCCTGATGTAACTTTCAGGCTTCTATTCCAAATCCTTGCATTTCGTGCACCTCAGGTTTTGGTCAGGAAAATCTTCCTGAAGGGAGAATAAAAGGAATTATAACCTACATGGGACCTTTCCATTGATTAAATGTTTCATCCTCTGAGGAAAACCCTTTTTAGAGGTTGGGAAAGCAAGGTGTGAAAATGTGCCTAATTACAGATGACTCCAGTGGACGAACTTCAGTTTTAGTCTGGAAAAGTTGAAAAGGAGTCCATGGTTACTTTAAAATTAATTATCACTCTACTGAAGTCCTGCTAAAAAAAAAAAAAAGAACAGCTCTGCAAAAACAGGCAGTAAAACGACTCACAGCTGAGGCAAAATCTACCATATGTCAGCTACACCTTAGAGCAGTGGGTGCTGCCTTTGTGTCAATGGGGTATTTTTGCTAAGGTATTCCAGGACACCTTGTGCTTCCCATGGCAAAGCCCTGGCACTTGGTGGGTCTGACACAGTAGGAACAGCACTGGGCTGCCTTTTGTGGTTTAGGATTAATTTTTATTTTACAGTTAGGTGCTGAGGCCCTCACAGTGCTTAAAATTATCATGTAAATATTTGAATTTTATTTTTCATAATTGATCACTTGACTTTAACATCTGCTGAGTACAGGAGATGCAGAAGCTTAGGGGGAAGAAACACATGTATGGATCTCCTCAGCAGGGTTTTGGCTTAGCTCTCCTCAAATATTTCCTCCTGATGTGTTGGTGCTGAATGTGTGGGCACTTCCTCCCTGGTGGCATCAATGCCTTGGCTGCTGAGGGCTTTGATGTACTCCAAGTCATTTACACTGCCTAGAAAACAGGGAGCAAAGCTTGCTGAGAGGCCCCTGAGCAAGTCTCTGTCCAGCAGGCACAGGGCAGGTGGGAATTTCACTTAGGACATCCCTGGAAAAGGGAAAACTTGCAGTCAGGCCTGGAACAGCCTGTTGTGGGACTGGGGTCAACCGATGGCTGGAGGTGACACTGTCCCTGACCATGGCACCTCCAGCCAAGGATGAATCTCATGAACCAGGAGAGGCAGAAAGCTGACAAGTTTTTGCCTTGGAGAGAAGAAAATTCTGCCTTCCCTCCCTAGGAATAGGGAGATTTGTCATTTTAAAGCTCTATTTCTGGTGACTATTTATCCATACAGTCCCAAGTGCTACACAGGCTGTTAAAATGAGTGCAGCATCCAGAAGTGCTGTGTCCAAGAAGCTGTGGAGTAAAAAGGTACTGGAAAATGCAATGGAGCCTCAGGGCAGGAAAGCAGCTGCTCCAGTAGTGATGAGGGTTCTCTTCTTTTGGCTCCCTTATCTTCTTTGCCCTCGTGGATGACAAACAGAGAAAGCAAACAGTTGTCTCCTCGTGTGACTTGTAGGAGCAGCAAAACCACCTCAGTGTTGCTATGGAGCACTAATAAAATACTTGTTAGTGGGCTTGGCTATTTGTGGCCCTTATGTTGGAGCTGCAGTGGGGGTTTCCCTGTCGATCCATGTTACAGGAAGCTGCACCACAGACGAGGAGCTAAAATCATATTTTACGGGCTGGATCAGCAAATCTTTTGAAATTCATTGATTAATGCTCGGCACAAAGTTATTTTTGGATGTCAGTTCTGACCTCTCCCTGACTTTGTGGAGAGAGTTTAGAGAAACCCTAAAGCATGCCACAGCACTTGGGTTGGTACCAAATGGCAGAGCAGGGTGGTAGCCAGGGAGGACACGGGGTGAAGCACAGCTGTGGCAAGCACCAGGCAGCTTCTTGTGGAGCCCAGACAGATGTGGCCCCGTGTTTCCTGCAGGAACAGGCTCCTGGTGCCTCTCTGAGGGAGGCCACGCTGCAGGGAGCTCCTTGGGCAAAAACCTTGTGTTTCAATGAATGAGGCTCTGTTGGACTTCCTGGACAGTGGGCTTGCTGTGGTAAAAAAGGAATTGCAGAGCTCTTGGAGTAGGGCAGAATCCTTCTGAAATCTGCAGGTGTAAGAGCTGCTAGAAGAGTTTTAGATGCATTGTACTAAATTCAGCAAAAGTTGAGAGTGAAGATTCAAAAAGGAATTAAGGGAGAGAAAACATCTAAAATAAATATCTGACACTGACTGTCTATGTGCTGGAGGGGCAGACAAAGAGAAGCAACAAAAAAGTAGGTGAAAGCATTTTATGGAGACTGGACATCCTTTTTGGCGTGGAGCTGCTCTCTTGTTCTCTTGCTTGAGGAGGGACTTGATATTTGTCTTCTGGGCCCAGCTGAGAGAAAATGCTCCATGTGATTGAGGAGATCAACACAATTCATTCAAATCACCTAGAGAAAGAAAAATCACGAGACGTGATTAAACCAGTCTGGTGCCATTCTGTTCTGGTCTCAGACATTCCACAATCAGAAAAACAAGGGAGCATCTTCAGATGGGTTCTTTGCTGTATAAGAAATGTGGGGTGATTTATTTTTTACCAATCAATCAATGTACAACCAGTGTATTTTCAATGTACTTAAACTGAAACTACGCGACAAAGTTTTAAGTCAGTATTATGAAAAAAAATCAACACCAAAAAATACCCCACAACATATCCCCCCACCAAAAAAATACCCAAATAAACAAACCAGAAATCAACCTCACAAACAAAATTAACAACCAAACTAGAAAAAAAAAAAAAAGCTATTCTTATTGGTGTCCTTGGAGAACTCCCACCTCTAAAGATTATAAGGTGGTGGTACAGACAGGTTTTTGTCGTGAACATCTTCTAAGAATTATTATTTGTCCTCAATCATTGCTTGATAAGCGTCCCCTTCCCTCCTGGTCAGTCCAGGAACACCATGCCCAGCTCCCTGGGATCAACCAGGGAACTTTGATTGTATTTGTTTCAGGCTCATTATATTCCATGGGGGAAAAAGGTCATGTAATAAGGTCAGTTACCCTTGGAGGTAATTCAAGTTCTTCTCTCTGTAGTTGATGAACAAAGGAGACAGGAACCTAAAGATGAAGGTGGTTATGCCAGTGCTGTCAAAAGCTGCATAAAAGTGACTGAAAGTCTAAGACTAAAATAATGATTTTGTGTATAATTAACAGGAAGTACTTAACAATTGGCATTAATGTTCCTAGGAAGGTGATGCAGATATTTGGTTATTTGACTTCAGTCAGACTTTACATGCTTGAAGCAGAATCACAGCTGATGAAACAGCACAATTATAAGTCACTGATTCCTGCCTAAGGAGCTTCCTTAGCATCTCTCAGGGAACTCATTCCCAGTCTTTGTGGAACACAGTACTTGTGATTAATGGGGATGAGAGAACTCAGCACGTGAGGCTTTTGAGTTGGAAAGAAATGCAAAGCTTCCATCCCAAACTGCCATTTGTACACTGCTTAACCCCAAACCCTGGGAGTTTTTCCCATTTTGTAGAACAAGTAGCTAACATCCAGTCTTTACCTGCTGGAGAAGAATCTTGTCAGGCATTTGCTGTGCTATATTGGCAAATATATTGGCACATATTTTGTATGTGGTGTCACTAATTTCTATGTTGGGAGCTATGGAACTTGTTTGTGGCAGGGATTTGTCCTAAGGATGTTTGTGTTTTACACCCCTTGTCATCGTGGATTTGGGATACTCGAGAGTGCCTTTGCTGTGCCCGCTGGTTTTGTGGGATGCTTTCATTGCCATGGATTGGCTGCTAAGTCTGTGTTTACTCAGCCCCTCTGCTTTAACTGCAAACCAGCCCAGAGAGACTGATTCCTGAGCCCAGCGATCCTGCACTGACAGCACCTCTGATAAACCCCGAGGCAGGATGAGCCGCTGGAACCGCTCCCTCCCCGGCCACTGAAGGGCTGCCTCCCAGGAGATGGAGCTGTTTCCCTGACACAGCTGATGGAGACCTTGTAAGTTCAGTATCACGTGCAGCTGGGGAATTCTTACAGATGTCAGAGAATTATTCTTCACAGCTGAGAGAAATAAGAAAGAAATTAGCGTGCTGACCATAGTTATTGTATTATAAAAGAAAGGTTTTATTTATTTTTTACCTCAGTAAATTATACTTCTTAACAATAATAGTACATGAAAGTGAGTTCAGTTATTAGGGTCCAGATGCCAACCATTTTTTTTTCCTTTGAAGGTACACAGGATTCTTGGCAGATTTAGGTATATTAAGCACTGCAATTTTCTTGAGTTTATCACTTGATTAGAGAGAGGGTGATTTGTTTTATTGATAGCAGTCACTCCCTTTTTGTTGGAATCAAATCTGTTTACTTCTCTCTGGGATGGAGAGGGGTGTTTATTTCTGGTGTGCTTTGGTTTCCACCTGTGAATCATAAAGCTGGGAGGGATTTAAAATTTCCACATTAAAAATCAGGTGAAAAAGTAATGAGCATAGAAGATTGAAAGCAAAAGATGTATGTTGATTCTTGCTCAAGGAAGGATAGTTTGTGGGAACCACAGTCCCTTGAGTTGGGGCTGAGTACCAGAGCCCTCCTGAGATCAGATGATGAAGGAAAGTGTAAGTATGTGGGGATTTGAATACATTTATAATGTGCTTGTGTGTGTTTAGTGTCTGATCTTCCCTTAAAAGAAGTGTTAACCCTCTCCTTCCTGCCCTTCCCTGCTCACCCCCAAATCTGGGATAAGGCTCTTGGTCTCTCTTAGGCCTGGACACACTGAGGAGTCCCTCTGGGAACTGACAAAACTGCTGTTAATGACACCCAGCAACTGTCAGTGTCTCAGCCTTGCTGTGGTAGCTGCTGTGAACATTTCACTTTTCATTTTATTGCTGCAGATCAGATACTGGTTTTTACAGCTCGCATGTGTGCTATCTAAACTGCAAAAAAGATTAAGAAGAAGGGAAGTTTTATAAGCACTGACATGGTTGTCATGACTACCTAGGCCACTTTGCTGGTGCCATACAAGTCTTTCACTTTATCTGTCTAGCTTTTATACAAAAACACCCCACATTTATTTTTGTGTGAGAGTCTGGAGAAACAGGGCTCAGGAACATCTGTAAGCATCGATATGTGTGTGGGGTGTAACATGCAGGTGAAGCTGAGGGTCATCCCCCCAGTCTGATCACAAATGTCTGTGTTAAATTGTGTTAAATGCCTTGGACAGGGAGAGAGCCAGGTCCAAGGTATCTCTGCTTTTGTCTGAACTGACAAGATTGGAGTGCTGGCAATCAGGGCTCCAAATGACATGGGGAAACAGGCTGCTCTGACTTACTGGGAGGTGGTGTCCTCCCTGAAGCTGTCAGCAGTAGAAAGTTTGAATTTATAGATAACATATTCTTAAAGAGCCTCCCCATCTCTTTTTTGAAGTCTGTAAGCCTCTTCCATAGGCCTGTAAGGCTGGAACAGCTGGGATATGTGAATGCTGTCTTGGAAATACAGCTGAGCCTCCAAAGCCTTTTTGGGTGGTTTGGGGGTTTTCTTTTCCCTTTTTTTTTCTGTGAAGTAAGGGTTTTCTCAGTGACAGAGTTGTGGATCATGTGCAAGGTAACAACCAGAAACAGGAGTAATCTGTGTGTAAATGTTAGCATATGTAAAGCATTTCTGGTACTTTATCTCAGGCCTGCAGTGGGTAATCGCAAGGAGAACAAGGACAAGCACTAAGTGTGTTTGGAAAAAGAAAAGATGAACCATGCTCTGGGCACAGGGTCTCCAAAACAACAAGGGGCACTTTGAGATAAAGTTTTGTTGCCAGGAGACTGTAACCACAAAACAGAAATGCTGATTAGCTGAGATACTTGTGAGATGATGAAAAAAGACATCTCAGTGTTTGTGTTACGTCAAAAGCATAAAACAACATGGTTATCTTGGAAAAGCTAAACACAACAATGCAGATCCTAACAGCAGTAAATCCAGCCCAAGTGCAAGTGGTCACAGGCTGATTTAAAGTTTAAGAACATAGCTAGAGTTGGTCATTAAGTGCCCCAGGAGTAAAATTATTGGAGGAGGAGGAAGATGAAGAGGTGAAATGTATGCAGCTCTGTCATTCTTTGAGCACTGAATCAGTTCAAACCTGTTGGAGAATGGGCAGCTGAAGTGAGAGGAGTCTCTGTAACCTGTATGTGCACAGCTTTGTGCTTCCCTAAGGAACCAGGAACTCCTGAAGAGGATTATTACAGCATAAAAAAATATTTAAAGTTCCAGGTGGGCATCAAAGAGAAAAGTTTAGGAAGAAATCTGAAAGAAATCAAATGAAAGGAAACAAGGATAGAATGTCCTTTAGACACAGGTCTGGTCATCAGGTTCCTTTAATGGGAATAGGGAAATAGTAACTTACAAAAAAATAAGCCCTCTGTCAAAAATCTTTTATGTTCCCCTGGAAAGGCTGTCATGGTCAGAGGAAAAGAAAATTGTCCACCATGCTGAGGCAGGTTTGCATTCCTCTCTGTCATCTGGTTCCTGACAAGGCTGGCAAATACATGTGTAAGAGAAAACATCTGCAAAATGCTCCTGAAGCTGGTGCAGATACGAAGGCAGTTTCAAATAAAACCATTTCAATATGTTCATTTGCTTTTTTTATGTGGTGAGAATCTGGAGTTGTGAAAGCATTTGCAACTTCTGAAAAAATGGTAGACTATTCAGTCATGTTATTAGAATAAAATAAGTGATTTATACTAAGAATTCCTAAAAATTGCAAAATGTAATTTAATTATTTTGCCAGTGGGGAAATGGTGAAGAAATGAGTTGTGCTTGCTTAACTTAATTTTTGTTTCTTAGCACGAGGTTTGTAATTACTTTAAGTAAGCAAGTTATTTGTTTCTATTAGCAGTAATTGACGAGTAAATGTGATAGTGACATATTTTCTCCGGGAAAACTCTACTAGCAAGTCCCTGTAGTTAAGAGCTCTGACCAAAATTTCCATGCCAGGTGGGTCTCCAGTGTGTCATCCCATACACTCAGCTATCCTTAACATAATGTACCCCTTAGTAATTGGAAGCTGCAGATCCCTGATACTGCACACTCCCTGCAGAAACCCCCCTCAAATCCCACTGAGAACAGGCAACACTAGCAAGGTAACAAGGTTTTATTGCTGTTTTTCAGCTAATCCGTTTTATTGTGACTTAGGCTGCTCTGCCAGAAACATAAAATAGGCCTGGATCTCTGTTTTTTACCTGTGGGATAGGTGGAATTTGGAGTGTGTTACTCCAAGGGCTTTCCTTCTGGGACACTGCTGCTGGTTTGTTATTCCCATCATGGGGGTGTTGGATTCACGGTGTCTGTGAGCAGAGTTCTGCCAGTTCCCAACTCCTGGGTCCCTGTGCCTCTCCAAATGCTGTTCCCCAGTGCTTTGCAGTGATTAGCTGCTGCTGCTGTTGTATTGATTGATACCAGGTTAAAGGCAACCTGTCAGGCTTTGCTTCCTTGAAAAATGTGTGTCAGAGGCTGGATACTTCCAGGAACTGTTTGTCACTGGGTATTGCTCCTGTAAATAACTGCTGGTAGCTGCCTTCTATAAATGCTAAATAAAACTGCCATTTTCCCTGCCTTGGGAAACCACAGCGTGTCCTCAGAGCCCCACAGGAGTTGCTGGGGTGGCTTTTAACAGCCCGTGGCAGGAAATCTATCCTGTGGCACAGTTACTAGGGAATGCCCAATCCCCTGCAGCTCACATATGGCTCTGGAGCTCCTCAAACCTGAAAGTCATCAAGCAATCTTAAAAACCAATAGTTCATGAAAAGCAAGGGGTTTTCATAGGCAGAGTGCATCTCAGAGAACATAACATGTGTAGCTTACCCCCAAATAGCTCAGGAGTGAGAAATTACAGAAAAAAGACTGGGGAGACACACAGAAATCCTCAGGGAATCATAGCTGCCTGTTTTCTCTCTTCTCAATCCAATTGTTTCCTGCCACGAGGAGATGTAGGAAAATAAACAGAATTCTCACCCGGGAAAGGACAATGCCAATTGATGAGTGCACTGTGTGGCAGCAATCTCTTCATTGCACTAGGAAATGACAAAAGTCATTCCTAATGAGGGCATTCATTGCTTGGAAACTCAGCCATTGCTGATCAGCCCCTCATGGATCAGGGATGTTCAGGAGCAGCCAACTATCTGCAACAAAGGAGTACATTTTCTCAGGATAAAAAAGCAAGCTGAGGATTACAAGGACCCAACAGTCTTTATCTGCAGAAAATCCTTGTTTCAGGTTTCTTACCTCTTCTTAAAGGCTTGGAATAAATATCATTGATTTCCTTTAAAACTTAATGTGCTCACTGTTAGAGTATTTACATAGCTTAGAAAAGAGAAGGGATTATTTTGCTTTTAAGCCTTCCTTCAATGTGAAAAGAGACCTATTCTGCCAAATTTGTCTACAAATTATAACATTTTAGAAAGATATTTTATATATATATATATTTATACTTATTTGAGCTGTTCTTTCTCACCTCCTAACTAGAGGTGAAAACATACTTGGAAACTTTCCGGTTCCTATCTCTTTGTATCAATGCAGGTATGTAGATGCAGGGGAAGGCTCTTAAATTGGGACCAGTGGAGCTGTTTCCTTGAGCTCTTTTTCCTGCCTCACCTGCCCTTTAAGCTCTTTCCTGAGCTCTTACCTGTGAGTCCAAAGGAAATACCTGAGTGAAGTTTTGTTGTGTACAGTCTCTGTATTATTTTGTGGTTTCCTAGTGCTGATCTCCCAACCAGTCCATAACATCTGGCTGCATTTATCCTCTTGGCACAGAAACTCTCTTTTAAGTGCTCTGTTTCTGCAGAGTCATGGAAGATTTTCTCAGGAGCTGACCCACAGCAAAATATATCCTGGGAGAGCAGAGCAGTCATGGATTACCTGCTGGGGCATAATTGATCCCAGTACCTGCCTTACGGGCAGGGGAATCGAAGCCTTTCCCGCCGGGGCTTTGCCTGACTCAGAGTTGTCTCTCCATTAAGTCCTCATTGTCAATGCTGCCCCCAGACTGGAACAGGATGCACTCAGTGGGGGAAACAACCAGCACTGGCAGGCATCATGAGCAGTGTTTGTTCTGTATGTGAGGTGCTGGGCTCTCAAATAGAGATCATCAGGAGCCATGTTAATACCTCACTGCTCCAGGCATTGGGGTTTGCAAAAATTCCCTGTAGTTGGAACACTGCTGCCACATCCAGTGTTCAGCTGTGGCTTGTAAGCTGCTTAAATATTAAATGGTTATTGATTTCTTATCCTGGAAAACTTGATTGTTTAAGCCAACTGAAAGCTCTGTAGGTCCTTAACAAAACTGGAAGTGATGGGTTTGAAGAGAGAATACGGTAGAACAGCTGGAGGGGATAATGGCCACTACTGCAACCAGTGTGTTACTGAATGCCAGGCACAATAGCCTGAAAATCCTGAATTGCCTTGGTCTAGTGTTGATTTGGGAACAGCACAGGGCTCAGTGGCTGCAGCAGCAGAGTTTGCTGGTACAGGATATTCACACTAAAGGACTTTGCCCTACAGTTAAACTGGGGTGCATTTTGGATGGATTTAGAAATAAGGTTGTTCCTAACTCAAAGGCTGGGGCTGAGGACATTCCTTTCTCCTGTGGTTCAGGTTCTCTCTCAGTGGCTTATATCCACTACAAAGAGTTTCCAGGAAAGGTTATTCAGCATTAAGTGTTCAGCCCTTGGAGACCTCCAGGGAAGAAACCAAGGAAGTGAAGTGCATATTTTTGCAGTGTTTTTCCACCCAGCTCTGGCCCTTTGATCTGAAATGTGTAACCTGTAACATGCCTATTCCAAAGCAGCATATCCAAGCTCTCAGTTTAAGTGTTGAGTAGAGAAGAGTCATTTGCAGAGGGGGATTTAAACTTCATCAGAGTTTTGAAAGATTCTATTTTTAATGAAATTCGTTTCACTATCTGTTTCAGATAACAAAATCTATGTGCGATAAATATTATGGATTAATACATGCTCCTATGAAATATAGAAGTGATTGTGATATAAATGTTCATAAACAAGTTGTGCATGTATGAAAAAATCTCTACAAGTTTTAAACCCACAAGCAGGGGTTGGGGAGGATTGCTTCACAGAATTACGAAACCACGGATGGCAGCAAGGGGGAAGCCTAATTTACAAACTAAAAGATGTAGCTCCAGAGGAGATGAATCCCTTCCTGGGACTGAACACCCAGATGATGATCGGCCAACAAGGGCCCACGATCAGATAACCAGGGTCCTTAGCCCTTCGCATCTGAATGCCAGGTTCCTGTAACTTGGCATCTGCATTCATCACTTCCCAGAAACGGCTCTGTCCAGTCCAGCATGGAGAAAAGGAAACCTCATGAATACATGAAGCAACAAAGGAATAGGAGAACCTCTGCCTGAGGGGCAAAAAAACTGTACAAAAACCAACCCGATGGAGGCAGCATTGGTGAACAGGGCGGGTTCTGACTTGGTAGAGGTCAAACCACAGTTCACCCAGCGCTGATCCTGGGCTCGGCGATGTCTCTTTAACTGTCGCTATCAAAATTGTATCTTGATCGTGAAATAAGATCTCAAATTTTTGATTATTAAATTGGCTAAATCACTAATTTACCTATAACATATGCAACACACTTTTATTTTCTCACCTGCCTTCGGCAGTGTCTGGGTTTGCTATCACTCTCCAGGCTGTATTTTTCCTCTATTTTAAATTGTCAGACATTTAAAACTGAGCAAGCTCCTGATTAATAACTAATTGGCTTTAGCTAACAGCTCTTGCTGGGTGGTTACCTTGAGCCAATTCTTATTAGTATTCCAACACATGCAGGAAGTGTTCTCTCTCATTGGAAGCTGATGTTACATCTCTTTAGCCACTTATAAAATAAAGCTAAGTGAATTAGTATTGATTTCCTTACTTGTAATAACAGGAATGCAACCTAATCACCCCTCCAAATCACCCAGGCATCCCTGACTGAGGCTGGAATGGAAAAAATGTTTGGAGAGGACAGGATTTTTGTGTTGCTGAGAGCAGCTCTCTGTGACAGGCACTTCCCCAGGCAGGGCTTGCTCCCCACCTGGGCAGTGAGAAACATTCTGAATATTACAGTTGCTAGGTACAAGAAGTTGTTTTTCCTTCCATGGTGTCTTGAATTATATTTGGGTTTTATATTGACAGCAAAGATTAATTAATATTTCACAGGCTTCACTCAGAAGTTCAATCCCCCAAAGCATGTCTCCTGTTTTGTTAAGCTCACATTCCCACTCTCTGTGAGAGTGTTTCTTCTTTATCCATTTTTCTGAGCAGGTCAGGAAATTTATTACTCTTATTACAGGCTCTAAATGCCAGTAAAGTGGACAGAAAAACAGATATGAAGTTATTGAGATTTTCTGAGCAGCTTCTTCCTCTTTCTGTCTGAATAATTCTTCCCTTCCTCAGTCTTAAAGAAGCTAAACCCTCCTCTCTTCCCTCCTCTCTTCCTGCAAATCCTGGAACATCAGAGCAGAACACTGTTATGCTGGACAATTTACAGAAGTTCTGTGCATACGGAAAATTCTCTTGCAGGGCTCAAAATACCTGTGCTGCTGCCAGGAATGCTGCTGCTGTTCAAAAAGTGAAATAATAACAATTTAAAAAGAGACCATACCAGAATAGAATTTGTCATTAAGAAATGCTGACCAGCTTTTCTGATCAACCTGCTTTGTGCACAGTGTTTGACTGGCTACAGGAAGCTATTCCCAGGTGATACTTCTCCTGGTAAAGGTCACACAAGTACCCAAAAATTGCCATGCACAGCTTTTGCAGGGCATTTAGGACCTAATCAAACCCAGCAAGGAAAGGAACTACTTGGAAATTAGATGAAATCAGGTTTTGGAATGTTTAGCCTAAATTACTGATGTTTACATGCAGAGCTGAGTTTGGAGAGAGGTTTGATCTTCACTGAGCTTTTCCAAGCGCAGTTCTTCCACTCTTCATTGCCTCAGGTTTCCAAAACTTAAGGCAGAATTGCATCTTCAGTGAAGGTTCCATGGAATGTCACCTGCTGTGACATCCCAGTGCTCCAATCCCACATCCCTCTGCCCTGTGCATGACACACCTGCTGTGTTTCCCACTAAACTGGTCATGGATGATCCAAAAAAAGATAAAAAGGGACCAACCCAGCTTCCAGTTTAGTGTCACTTACAGGTTTATTAATTCTCTTCCAGAAATTTTCCATCTAACAATCCTCGTAGTGGCTGTTTGTGTGCAGTGGGTAGAGACAAACATTGGAGTCAAATGTGTAATAAACTTCCTTGGGGAGGCTGTCCTCTTTGAGTGAGCAGTAACCAAGGTGTATTTCAGAGGACAGAGAAAGGGAAACCTTTATTCAGAAACCCCTTGCATCTCTTAAAATGTAACATTCAATGCATTTATGCAAACACAAAAGTGATAATAATAAACTTCCCTGTTTCTCATGCCCCTTTCTACCTAATCATTCCGTTTTCAGAGTGACACTCCCCACCTGCCACAGATGACCCCAGAATGTTTGGTGCTTTTATTCCAGAGAGCTTTTACAACACAAGTCAGAACAAATCTATTCAATATTCTTTTCGTTGCTGTTGATTTTGTGATGCCAACAAACTCCGCAGCAATTTCTTATAAATGCAATGGTAGAGAAGGAATTTTCATTTAAAAAGTAGGTAGAAAATTGCAAACTAAAACCCAGTGATCAGGAGTTTGCTGAGGTAGAAAATCTCTAACAATCAGCTTAAGCAAGGTTGGAGTGTGCTATCAGGGATTGGATTGAGACACCTTGACCTTTCTATGGAGGCTCCTTCTGGAGCTGGGGTAGCTCCTACTAGAATGTTTCTTTGTGCACCAACCAAAGGGCTGCCTGGAAGCTGAATTTCCAAAGCTATTCCTGGGTCCTGTTGTGCAGTGAGAGTGTGGCAAGCTGCCTGTAGGACCCAGCTTTCCCATGGGAACACCGTGGCTGTTGTTTGAGAGGGAAGCACTCAGGAAGCTGAATGTTTCATTTAACCATCTCTATTTGGAGCAGATCTAGGAATTCTGCAGTCTCTCCCATCTGGAATTTCACTGTTGCCAGTGGAATTGCCAGTGTTGGTATGGATGTCACGCATAAAAGAATTCCAAATTTCTGTTTCCTTCATTGTGATTGTGACAGGAAAGAAACTAGGTTGGGTCCTGAGGTATGGTAAGATATATTTCACCGTGTGCAGGGGCAGTGAAGTCCTTTTGGGGCACTTTTTTGGAGCACAAGTTACTGCTAGGTTGGCTCAGAGGTTAAAAAAAGAAAATTCAAGCCCTGAAAAGCCCTTCTCCAGCCATTTTTCACTTCCTTTTTGTTCCATTTCTTTCCCTGTCACTTTGTTGTACAGACCTGTGTAATGCTTAGGATAGATAAATTATTTTAAAAGTTAAAATGTTCATTTCTCAGGATAAAAAGTTACCTGTAATTGCTACTATTGCACAACAATGATCACCAACAGGAGTTGTGGGATTCTCTAATCGGTGAGAATCAGGAGAGATTCCTGTTACAACAGGAATTTATAAATAGGAAGTTGATTTCTTTCTGATTTAAGGCCAGTTTGACAGGCTATGGTCTGGTGATTCATGATTAAAAAATGAGAAATATCTTTCCAAAAATAGGAACCTTCAAGTTTTTCACCTGTTTTTAACCTGAATATCATTCTTCCCTGAGAGCCTTTTAGAGTTTGCACACAGACATATCTACTTGCCTTTCTCCTATCTGGAAATAACGATTTTGAATCAGGAAAGGTATTTTCCTGCTTAATGTTTTTTCTCCATTTTCAAGATTTTTTTTTCTATCCAAAAGTAAAAAATGGTTCACTTCTGAATATTGCCATCCACTAACACCTCCTTTAGGAAGGGCTTGGATTTGCT
This sequence comes from Peucedramus taeniatus, assembly GCA_013400575.1. NCBI lineage: Eukaryota > Metazoa > Chordata > Aves > Passeriformes > Fringillidae > Peucedramus > Peucedramus taeniatus. The sequence goes on from WBNO01004517.1 coordinate 338,768, forward strand.
CATGTCTGAATCACTCCAGGGTAGCATGGAAGATAATGGAAAATCAAGTGTCAACTGTTGCCTTTTTACAGTAAAAACATGATCAATATCCCAGGAGCACATTATTTTAAAGGAAGGTTTCCAGCTCCGTGAAGCCAAGATGTTTGACTGTGAGCAGAAAGTGATATTGCCCAGACTTGCCCTTTTTTGGCATTATTAATAAATCCCAGAGTTCCTCAGAAAGGACAAAATCACCTTCTATCATTCAGTTTTGTGCACTTGCTAGTACTTACGTGTTTTAGAAGCTGATCTCTCTGGGCTTAATTACCTGGGGGACACCTTGCATATTAAACTGAATCATTTTTAATATTAAAAACCTGCTTGAAACTCTTCATGCTACAGCATGAAAAGCTTTCTACTCTCTTGTTTTGCTCCTTAATGGAGGATCAAAAACTGTCTGTTTGCTTATTCCAGGAACAAATGCAAGCAATGGCACAAAAATATCCTGTACATCATTTTAGTTATTGCGAGGGGGGGGGGGGGGGGGGNAAATCACCACTTTATTCTTAATTTTTTTACTAGATCCACTGACTCTATAACTCAGTGCAGGCAGCACTCTGGCTTGGTGCTCTTTGTGGGCTGAGCCCTTCAGCTGGCAGGAATAGGTGTGGTTTTACTGTTCTCTGAATTTTCTCAGCTCTGAGTGACTCCAGAAGTGGTGCTTGAAATACCAGAGTGCCCAGGCAATGAGAGAGCTTTGAGCATATTTATTCCCTAACGGGAAAAAAATCCCCTGAACTGCCAGCCCTGCTGAAGGCAGGAATCCATCTCTTGCTTTCTCTGTTCACAGACATCTGGAGCATTCCTGCTCTCCCCAGAGAAGCTGTGCTAGCCCTGCTCAGCCACACAACTTCCTTTTCTTTTAATTACAGAGAGGGAAATGTTAGCACACCTCAGCTGCTTCTGAGCCATTGATCCAGATCAGTAACTGAGCACAGGAACGTCAGGGGTGAAAAGGGAGGATTTTACACACTGCTAATAATAAGTACTGGCTTCTAAGGGAAGTTTTCAAAGAATCATTAGATGACTTAGTTTGGAGCAGCACTCCAAGATCATCCAGTCCAGCCATTCCCCCAGCACTGCCAAGGCCACCACTGTCCCCAGGTGCCACATTGCCCTAGTTTAGGGCAAATTTGGGAGAAAACCCCCAAAGAGGCCCCTTCAGAAAAGCCAACCCACACAGCCCCTCCCCCCAACCGGTTTGGGAAAAGATTCCTCAGAGAGAAGTGGAAAGAACCTGTTTAGTGAACAGGCAATGCACCCCCCAACACACACAAGTGAACAGTACTGGATGACAAAACTCTTTCACCATTCTGAAGAGATCTCAAATTCAGACAGTCTCTCCTGGAGTGGTCGCTCTGTTATCGGCCTCTCCGGCCCTGGGAATGGCTGCTGCAGGGCAGGACACAAAGTGCAAGGTCTTGGTGTTTCCCAGGTCCCAGTCCAGAGCAGGTTCNATCACCCTAGGACACACATCCACACAGCTTTTAAATATTTCTGGGGATGGTGACTCCCCCACTGCCCAGGGCAGCCTGTTCGATGTTTGATGATATCCCAATGCAGAAGCTTTCCCTAATATCCAATTTAAACCTCCCCTGTGGGCTGAGCATTTGTAGCTGATGCCACAGGGTGCAAGAGGTTTTCCCAGGAGTTTACCACTAATTGTATCTGTAAAAGGTGGGAATGCTAGGCTAATTTCAAATGATGGATTATGTGTAAAATTAGCTTTCCTTTGGAAAAAAATCTCCTTTATGGTGAGTAATGAAAATATAACTTCTCTGGTCAAGCTGAATATATTAATGAATAATATAAAATTAAGATGAATCACTGGTGAACAGTGCAGTAAATATGCACTGAAATCAATCAAGTTTACATCACATCCTATTAATTACTGGGATTCTCTTCCACCAAAACAGGCTGTGTTTTGTTGTGTTCACTGTGTTCTCATCCTCCTGAGCCACTTCCATGCTCGCATCCCAGCTCTCCCAGAGGGTTTTTATTCCCCTCAGTACCCACTCCCATCTTAGCAAATAGATACTTGTGTACTAAATACCACAGCACTTGGTCAGGGACCTGCTGTACTGGAGGTCACAGGGTGTTTGGGGAGATTTAAAGCTGATGGTGCTGCTGAGGAATCTTCAGTATTATGCTCCAAAAATAAGCAGGTTCATTAAGGAGCCACTTAATTTCCATTCCCAGTTTTGTTCATGTCCCATAGAACTGAGAAAGTGGGAGGTTCTGTGATCAGCCGATGTGCAGCCACCAGTGATGGGTGAGTTCTTTGTGTCTCTCACCATTTATTTATTTTTTAATTTATTATTATTATTACTATTATTACCCAATTGGTCTCTGTCCTAAATATCCTGATGGACTCATCCTCTGGGCTCTGTGTTGCAGCTGGACAGCAGCACCGTCGGTCAGGGATCCCAGGCAGAGGCTGGAGCAGGGGGCACATGGGACACCCGGTGTCTCCTGGCTTCCCATCCCCGGCTCCAGCTCTGGGCAGAACTCCGGGGCTGCTCTGCCCCAGGAGGAGGAATCCTAAACCAGCAAAGCACCGGAGGGTGTTTCTCCTGATGTGATTCTTTCTGTGGAGAGAGGGAAAGGGAGAGGAAGGGAAAGGAAGAAAATGTACGGAATTTCCACAAACTCTGGTTTTCTTCCCTTTGTTTACAGAGCTGATGTGCCCAAGCCAGGAACACGTGTCCTTGTGCAGCGGGATTGGCACAGTCTGGGCTCTTTCTTTTCCCAGCGCCAAGTGTGCCAAGCTGGTGCTGCTCGTGGTGTGTGAGTGACAGTGACCTGGAGCCACGTCCCTGCCCGCGTGTCCGAGCTGTCAGCTCGGGTCACCCGCGTCCCGCGGCGGGGCTGGGGCAGAGCCCTCCCTGTCTGTGCCCCTGCAGAGCTCAGCCTGGTTGAGGCTGGGCCAGGAGCCCTCGGGTCCCCACGGCCACTTTCATTACAGGGCTTTTTTTGCTTTCATCGTGTTTGACATTTTGAAGGCTGAGCCTCATTCCAGGCGGGCAATCACCGGCACTGGGCTGGGAAATGAGCTCTGCAAGATGGAGAACAGACGAAAAAGAGGGAAAGACTGACCACAAAACTAAAATGAGATTTGAGGTAGATTTTTGTCTTATGTGATATCTGTACAAACAAGAACCTAGAAACCAGAGACCTTAAAAATGAGAGCAAATGTGGTGTTTCTTTACCCTTTGGGAGACATAAACATACTTGGTTCATTTGGTGCATTTAATGCTCAGAACACAAATTCCCCTGCTGATGTACCAGCAGTGCTGCTTACAAGGTCAATGCTGCTTTTGTGAGTTTTATTTTTTATAACTCTTTCACCATTCTAAATAAATGCTGTTTTCTGCCAATATTAATTGGCTACTGCAGCAGCAAAGCCCTGTACCATGGGCCAAGGGAAGGCTAAAGGAAAACACAGCTCCTGAGCATCCTCCTGGAATGCTGGAGCAAGCAGGCAGATGGCACAATTTAAGTGTTTGTGTCTGTATCAGTGACAAACTAAATTTCACTTGCAAGCTCAGTTTCTGCCTTTCTCAGCCTCTTAATGAGGCTGATGTACCTTCTGAGAATGTCAATCAGTGGCTTCAAAATAGAATAAATTCTTAATAATGTAATCAGATAGTTAAACATAAGCACTTACAAAAATTTTGGCATTAAATGTTCTCATTAAAAGTCGGTTTCTTCCTTGTTTATGGCAAATAGGTCGAAGAATGCTGAGGCAGCAGGATCTGAGTCTCCATCAAAACCACCCTAGATCCATCCTGAAATGATGTGGCAGTGCTGAGAAAGCCAAGCCCATGTCCAGTTATGTCTTAATTGAGTTGGAGCTGAAATAGTGCCCAGAGGGTCTGTCCAAGGTCAGGCTGGTTTGAGCTGGGAGTGAGCAGTCAGCTGGAATCACAGAATCTCCTGAGCTGGATCTCCCTAGCAGGATCACTGAGTCCAGCTCTTGGTCCTCTCAGCCCTGCACAGACACCCCAAGAACCACACCAAGACCTGTGTCCTGAGAAACCTGCACCTCAAAAGGCTTGGGGAGGTGGAAGATTTTCACTCTAGGCAAGGAAAGCTGAGGCAAGTGTTGCCTCTGCTAGTGGAGATTCTGAAAATCAGTCTTGATTTCTGCAGTTGGGGAGTTTTTTCTTGGGATCATGGTGCTGCCCTGAGGCTTTTTTGAAAATCACTTATCAATAGGTTACTCTCACTGATCTCATTTATACAAGACTTTGTTTTGGTGTTTTGTTTTGTTTTTTTTTCATTAAATAGGCATATTTTTGAAAGGTTAAAATGCTAAAGAAATTAAAATATTGAAAGCATGCTATAAAAAAATAAGAAAAATATTTTTTTAATAAGGAGTCAAAAATGATCTCCCAGTGTAAGGTCCACTCTGAGCTGCAAAGCCTGGTTCACCAAAGCTGTGTTAAAGGGGTCTGGAAAATTAAGATTAACTGATTCTGCTGAACTCCACTAACATGGGTTTAGTTGTTTGTTTGGTTTCGTTTCTTAGACAGAAATATTTAGAGGAAATCAAAATGGGAAATTAACAGAACTGTAACTTCCCTTCCAAACACCTTGGTGGAAAACCCTGGAAGGAAGAATAGTGCTTCTGTGGCTGTGAACACTGAGTCCTCCAATATACTGTGCTAATGGTTATTTCTCCTGTAACAATGTATCCTGAAATGTATCCTGCAAGGAGGATGGGAAAAGAGTTTTAAGCGGAGAGTAGGTAATATTTTTTACTAATCAAGAGAATAATATTAAATGACTCGTAAAACAGTTGGCCAGATGCAATAAACAGAAGTTGGAAAAAAGGCAAAGATATTCCCTTGGTTCCCCACTCCAGTGGTTTAAGGAATAGATTTCCAAAACATAACAGCCTTTAGAAATGTGATTGAAATAAAAAAAGATACCATGTCCTGAAGGGAGAGTGTGCACAGAGGGATCTCAGCTCAGAGGGGCAGCAGCGAGGGAAGGAGCAAACAGCACGAGACAGAGAAGGGAACCTTTCTCTTGCAAAAAAGTAGGGAGAGAAACGCCACCTAGAATCAGGTTGTACTGTGAAATGTACTTGTGACTCTGGTGGTGAAGAAAAGCCTCTTTTGGATTCTATGAAAACTATTCTAGCCCCTTCAGGATATTAAAAAAAGAGAAGAGCTGAGCTGGGGCATTGGGTACTGAGGCATCCCAGCTTCAGATTGTCTTCAGTGATGTACTGAATTCAGGGGACTTTTTAATGAGCACTGGCTCCAGAGAGAAAAGTAGTCTGAGTGGTAATTAGACGTTTACTGAGATGACCAAAATAAAGGCTGCAAAGTGGTTTTAAAACTGATAGGCTACCTTTTATTAATATTTTTCCTAGGTGAGTGTCATGAGTTTCACTGCATTCCTCTCTCCTTTCAGCCAAGTTGGGATTTAATAGATTTCAGACAAACTATAAATGGAGAGATGTATATACATGTGGTAGTTCCTCATACCTTTATTTGTTATAAATACTAAGAATACCTGCAAGGCCCTACAAGCATTTGCTTTGCTGCAGCTGTTTCTGAATGGTTTTTCCACTTCAAGGCTGGGAATGAAAGCAAGTCTGAAAACAACACCATATAAACATGGATGGTGGATGTCATGGTTTTTAATTGCACATTTTCTGTCTCCCTTGCCGAAGCTGAGCAGTTTCTCTGTGCTGTGCAGTGCTGAATTCAGCCCTGTGGTAGTCTGTTATTTTGCAGTTTGTTCTTCTGTAATAGGTTTTAAATATTCCTTGTTATAAGTTTGTAATGGTTCGTTCCATGTACCCCATTTGACTCCACTGATGGTTCAGTCCTGAGTTGTTCACCCCAAAATTCCCTCCAAGTGTGTGTCAATCCACCTGTCTGTCAAAGATAGCACTCCCTTTTTGTTCTGGAAGGTTCCCTATCCTTTATCCTGTCCTCAGAGTAAGATTGGATTGCAAGGTTTGCTCCTTCCCCTTGTTAGCTCCCATTGGACAGCCTTTACCTGCACCCCTACCCTGATACCCCCTATTGGTAAAAAGTTGTGTCCTCCTCTTATTCCCTCTTCTCCTTAAAAGCGGTCTTTTTGTCCTCCCTCATTGTCACTTGTTCCTGATTCGCCTGAGGAATAAAAGTCCTTGGAACTCAAACAAGTGATCCCTCCCTATTCCTTCACCTCCATTCTCACATTGGGTTGCTGCCGTTCTGCCACGACACAGCCGCCAGCGGCGGGAGCTGAGAGCAGCCCCTGCACACAGAGCTACCCAGAACACAGATCTGGGAGCTGAGAGCAGCCCCTGCACACAGAGCTACCCAAAACACAGATCTGGGAGCTGAGAGCAGCCCCTGCACACAGAGCTACCCAGAACAGGGATCTGGGAGCTGAGAGCAGCCCCTGCACACAGAGCTACCCAGAACAGGGATCTGGGAGCTGAGAGCAGCCCCTGCACACAGAGCTACCCAGAACAGGGATCTGGGAGCTGAGAGCAGCCCCTGCACACAGGGCTACTCGGAACATGGATCTGGGAGCGGCCCCTCTCGTGACTGTGTCAGTCTTGGGAGTGAGTGGCCAGAGAACATCTCCCTGTGACTGCAGAAATGCAGTGACATGGCCCCACTGCTCTGTCTAACCCCCAAGCTCAGCAAATTCCTGCAAAGATGAAAACAAACTGCCTGTTAATTGGGGAGTTGCTCCAGGAATCCAACAAAATGCTGATACCCATTTTTAATTTATTAATTGAACCCTTGAAAGCATTGCTTTGGCAAAGAGCTCTTTTTGTAGCTCTGGTAATTACTGAATAGGGATAATCCAGCCTTCCTGCTATTCCATGGTGTACTGGGAATATACACATTGAATCATCTGGTGCCCCAAGTTTGGCTCAGATGCCAGGATGAGTTAATGCATACTTAAATATCTGGCAGATTAATAAAAAGCATTCCCATCCTCTTTTCATGTGCAAGATACTTGCAGTGAAAATATATGTGAGGGAAATAAAGTATTGGAAAAATAAAGCCATCTGGTGTGCGAACAGCAAAGCTTGTTGAAAAAATGGTGTCTGCTCTGAAATGGGCACAAAACAAACAAACAAAACCTCTCTCTGTGATTCTAATTTCTTCCAGTTGCCTTAGTTCAATAAATGTATTCAATTCTTTTCCTCTCCGCCACTGAAATGGAGTTTCCAAGCTTTAGAAGGAAGAGCTGTTTTGAAACAAGTAATTGAACCATTCAGTTTTCATTCCTTAAACAGAAACAGGATTTTTTTTTCCTAAACAAAACACTTGAGTGTAAGGTTTGACTCCTGCAGGAGTTCTTAAAAAAATGCATAAACCCGGGGAAAGTTTATATTTAAAGACAGAGGCATTTTTCAGTGAAAAATATTAAGTTTGAAAACATTAAATCTGAACGTTTCAGTCAGAAATGGTGAACAGGGTCCAAAGGTAACTTAAATCAACAAATCACTGAAGAAAAGCCATAAATGGCATAGCATAATCCTGAAGGAAAATTGAAATTACAGCCCTGTGGCACAAAAAAAAAAAAGTTACAAAATCAGGCTGTCAATATTTTGCTCCTCCACCGTTACAAGTTTAGTGAAAAAAATTCCAGCTGGTCTCTGATTTTACCTGGCATTGGGAATGGTAACAAGCACATGGCAGGTAGGAACCACTGGACTGACGGAAATGGGAGCAGGAAGGGTCTCATTTCTCTCTGCCCACCACACTTAAGCAACACTTTGAAGAGTTTCCATCATAGCTGACCTTAACAGAATTCCTACATAAAAGGAGAAAACTCAGTATCCCCTTACTGTTTAGCTCAGGTCCCAGTTTCATGTGTCCAATGTTGACTTACAAAGTTACTGAATTAAAGAGCACAAAATTTCTAAAGTCAAACAAAAGCTTTATATCCTTTACCTTTCCAGCTACCACCATCGTTCTGTATACTCCAAGTAGTTGTAATTAATTAGTGGCAACTTTGAGGGAAGGAAGAGCAGAGATTCTACAAAAACTACCGTTTTAGAAATAACTGTAGCTCAAATGCATCACTCTGCATATTTTTTTAGAAATACACATTGGCAATATAATCAAATATTCATCCTCATCTGAAAAGCCATTATTACAAATTCATTCTCACTTTCAGATGTTCAATGCCAGATTTTCTGAAGATTCATCTTGAGAATTTCAGGTTTTATATATGATGTAAGATTTGATTTTTTTTTTTTCTCAAGGGTCTTCTTTGACTGTCTTTACCAATTGAATTTCCATTCTTAGGAGAAGAATATTTTCCAATCTTGCATTACTTGTATTGCTAAAAACTGGATTGCCTATTGTCTTTCAGGCTCTCCAAGTTCACATTCTAAACTGGAGGCATCCTGGCAAAGTAGCTCCCGTGGGTGCTCCGAGGGGTGGCAGAGCCAGGGATGTCACCCCACATACAGACATTACCAGTGCCAGTCTGCACCAGCCCCAGGGCTTTCAGCTGGAAAGAAGAAACTGGACAGGTGGGGACAGAAACTTTTTAAATTTACACTTCTTAAGGACCTAAAAATGCTAATTCAGAGACTCATTAAAGCTGGTATTATCCCTACCTCTATTCTGGAAAGCAATTAACCAGTTTAGAAAGTGGCATGCTAAATGCTCTCCCAAGTCATAGAGATTGGGGACCATCACTCTGGATTAAGCAATGGATTACAACGTGGAGAAAAAGAGACTTGGCTGGTAGGGTTATGTCAAGAAAAGGAAATTATGCTGTTTGATTGATGCAGCCAATTAAAACTGTCTGAAAGTACTCAAAATTTAATCATAGGCACAGGGAGGTGCTCACAAATGCTCTGAAGAGCAATAACTGTTCAAACAAATTATTTAGGAGAAAATTTGTAGAAGAAAATGTGCTGGAGAAAAATCTAAACTTTTCACAGTCAGTTCTGGAGTAGAAACTGTCAAAAGTCATTAAATTATTCACTAACCATCATTTGTTCAGCTCCGTGTATCACAAAAGTTATTGATTAGGAAGTTTATAGGAGTTGGATGTATTTACAGAAATGTGTTTCTCTTCTTCTTGTTACTTTATACCATGTTGGGATTTTCTTTAACAAATTCAGAGGGATTAAGCTGTACATTATTTATGGTAAATGCTCCCTGCTCAGATCCTGAGCTAATGGGGATGGCACCGTGAGAATTTTTTAACTATTCAGTATTGCATTTCACTTTTCAAAATGAACAGCCTTTGCCTACAAAATACTTTGGAGATAATGAGAGAAAAGCCAAGGAAAAATCATAGACATAATACTTACGAAAGAGTAAAAGCTTTCTGGTGGATATTTATCAAAATCTTTGTTGTTTGAAAAGCAGGATTTTTTTTTTTCTTTTACTTCTCTTTACTTCAGCACAGCAGAACTTTCCCCAGGTGGGATTCAACAGCTTTTTACCTTAGAGCAGCACAAATTCTTGACTCTGAGACTGGGCAGTGTTGAGTATAATTTATTATATAAATCCTTGAAAGTGTCTGGCACCTACAGAGGGATCCACTTGGCCATTAATGAATTAATTTTTATAGCAGGGCATCAGAAACTTTTCACTGTTCACTAACAGAGACAAAAATGCCTCATCTTGAGCAATGAATTCCAAGTGTGTGGGATGAGGTCTCCTCCCAAAGCCACAAAATGTAAATCCCTATTTCCAAATGTGCAGAGGTGCAGGTTTCCTGCAGCACTCACTGAGATCAGGGAGGGACAGGAGTGTGGCCAAATCTCTCATCTGACTGGCGTGGGATGGAAGCGGAGAGGAAAGTAGGACGAGGAGTGCTCACCCTGTGATTACTCTGATCTGGCATATGTTTTTAATCTCTTGGAAGGAACAGGAGAGTTTAAGCCTAGAGAGGATTACTGTGGTAGTTTTCTATTACTTGTGCTTTGTAAATGTAGGCTTAATGTTTTAAGTGCCTTACCCTGTCACAAATCTCCCGAACTTTGGCACGCTGTTATTTCTGAATTTGGCCCCTATGCAAAATCAAAGGTAGTAAAATTCCTTTGGAGTATGGATGAAAACCCAGACTGTGGGTGTGGATGTGTAACAAGCTGATCTCTCTGATTCTAAAACTCCTCTAGTGGAGTGCCTGTGCTGCGGATCTGGGAGCGGGAGGTGTGGATGGAGGTGCCAGACTGTTCCTGAGATTCTGTGACTGCCAGCTCAGCACACGGTTATTGTTACACAAGAATATGCAAAATAATTGGGGCTGATTTCACTGTCACTTCTGGGAGTTTCTGTGCCGGCAGCCACAAATCCTGGATGCTGAATGCTAACATATGCCGATATGGAAAAGGCCTGTTGCTTTCAGTATAAATCATTTTACAGCCTTTATTTCCTGCAGGCTGACAGGATCCACTGTGGCAGCACCAGGAGAACTCTGGGCACTGCTCAGTGAGGGGCTGGAGAAAGTTGATGACTAAAAATGACAAAATCATCTCCTTTTTTAGGGCTCTCATCCCTTTCCAGTTACTTTGGGAAGGTTCTTACATTGCTAAGCCCTTTTTCACCAGTGGCCTGAAAGCAACAGATGTTTGAGTGTTGCAGATTATTTAGACAATTTCTTCCTCGTTCATAACTGCTGAAGCATCAGCACAAGGAAAATGCAGAGTTGTGCTTACCAAGGCTTAGGGCTGAGATTCAGTGTCCACAACTGGAGTTGCAGGAATTAAGCAGAAGTGATTTTTAATGAGGAATTGCAATTGGTTCCTTGCTTCCTGGCAAACTGAAAAAGACACAAAATCAATCAAAACTCAGTGCAAATTATTCATCTGACTTGACTGAGTTTAGCACAAACAACCCAACGTGGCAGCAATAAAAGGCCCTTTGCTCTGAGGGGCAGCAGAGCCCTGAACCCAAAGCACAGATGAGTTAAAAAGCTCCAGTTTGGGTTTCAGGTCCTTCCCCATCCCAGCTAAACAGACACTTGTAATTTCCCAGACTCTGCAGGGAATACAGTGCGTGTTTAATGCAGGGAAAAAGTGCAGGAACCACCAATATTTCACACCCAGTCTTAAAAAAGGTACCAAGCTGCATTAGGAGAGTAATGAATCTTTCAGATTAACAAATGTTCAAATCCTGGAGCAGTGTGCTGGTGAGACAGAGGTTTAATGAACTCTTTAGAGGTGGTGTAAATTGGCACAGCTTCAATGGAGCCCACAAAAAAAAACTGGCCCTGGCTTTATATAAATATACGGTAATGATCTCCCTCTCTTCTGTTGGGAAGCTTTTATCCTCAAAAGCCATGTTCCATGTGAATTATCTTCATCATTTTTCCCCATTTTAAGCTACAGACTTTCTATTTAACTGTAGCATTTTCTATCAGAAAATCAGGCAGTGCTTTCTAAGGGTAGCTCATGCATTGAATTCAGCTGTCACAGCTACTTGTGCTGCCTTGGGTAATTGGTTCCTCACAAATCTTTATCTAAAATATAAAGGCAAATAACTATTAAAAACCTTAACCTAAACGGAAGCAGTAAATTAGCCCACAAATTTCTTTTACTGCTGCGTTTTGCTTGGATTTACTCAGGCCATAAATCAGAGCTGAGCAGGAAGTTTGCAGGGTGATGGTCATGAGGGGCTGAGCCTGGAGCTATAAATGTTAAAGGTGAGGAGGCTGAACCAGGAATGATCCGAGCTCTCCTCCACACAGGGTCTGCAGGTTCTGCTGCTTCCTCAGGATCACAGGACTCTGTCTCACATTTTAAACGCCTGTAGGATTGTTTCAGTATAATTTTTAAACTGTAGGACTGGGAGGAGGTTGGTGGGGGCCCAGCTTTCTCCAGTGAGCAATGATTGGAACCACCACTCAGACCACAGCACAGCAGGATTTGGCTTCCTCTTTTGCCTCTTTGGTTTGAACTCATGTGCACAGAAAAGTGCTGGGAAGCAGGGGTGGAAAAGGGCAGGAAGAGCAAAGGAAATTATGGCTGAAAGAATTGCAGGGGAGTTTCAGGCAGGACAAGGCAGCGAGCCTTGCTGGACTGAGCCTCCTGTCTCCTAAAGAACGTTTCCAGGAATTGTTCAACCCCCAGACTGTTAAGCCTTGGGAAAGCAAAGACTTGGGCTGTAAATACTTTGGTGAGGTCAGTTGATGGTTCTGACTCTGAAACTGCTATTTGATTTGTCCTCTCAGTGCAGTGGGTCCTTGCCCCTTGAATCTGACTGAACTCCATGTCTGACAAACCAAGTCCTAGGGCAATAGGAATTGTCTTGTAAAGGTCTCTCAAGCTCTTGGGTGCTCTTTCAACCTGCAAGGCTGAGGAGATCCATAAAATAAAGATTTGCTTCTGGTCCGTAGTGCTGCTGGCTGAAAGTGATGTTGAGTTCATGTAGCTGCACAAGGAATGTCACAGGCTGTGGTATTTATTCACCTCAGGGCCAATTCTCAAGCCTGCAGCAGTCCTGTAGTGTGTGGTGTGGCTTTGCCTGAACAAAATGTGCTGAATTCCTCATGTGAGTCCTGGAGAAATGGTCAATCCAACACTGCCAGGATTTAGACACCCAGCTGCGAGGGACTGGAAAGATGGATGTCCTGAGACATTCTGGGGGGTAGGGGCAGGCTGGGCCTCATCCTGCTCCACATCCCATTCCCAGAGTTTTATCCCAGCCTGGCAGTGTCCACCAGCCTGTGGCACAACTGAGGTAATGTCCACACCTTTCTTGGAGCTCCAGTCCAGCTCCTGAGGGGCCAAACACGAGGGAATCCCACCTGAGGGAAGGGCCTGGGAGGGCCAAAGTGTAATTAGGGCACCTGTGATGGCCCTGTTGCCTCTTGAAATTCCTATCAGCTGAACACTGCTGGAACCCAGGGGTTAGGAGCTATGTGTGTGATTTTCTATTTCTTTTCCGTCTTTCTCTCCTTCTTCTAATTCCCTCTTCTTGGAATTTTTGGGTAAATAAAAATGGGCTTAATTTGCTAAGTTAATGCTTTCAGAAGTGTATTATGTTGATTGAATGTTGCACTAAACCTTTTGCCACAAGTTCTCCGATTTTCTGCAGTTGCCAGTAAAGTCTTTAGTGTTGTTTTGACCTCTTGAGGATTATCTGGTCAATATTTCCCCCATGTGTCTAATTCAGAGTACAGGAACCATTGTAAGTCCTTTTAAAAGCCTCATCAGGTGAGTTTTCTGGGGCCTTACAGCAGCTCAGTAAATTGAGGATAAATGCAGGTAGGAGTAAGTCTTTGTTGGAATATTCCTGAGTTTTTCAAATACTGTACTGGATCTGTGTTCTCTGTTATGCAAGTAGGTCAAGGAGTTTGTTTTCTGGCATTTTCCCCTCTGCATCTCTGTTATATCTTTGCAGTCAAATTCTTCTTAAAGTATTTGTCAATTTAAAATTCAGGGCTTTCGTTCTTACACTGAACCAGCACTTGGAGAACAGGGTTGTTGGGGTGTTATGACATGAGTCTGTATTTCAATAGTTGCTTGAAGATGAACTTCAGAAAACCCATGTTTTTCTGGACCTGGAGTGCCTTGTTCTTTACAGCAGCTGTTCTGTAAATTCTGAGTTTTTTAATGATGTCTAATAGCAGATTCTTAGACAAATTCACCCAGTTTAGCCAACAAATATTTTTTAATACTCACAGAGAAGATGAAATAAGTGGATTTTCCCTTTCTATCCTGGGGTTGGATTTTTGCCTCCTAGTATTCAAAATAAATTTTTGTCAGAGGGAGATGCTATTCCAGAGTTCATTGAAATTATGGCACCAACTCTTTAAAAGCTCCTTGACACAGTTTGTAGTGGGTTTTGTTGCTAACTCGGAATGGTCTCCATGGTTCCCTGAGTCTCTGAATTCCTCTGTGATATTAGAGCGTTTGTCCGTGTCTTTTCCATGCCATGTAAATTCTGTATAATGTATAGCATTAGACTGGTGTGAGGTGTGATTCATGTTAGTTGCTAGAGCTAAAGCATGAGAAGGAGCAGCCAGTATTTAAGTTCCTCACATTCCTCTGTCCTAATGCAGAAAACCTTTTATACACAAATCTTTCAAGTATTTCTGGCTCAGGTTCTGCATTTTCCCTTTTCTTTGGGTTCAGAATCCCTGCACACCAGCGCTGGTCAGCCTGACCTCCTATTTCTGCCACCTGCGCTCCACAGTAAAGATTGTCCAAAAATTCTTGAGCAGAAATCCTTCTCTATAAATCTGATGCCCATCAATACCTGAAATGTGTTGTTCTTCTTCCTGAGTTGTAAGTACTTTTAAAAGCCATTTTGCCATTTATGTTCCCTGTGGGCTTGTTCCAGTGCAGGTCTGCTGTTTGTGTTTTCCAAGTCACTTATTTTGCTCCTGCAGCTCAAATATCAGCAGATCAATTGAGTGCTGCAGTCTCAGTCTCTGTTAAAAATTCCTCTACAAACTTGGCCAAATCACTGGATTTTTCAGTGTTCTGTTTGTAAGCTGTGAAAAGGCACATGACTCTTCTCTCGTGGTGCTTTTTGCCTTTTTAAAGCAGTGTGTATAACCTTTGCTGAATTATAAGCTAAAACTTATTAAAAACAGTGATCATGGTGGGAAATTGCTTGTGACCTTCACATTCAGTGAGATGGGGCATGGCAAAGCTGCTCATTCCTTTGCTACAATTTCCTGTAAGTTTAAGCCTTACATTCATCTCTTTGGGTGAACTGACTTTTCTTTGTTTTTCAGGAATGCCAGACCTCATGCAAATCATGTTGGGGTGTTCTGGACCAGCACTGCTGTCTCTGCCCCCACGCTGCAGCTGCAACGGGGCTGCCCCTCACTGCCCCTCACTGTTCCTCCTCCATCCAGAGCATTCCCAGCTGTGCTGAGCAGGACGTGGTGCTCTCAGGGAGAAATGAGTCCTGACCAGCTCCCTGTGCCATGGCTCCCACCTGAAAGGTGAGTAGAAAGTTGTTCCTTCCCTCTATTCTTTGACAGCAGTAAAAATGTTTGAGGTTGGTTGGGTTTTTCCAGGTTGGTTTGTGGGAGTTTCCCAAGGAGTCCCATGCCCACACAGGGATGTAGGAAAAGGAATCCCTCTCTCTGGCTTTGTGCAGTCCTTGCAAAATGGGGTGGTGAAAATCTCCCAGTGCTTTATAGACTAACTAAAACGAACTCTATTTATCTTTTAATTGAGCCCCTTTGAGGCAGCAGCTGGTGCTGTTTGTGGATATTCATTACTTTCTTAGTACCCTCTCTCCTGGGTTTAGCTGGCTCCTTTTTTTGGCACATGCATGTGGTTCAGCAAACTGTATTTCCCTGTCACTCCAGAGCAAGTTCTGGAATGGGCCAATTCCAGCTGCCTGGGTAGGGGAGCAGCTTTTGGCTGGGCATTGGAAGTGGTACATGGGCTTGAGAGCTCTTGAGGGGAGGCTTCAGTATGTGCACCAAAGAGAGTCTATGGAACCTCAGCTCCCTCAAGAGAATTAGTTTAGTATTTATTGTGTAGGAGATTTTGAGCAACTTGGAAAGGCTGCTGAGGGTGGGAGATACAGTTACTTTGTTTCTATAGAGTATCAGGAATCTTCTCACATCCTTTTCCCTGAAAGCACACTCTTGAGTGTTGGATGCTGATTTGGTCCCACAGCTCCTGAGACCGGTTCTTTCTGGGAATATCCACATGAACACATCCAGTGTGGAAAAGAAAGCATAGTCTGGCTCCTCAGGTTGGGGGAGAGGCTGGTTCACAAGTAACCATGGCAACCAGGCTGTCACTGGGAGCATCAAGACATTTTCATACCGAAAATAAAAAAGCCCAAACACACAACAGACATTATCACTCCAGCCAATTTGGAGATCCTACCCTGTTTTGTTCCTCAGGGATGCAGGCAGCAGTGGCAGGTAAGGAGATTCTTCCCTCCTCTGTCTCCTGCATCAGCAGCAAACATTGTTTCTGGTGATAAACAGAAAATGGAAATGGCTTCCAGTTCAAAGGGGATATTTGAGTTTCAAGTTGTAGAAACACTGAAGATGATTTTATGCACACCTTAAAAAGTTTCCATCTGTCACGCACTTCCCAAGCCAGTGTGCTCACATCAATATTTATAACACAGTGTTTTCACAGAAAAGCCATTAATACAACATATCAGCTCTGGTGACAAGTTACATTTTATTGCTGTCAACAAACAAAGATGTTCTTTGTCTGCAAACTCCCCTTTTTCCCCTTTTTTTAATCAACCATTAGGTTTGAGTTTTGAAACGTGTAGATGTGCTTTCCAATGTTTTCTGGAGGTCTACTGGAGACATGACAGATGGAGCTTGTAGGAGCTGATGGAAGACACTGATAAATTTTCCTAGGAGATTTAATAACCGTTTTGGTCTAGGTTCTTTGCTTGGGATGATGAAACTCACTGAATTCCTAAGGAGAACTAGGGAACTTCAGGAGGTGGGTCTCCAAAATAAAGATTTAACTTTGAAAACACCTCAGAATGTTGATTTCAGCACCATTGTTCTGGTTTAAGTCCATTTGTACTTGTTCCCACTGTAAAGGGGACGGGGGCCAGATCAAAGCCATAATACTTGGGAGTCTCATGTCACTGCATTGTGGAGTCACTTCACAATCACTTGCAGATGTCCCTGTCCTGCTCAGAGGGGGTGTCCCTAGGGCTCAGCCACAGCTCCTCATACCTGTCTCCACCCTTCACCCCTGAAACTTGACACGAGATCTTACAGGACCCCACTGGAAAACCAGTGTTTGGATGCACTTGATGAACCATGTCACTGTTTCTTTTTCTTCCCATGCCTGTGATTCTGTTCAGAGGCTTATCAGTGTGTATGGAAATAAGAAATTTGATGTAAGTGGCTTTTTTTTTTCTTTTAACAAAAAGCACTTTAAAAAAGCTACTCATGCCAGTGGAACTAGTCAACTCCAGTGGTTTTACTTAGATTTAAGCAGCAGTAGGGGAAAAATGGGATATTGGTACCAAACGTCAGCTCTGCAGCTGGTTAATGGAACTGGTAACTCTGTAACGATCCCCTGCTAATACCCAACTTTTAAACCACTTAAAATTTTAAACCACTTAAAATCGGATAAAATAGCTCCGTTCCACAAAACTATCCACAAAACACAGAGTCAACTGTGCCTTATTGTTCAGAATTCCCTTTTCCAGTCCTTGTGGAGCTGTCCAGCTGCCAGATCTGTTACAGCAGCCAAATGACCTGCACACACCTGCCGTTACTCCTTACCGTGGGCTTTGAGAGAAAGGTGGGAGCACCTGGGAATAGTCCTGAGCTTCCATTGAATTCTGGAGCTGATTACAGAGACGCCCATTTCTCTGGAGGAAGAGCGTGTCATCGTTAGTGTTCTGCCAGGTTCTGTTTAATTGCTCTTTATTAAGAGCAGCCCCAGCCACATGATAATCCATATGGAGACCACAATCCATCCTGACCTGCTGCATCCCACAGCTTGGGAGGAACCTGCTGCAAGGCTCAGACAGGTAAGACTCTCCCAAAGGTGCAGAAAAACCAAATGCAAGGTAGTCTCCTCATGAGGGTAAAGGAGCTCATGTTTTTAATTTTCTGTTCATCAGTTTCCTCTCTCATTCTGCCATGTGGTGCATCTCTCATCTCATTTGGAAAAGCAAGGGAGAAATGGAAACACACCCAGAGATAACAACACTGTTCTGACAGTGCCCGTGATGGGATAATGATCACCCTCCCCGTACTCACTCATTTGGCTCTCATTTGAAGGTCAGGGCTTTGAGTATCTCTGCAAACAATGCACAGAGCTATGACCAAAGTAGGGGGAAAAAATTCTAGACTAGGATCAAAATGTGGAACTTTTAAAAATCCTCTCCAAGCCCTAAGAGTCCATAGCTGTCCATATACAAACTGTAGTTGTAATTTGTGTAGCCTGAAGACCTGGCCAGTCCATGAGCTGTCGTTCCAGCTAGTGTAGACTGCAGGCATCTCAGTGGTTCATCTAGCTCCAGCTGACTTCAAATCAGGAGCTGGTGACCTCCCAAAAATGCACTGGGGGTTCCAGCTTTACTGAGCTCAGTATTAACTCCCACTGAATCTGAAGATATTGGGATTGTGTGGCCAGTGCCCAATATGGTGACACTCAGAAATTTTAAAAAACCACAAAGGGAAATAATTTTTTTTCCTTGTCTACTTTCAGTTTTACAGCAGCAGCACAGTGAGGGAATGTTGCATTTGTGCTCTTCAGCTGGATGCGCCATTGGATATTTTGGTTATCAGTGTGGGAAAAGGCAATTTGAAGTAATCTACTGAAAAAATATTTTTCAAGGTGTTTTTAATGTCCTGCTTTAAGAGAGAGACTGGCTGAAGCTTGGATTCAGGTAGCAAATGCAATTTCCTGTCCTGAATGGCAATGCCAGTGTGGTAATTAGACCATGAAGGACAATACTAATTTTAAGGTGTATGTGGGTGGAGAAAAAAAGGGAGATTGAAATAATCAAAATGTGAATATCTGAACATGCGAAATCATAAGTGAATCCAGTTTCCTTGGCAACTTCTACTGTGCAGCCTGAGTATCCCTGAGAATTTCACTTGGAAGCAATGGGCAGCAGGTACTTCATGGAAATGGGAATGCTTTTGAGGGAGAGCAGTGGGAAACTCTGGTTCAAACCTGGTTTACATGTGGTTTTGTTCTTCCAATTGAACTCTGTGTCATTGTTTTCACTTTCCATTGAATTCTTGGTGGTTCTTTTCCCTGGCAGAGGTGGATATGGCACTGGGAAGAGCACTGGATAAGTTTGTTGAAGTCCCTTTTTTTTTAATTGGGAAACTGAATGGTCATTAAATTGTGTTACATAAATAGTTACAGCAGAAGAGACTTTGGTTAGAGATAGACCAAAAGCAGTCAAAAAAGCAGTAGAAAAGTATTTTGCTTTGGTGTTTCAGATACAGCAGTCCCTACAACCATGCTCTGGGCTGATGTCTTCATCAGTCTCTCTGCTTCCAAGCACTAAGTCGTCACAACTGCAGCATCAAAGAGCTCACAAGGCTTAAAAAAAAAGAGGAAGTGTTGGGTTGTTTAGCTTTTCCCATCCATCATTTCAATCTTTGCATGATATCTTCAAAGATTTTCTTTTTAATAAAAATGGAATTGCTCTGCAATCCCATGAGAGGTCCTTTCAGGAAGAAAGTAAAATTGCAAGACCCTAAAAATCACAAAGAATGACAATGAAGGTGGGTTACAGATTTAATTGTCTTTAATTGGAAAACCAGCTACTGGAAAAAACTCTCAAATGTAGCTAAACAATACTGCAGGTCAAAGGGAGTTCCTGAGGAGGGGGGTAATTGTTATAGGGGATCAGGAAAGGAGCAAGGGATGTTTAAGCCAAAAGAGGAAAAATGGAATAATTTGCTTTGTACATCTTCAGGAGATGCTTATTGGGAAATAGGTAGCAGCATCCACCATCTAAACCCCACACTGCTACACATCTCCACATAAACACAAATTTGTATATACATTTGTATATGTGTATATAAATATATAAATACTGTTGCCCACTGTAAATCTTTTTCAATTTCTTGTACAAAATAGTATTACTGGGATAAAAAGTTTAAAGATATTATTTAATACTCTCTCTTCCCTTGCCTTTCCTATCTGTGGTACCTGCAATAGAAGTGGAGCTAATTCTGTTTCATGTTTTGAAACACATTTTGATTTGACCACAGGAAACTGCCACAGCTGTTGCTGGAGGGTTTTTTTGGATGAGTATCCCCGTGTACTTCCCAGGGGCAAAATGCCCTCTGGAACTCAGTGCCAGCTCAGGCCAGAAAGGTAAACTTGGCACATGGGCTCAAAATCACTTTTCTGTGGTAGTTGTTGACAGTAGCAAAGTCTCTACAGGAGCTGGGTGTGCTGAAAAAGACAATTTATTGTGATTCTAGAGAACTGTGATCAGGATTTACAACTGCGGTGCATCCTTGATATAACCAACACCAGATGTTAAATTAAGGAGTTTGTGAGGTATTTCTTTAGTTTCTCCAAGGTGCTGGTACCACATCTAATGCCAGCTGCTCATCTTAATATGAATACTTCCTGGTGTGTTAACTCAGCCTAATCCCCTAAAATAGCCACTTTTTTACTGTAATTTATATGTGACCTTTGTGAGCAGAGTATCTGAGAACACAGGGAGGTTAATGAATTCTGTCTTTTCTCACCAGTGTGAGGCACTGAAGTAATAATCTCTCATTAGAGAAGGGAAAAGAGGGCACACGTCATGTCCAATATTTTAGCCTGTGGCTGAGCTGTGAACTAAACCCAGCTCTCCAGAGCCAGGCTCAGAGCTGAAGCAAATAGGTCACTCTTGCTCTAACCAGACCATCCATGGGATGAATTGCAGTGCAAATTTAAAAAGCACTGCAAGTTTTTGATTTGAGGATCCAAATTTTCCTCTGCAGATTTTGCCTTCATTGCTCTTCCCCCAGCTGCCAGAGTGGTTGTGTCGTGTTGTAAGGAGTGCCAAGGTTCTGTGTTTGCTGAGGGAAAGCAACGCTTGGGGCAAAGACAGCAAAGGCTTTTCCTCTCCTGAAACCATTCTGTGTGGCTCTGGACCAGAGGAAAAGCCTCTCTCATGACAGAGGCAGTGCTGAAACACTTTGCACAACCTTCCCATTACCTCTGGGGCTTTGTTAAGTTGTAAGAACACTTGCAAATCAAATAAAATAATTTTGCTGCTGCCTCCTATAGCACAACCCCCTCCCAGGTCATCGCAGAGCAGCACATCAGGCATGAGCCTGACCCCTGCTGGCATCACAGCACAGTGGGGCAGGACCTGCAAGGCACAGGGGGTGATCCGGTGATCCTCTTCCCTTCTTTGATGTTGCTGTTTCCAGTTTTCCTTCCTTCTGCTTCTGCCCTTCCATCCTTCTTTCTGTACTTCTCCCATCTTCCATCTGTCTTTACATCAGGTTTTATCCTTCCTTGCCTTCTATCTTTCTGTCCTTCCTCCTTCTGTTTCTCCATCTGTATTTCCATCTATTTTGCCTTCTCTCTGTCTTTGTCTATACATGTTCTTCCTTCTACCCTTCCATCCTCTCTTCCATCCTTCTGTTCTTCATTCTGCACTCCACTCCTTCCTTCCTCCTTTTGCCCATTTGTCTATACGTCTGTTCCACCAGTCTTATTTCCATCCATCTCTCCTTCCCTCTGCTCTTTAGTGTCCCTTTTTGTCCCTCTTTCTACCCTCTATCTTCCTTCTGTTCATCCTTACATCCTTCCGGCTGAGTCTCCTGCCTTTTTTCCTTTTGTCCATCCATTCCTAAGTCTGTCCTCCCTTCCATCCATTCTCACCTTTATATACCCATTATATATCAAATCTGTATATTTAGTGGATTAAACTGGCCCTTTCCTGGCCAGCTGCAGCAGATCCCCATTTGTGCTCCATTTGGGGCTTCTGTGTGTCCATCTGTACTTCCCTCCTTCTGTCCATGTGCTGCCATGCTGATGGTGGCACCTGGAGGCAGCTAAAGGGCCTTTTCCCACTGCTGCAGGATGAACTCCATCACCACTACGCAGAGCACAGATGGAGTAAGAAGGATTTGATTGTCATGCGGAGACACAAGTTCTGTGCTACAATGCATAGCCTTTGCTCAGTTCCCAATTAATATCCTGTGTGACTTCCTACCAGCCCCACACTGTCCCTCTCCACATTCCTCTCTAATGCAGTTCAGGTGAGGAGAGAGCAGCATCAATAGTGTGGATTCAGGCAATGTGTGCTTTTGGCAAGAGCCCCAGCAAGTATTGCTCCCATCCATCTCCCATTACTGTGCTGACACCTTCAAATGGCAGCAGCTTTTACAAGCTGTGTTGGGAATTATCCTGCACCTGCTCACTAGAATCACTGTACATGTGTTTATCCTTCCCTGCTCCCATCTTTGTACCACTGATTGGCCAACAAGGGGGGGAAAAAAAAGGCATTTATCAACACACCACCATTTTGTGTAGCACTCCAGCAATTCTGAGTGGATTCTGTTGGGATCAGATACCCAACATTGTTCATCCAAGAAAACAAAATAGCCCAGGGGTGATAATCTGCAATAGTTTACTGCAACACACACACAAACATCCCCCTCCTGCTTTTCCCAGCCATAAATTTTAAATGACACTGGTGGGAGGAAAAGGTTTTTCCTCTCTCTGAAACAATTCTGAATACCTGTTCTGACTTACCGGACCTACATTGATCTGCCTGTCATCCTGCTCCATTTGGAATGATAGAGCTGCAGAAAAAAAGCTTTTGTTTAATTGGGATAATGTGTTTTTCCTTTAGGAGAGAACTGAGGTATGAGGGATGTTATTCCTGCAATAAAATGACACTGGCAGGTGAAGCCCTGACAGCAAAGCCCTAATTCAGCACTTGCTTAATTCTGCTGATTAAACAAGGCCCTGTGCTGAGCTGTGAGCACTGCTGGTGTCCCACGGTGAGACCCAGCACACTGAGAGCAGTTTTTGTGCCCAGACTGATCCCTGGCATTAAGCTGGGCACTGGCTCGGAGGGGATGTGGAACTTCCCTCACAGCTACCCTGGTTCTGGACTGCTCTCAAAATAAAGGGGTTTTCCCCTTCTTCTCGTCCTGAGTGAGGATTTGAAGCACTGATGGACATTCCTGCCCTTGCCTCAAGCTACAGCTGTGCAGTGCCCCATCCATGTGTTTGCCTCCTGGCCAGGGGCAGCCAGCTGGGAGGGACCAGCTGCTGAGGACCCTCTGGACACAGGGACAGGCCTGGGGTGACTGTGCCAGATGGTGCCTGTACTCCCTAGGGCTCCAGACACTGTTTGGGGTGACAGTGTCCTCAGGAATTCTGCTGTTCTCCTTGCCCTGCCAGCAGCTGAATTCAGCACTTCAAAGGAGTGACACAAAACCAATCTGTACCACCAAAAGGGGGGAGCTCCCATGCATGGCCCAGGACTGCATACTAGAAAAGACCATTTAATTATTAATTTCTGGGATGTCTGTGCTTAGGTGCCAGTCCCAGCGCCTTTATCTGGTAAGAGCTTTGGGAAGTGTTTGTTGTTGACCTGGACTGTGTTCCCTGCTTGGAATTGCTGTAGGTCTTGTGCTGAATGTGCCACTCATGTCACTTTCAGGTTCCTCGCCTGCTTCTGCAGAAGGGGCTGGCCCTCTAAAATTTTTTTAAAAATTAATTTTAAAAAGGCACCAAAATCTGCCTAATTTGGAACTGTAGCCTATTTCTTTGGGAAATACTATGCCTCAATCTGCACAAACTCATTGCTTAGATTCCACAGGATTTCTTCAGCAGGAAGCATGGCCTTTAAACAAGGAGGTTTTTACAAGCACACATAACTCAGAGCCACAGAAAACTTGGAGAAAACTGAAATGGCAAGGCAGTACACATTTATTTTATCAAACGGAAGACAATATTAAAAGGGAAGTGGGAACATCTTTAAAAAAAAAAAAAGGCTGAGTTGCTGCGTTGCCTTGCTTCACCATGAGGAATGTTTCTGGCACTGTCACTTTGTCCTGATTGAAGCCCTCGGTGGCAAAGGGAGGCCTGAAATCCTTTATTCTGGCCAGGGTTTAGTGTGGGTTAGTGAGGATCCCTTCAGAAGACAAACCAGTGCAGTCACCCCTGTGCCAAGGTGTGGGGAAAAGGGTCAGTAATTATTCCCTACCTGCACTCCTTTGGCAGCAGGAGGGCACCAGATCCACCCCCACAGGCCAGCCTGGGGCAAAGTGGGAGGAAGGGAGGGAGGGATGCCTGGAGAAGGAGCTTTAAGCTCCAGAAATATTTTATGTAAAGCTCTTTTTCAGAGTCTACTTTTGTTTTAAACCAAAATTTTCCTGCTTTACTTGTTCTTTGTCTCTTGAAGAGATGAGAAAACAATAACTATCACTTGTTTTCATGGACTGTCACCTCAGCACATAACCACAAGTTTTAGTGTTCAGCTCCACACATGTGGAATGGGATCCACACCATCAGCCACCACAGAACTGGGGAGACACTGTAATTTAAAGACACCAACAGAACTGGAGGGGAAAATTCAGTAAGAGTTACAGATTTATAGAAAGGAAACATATCTGGAATGTTTGGGTTGATAATTTGTTTGTAAAATAAATAATGTTTAAAAATGGTATCCAAAATTAGAGTGGGAATCTGGCTAGGAACCAGGTGCCCATATTCTATTTCTTGCACCCCATACACATGCCTACTATTTCTGCCTGATACTTCACTGATATTAAATCATGAGCTGTCCACAAGAAACCATTAAATAAGATAAAATATTACAGCACTAATTCCTTCATTAGCTTGTCATTTAGATGATAATCCAGTTGTCTCAGTCAAATCCTGCATGGCTTTTCCTACCTTCTTAGCAATTCAGACTGGACAGATTCCCTGGAGCTGCTCTTCAGAGCCAGGTCAGGATTTTTTCCCCAGGATGTTGCAGGAACAATGAATTTCCATTGTGTGCAAGGCAGTGGGGCATGATTGATAAATAGATAGATGAGATAGTAGATAGATGTTAGAGAGATGGTAGATAGATAGACAATAGACAGACAGACAGACAGACAGATAATAAACCTGTCTCTCATCTGTACCAGAGCAGGCTGCTCTTGCTCCACTGGCAGCACTTCCAGGTCCTTGGCTGCACAGCCACAATCCAAGGCCATGGGCAGCACAAAGTGGAATGTGTGGCACTGCACCCTTGCCACCATACCTTAGATAATGTGGTGACACCATCCAGCCCCTTCTCTCCCCATCCCCATCAAAAAAGAAGCTAAAAAAAGCAAGAAAAATATTTTTGCATCCACACCTTCCAATTCTGTGTAACAACCAGTACATTGCTTCTAGTGAGATAATGATTTCTTGATGGACTCTCATCAATGGCCTGTTTCCACATTATCTGAAATAATTGCTTCAGAGTGACCACAGAAGGAGCAGCATGTAGGAAATGAGATTGCACTTGCCAAAACATAATGGATCATTTAGTCCTTCTCGGAAGGCTTAACACTTCTGTGCCTGATGGCACCATTCTGATGATAAACCTGTCTGAGGGGATCAGATCCTATACATCAGCAGATCCAAATTCACATCTGCCATATCAGAATAAGGCCCTCAGAAAATAAATATTAAAAAATAGAAGTATTCAAAGTGTTCTCCTGGCTTGCAGGCACTTCACCCTCTGATTGAGCTGATGAACATCTCAGTCAGGAAGGGGCTCTCTTCTTCCTTTTTTTTAGCAGGGGGGGTGATGTTTTTTTCTCATATTTTACATCTTTTAATGTTTCCTTTCCTTCTTTTATTTTTCCCTCAATTTCATTTCAAGACCTTCTTCCCCCAGCTACCAATATGAACAAACCCAGCCATACAGCCACTTACAATATGCCAAGGCCTTGAAGAATTTTCAATTTTTTTGCCATTAAAACCCTTGTGTGAAGCACTGGCTCCATACACATCCAGGGACATAATAACCCTTTTTGGGGGTGACCTGCTTTATGAAAAGGAGCCAGTCAAGCCATTTAAATAAATGTATATTTTCAAGTGTCCTATAATAGAAATTGTATTTGAATTATATTTTTATCTAGCAGTTTCCAAGTGGTATTGAAGTATAAGTTTGAAAATAGTCTTAATTTTTTATGAGTGTTTTAGTGTACTTTTAGAAGAAGATGTAATTAAGACTGTGGTTTCCCACATGGTTTCTCAGCAAGGAGAGCTGCATCCATACATGCCACTCAAGATGTTTTTTGTTGTGGCTCCATAATGAACCAAGTTAGGAGGACGAGGAGCAGCTTTGTAGAGAGCATTTGGACTGATTTGTGTATAGCAGCTATTTCCAGGATGGCAGTCTGGGTAATTATGCCCCTAAATAGCCAAATTATTTGTGTAGAGCACAAATGGGTTTGCACTTCGCAAACCCAATTCAGCCTGCACTGAAATAGCATCAAATTTGGCTGCAAGCTTTGGCAATAGAATGAAAATGGAGATCCATTGGGGAAACCAGAGCCACCCCTCCCAAAGCAGGCTCCAAGTGCAACAGCCCATAATAAAATACAATGAGAAGGTGCTGGATCCTGCCCCTGGAACAAGGGGCTGCAAAGAGGGAAGACTGCACTGACTCAGGGGTGACAACTAAATCCCATTGCAGAGAGAGGGGAAAATGTTACAATCAAGGACCTCCAGCCCTTCAACAGGCAGCCTTTAAAAGGAAGATGCAGGAAAGGGAGTGGGAAACAGCCTCAGCTCAAAATTTCCTTAGGGCTTTCTAAGGAAAAACCCACAGGTGTGTGCTTAGAACTGTGTTGGTTTGAGGTGGAGTTCACAATTTGCAATTTATGAAAATAAATAAATACAGACCTGTGAATTTCCAAAGTGCTGCAGAAACAACAGGCAGCTCATCCTCGGGATCAGTTGCATTTGCCTGCAGTCCCCTTGCATTTGCCTTACTGTCACTCATCCCTGGGTAAAGGCAACGAGAAGGGCCACATTTGTCCTGCTCAAATTTGTAGTTCAGACATCAGGAAAAAAAGAGTCTGTTCTCTGTCACAGTGTGCTAAAAAAATGTGTTTTCTTTTCCTTTGATAATAAATATCCCCTGCACCAGAACCCAAAGCAGGACCCCCACAGTATGTGGAAAATGAGGCCAAAACTCTCCTCCAGAGTTTCACCAGCTCAAACAAGACTGAGATAATCCCAGATATGTTGGAAGCACAATGTTCTCATTTTCAAACTGAGAGAATCAGAAAGTAACCAAAGTGTTGGGTGTTAGAACCCATTTTAAATATGATTGGCCTAAATGTTTTAACGATCTGTGCTTGGGAACTATCAATTCACCAGTACCACCAATGACAGGCTGCTTTTAAAAGAGAAAACCTACTGGATCCACTCCCCTGATTTCTGTCACTCAGGCATGATGTACCAAATTTGTGCTGCAGTTTTTGCAGTTTAGTGTTTCAAATAACTATTAAACCCTCCTACCTTGACTCTTCAGTTCACCCACTCCAGATGAATCAATGTGTAATTATTGAGATTGTTTGTCTGTGCTTACCTCATTTTCTGTGATGTTGCTATTCTGCAAAGAAAAGAGCCAATACAATGTTTTGGGTATCACCAACACTTTTCCAAAGCCACACAAAGAGAAATGCTCAAAAAGGAGATGGATTTGTAAATACCATAGGAAATTCCTTTGCCAAGAAGCTCACATGCCTTCAGTTCAGTCTTCCCAATACTGAGAACACCAAAGCATGCAATCCTGCAAACTCCACCCAACAAATACTGTGGAGAGTTGTTAAAAAAATAGGTTGGTGAAATCCTGCAATATTTTTCTTAAATCTGAGCTACTTGGATTACGAGGTGCTCTTACAGCAATACTTGTTTGGCTGCTTCCTGCTCCTGGCTAAACTCCTTAGAAAATGAGAATGAAGTACTTTCTTTCCCAATTTTTACCAAGACTTTAGGGTTTTTTCTATTTAGGAAAAGCTTTTCACTCCAGATATGCCCATGGTGGGATGTTGGTCCCTGGAGAACATTGTTCAGCCCAGGATTGGTACTGTGAGGCCTTCCTGTGTGGGAGAGAGGGAATCATTCAACCAGTTCACTCCTCTTTAAAAGAGTATGTTGAACTCTTATCCCATAAAAATACATTATTCTATCAAAGTGCATGTGTTCTAGGAAGGAAAAGCCAGTATTTATATTCTAGCTCCCAACTTGCTGTTAAACCACATTAGTAGCTGTAAAACTAAAGTTGAGCTATAGAAAACACTTTAAAGTCTCTGTAATTTGGGTTTGGATCTCAAACTGGGAGCCCAGAACAGAGAAGGGGATTCTTCTCCCCAGAAACCACTTGGCCAGGTGGCTCCAGCGGTCTCTCACTGAAGGATCTCTGGGGGCTGATGCCAATTCCTGCCTTCCCCAGCACTGCTGCTGCCACAGCAGCGCCAGCACAGACAAAACTCTGCTCCTTCACCAAGGCTGTGTGTGGGGCGACAGGAACTTCTGCAGGTGAAGAAGTATATAGCAAAATATACCAAACCATAAGGGAAACCAGTGCCTGAATTCCAGCTTTACCATTTGCTATTAGCACTGACGGCCCTAACGCTCTGTACAACAATCTGCTTTAGTTCCTAAATTAGCTTTTTCAAGGGGGATTTCATTTGGGGAAAGCAAAACAGAACACCAGCTTAACAGAACTTGAGGGCTTAAACATTCTGATGATACAAAAATAAACCTGAGTTATCATTGCTCGATATGCATAGCTCACAAAGCTTCCAAAACAGCTCCCAACAACTGGCAGCAGCTCTCAGATCAAAGGAGGCTCCTGGACTGATGCGAAACTGCATAAGCCTTTCTATTAAATATTGAGATGATAAATAGGGTTTATCCTGCAGGAATGTGTGCACACCTGCACACAAACACACACCTATAGGATCTGTACACAGACACCCCTCCAAATTCTCTACAGCTCTATGTATCTGCATGCACACAAATCTCTGTGTGTTTGTACACATACAAACTTGAACATCTCTTCAATTTGGGATCAAATTCTACTCAACAACCAATTAGAAATCTTTTCCCCACAGCAATCTTGTAAATATTCATGTGGTTTCTTTTCCCGAGAAGTTAAGACTGTCACTCGCTTTAGAACCTGCGAAATAATTCCAAGGAAATGAAGCACAGCATTTGGGATGTCAGTTGTTCCATTCCCAGGTTTGCCAGCAGACAGGGAGTCACAGAATCACAGAATATTCTGAGTTAGAAGGGACCCACAAGGACTGTAAACCACTAATTTCCAAATCCTGAGCCCTAATTTTCAGCACATAGATGTTCATGTCAAGACTGTGAGTTCAGAGTATTGACAGCACAAAGTGTGATCACAGACTTTCAGTCTTTGACTGAAGTCTTTTCAGTCACCTTTTAATTCATGCTTATCCACTATAAGTAATTGCCAATAGCCATATAAATCAAACCAAAATGGGTCTAAAAGGAAGGTTCATATGCAACAGATATGAAAGAACTTCCTGATTATTCCAAATCCTCTTTTAATTAACACTTACACCTAGTCTGCCTTTATTTTTTCCTTTTCATCTCATGCCTGTCATTTGACATCTCTACCATGATGAGACTGATATTTATTATGAATGGGAAACACACCAAAAAAAACCCAACCACATTTCCAATAGTCTCTCTGCTTAAAGGGATTCTGCTGATTCACATTGGCACCTTTGTCCTTTTACCCATTTTTTTTTCACTTCATTTCAGACCCATATCACAATTCTAACAGAAACCCTAACTCAGGACAGAATTTCAGGAGAACAACTCGGCTTCTCCTTTCCCCCGCATATTTTCCTATCAAACACCAATCCTTGGCTGCTAAGTGCCTCCAAAATCAGCCTGATGCCAAGGCTTTTCAATGATGATGAAACAGAAAAATAGGGCACATAAGGAGAGGAAATTTTTCAAATGTATTCGTGATTGCCCTGAATCCTGATCCACTGCAGTCAGAATGAAAATGGGCATCGCTTCTAGTGGTTGCGGTTGCATTTGCTTTCTTCATGATTTCCTCACTTGCAGATTGTTTTTTATTATGCAAAGCATCTTGTTAAATGCTGAATTACAGGTGAGATGACCTTCACTCACTCAGTTTGTGCAGGGTCTACATTATAGGAGAGAGAGAATAAATTTGGCTCCAAGGCTTTCAGCTGGCCAAGTATGCTCTGCGGAATGAAAAAAAATCAACCTCTGCTGCAAAATGGGAGATTTAAATTTTAGTTGAAATACAGAAGCAGATTTACTCATATCTTTCTCTTTCCATGAGCTTTCTGTCAGTACACAATTACATTGTCAAATCTGTATGCAAATAGGCGCAAGGCATACACAACCTGAGCAACACAACAGCTGCTGCACATTTGCAGTCAAACCATGCTGAAATTATATTGGACACTACAGTCATCAATATTTTTTCCAATAGAATTTCTGCCTTGTTTGATCCCAAATAAGCACCTAAAGTGCTTTTTCCAAACTATGTCAAGGGGAAAGCTCTCTTTGCTCAATATTTTGTCTCTTGTCCTCACAACCACATTGACCCTGGAATTCAGACCAGCCTGCAGCAAGGTGCCACAGTTTGGCAGAGTCAAAGCTGTCAATTTTCCAATCTAAAGGTAGGGAAAGCTTTTATACACACAGCATTATGCGGGATGAAAGGGGGAAACAGTGCTTTGAGCTTCGCCCTGGTGACCTCACACCCAGGGAGGGAGAGAGGAACCCAACCATCCAAGAGACAACCACTTTCCCCCCTAGGCCTGAACTTTCCAAACCACTGCTAAGGAAGGGAAGACCTTGGAGGAGTTGCAAACGAGTCTAACAGTGAGGTAACAGACCTGAGACCTTTGGAGTTTTTATTCTTTCTTGAGACTAATCAGATTGTTTTTCCTGGCACAACACTATAAAAGTTACCCCAGGGAAGAGTTTGGACTGTTGTCTGATCAAGTTTTTAATATTAAATTGTATTTTTGCCTTTGAAATTGCCATTAGAGACACCACAATAAAGGGTGAAGGCTAAGAATGTGTCAAGACCGCAAGTCTTAACAAATGTCTTGTTTCCCTATCCCAAGTTCTGTTAAAGACAAAGCTATCATGAGTAAGATTTGAAAATTTGTTTTCTATATCAATGTTTTACTGCAAAGTGTTGCCATTTTGGGGCTTGACAGATCTTCCCCTCACTGAACCACTGCAGACCACGATGAATCCCAGGCCTGGAGATCAAAACCCATTAACTTTCTACTGTATATTCACAGGGGGAAAAGCCTTCTGAGTGCTGGCCACATTCAATAACTTCTCATGCCAAAGACACAGGACTCTGATACAACTATCAAAGAATCAGTCTTTTCCTGATGGCTGCTTTGTGTGGCTCCTGGGATATCTGTACTTTTGTAATGATCAAAATAATTATAAAATAATAATTTAAGACAAGCAGCAAAAATATTGAAAGCACGTGTGTTTGGGGATGTGTGTAGCAGGAGATCACCCTCTGATGCAGCACTGGGGACTGTTTCTCATCCCACAATCCAAGATAATACACATTTCAGAGCCCCTGTTGTGAGCAAGTATCTAAAGACTAACATTAAAGGAAAATAAACCTTTCCAATCAATTGTGAAAGTAAAACCATCAGTGAAACTGCTACAGAAATGGAAGCACAGCTAGAAGAAAATTAAAAACAGCAACCCCAGAATACCTGTCCTAATTAAACATTAGCTGGGAATATGTGAATTAAAATAGGAATGACATTTGAATTAATAAAAGAGCAACAAAATGTTTCAGGAACTGTTTTTCCTTGACTGATGGTGTCATTTCCTGAGCTCCAAGGCATGTCTGACCAGCTTTACATGGACACTTTGTAGGCTCATGCAGCATTTTTGGGAACTGACTGACCTTGTCTATCCAGGGTGTCCAACCAAACCACCTCTATGGCTTGGGTAGTCAAAAAATGATCCATAGAATTTGTTTAGGCTGTAAGTAAATGAACAGAATGAAATGCAAGAAAGACAAAAGGTGGCAAAAAGCTCGAAGTGCTCAGGAGAGAACCTTGAAATGCATCCAAAACTTTCCTGTGCTGGGCACATTTTCCACCACTTCCCTTTGTTCCCAGCATAGATACAAATACCACTACAAAGCCCCACAACAGCAAGATATGGTGAGATTAAATACAATGTAAGAGCTATTTGAGATTCTTAGAAAAACTAAAATTTAAGATAAGGCTTTAAAATCACAGGACCGAGTATACATCAACCATGTATTTCCAGATTTGTAAGGCCATTTTTCTATGAGATAAACATTTGACTAGAGAAGGGTTGTAAATACTGAACTGAATTGGTTTATACTGCCACAGCACCTGAGACACTTGGCTGCAAGGTGAAAAACAGGCTTAGTATTTTTTTAAAATACAGATTTATGACAAGCCCTGCTAAGGAGGCTCCAGCACACAGAAAGCTCCATTTGAGCCCCCAGTTTCCCTGTGCCATACCCCTGCAAACTCCTTTCTGAATATACAGCAGGGGCTCCACACACCAGTTTTTTCTTTCTTCCCTACTTTGCTCCATTCCCTGGTACCACAAATCCACTTTTCTAAATGGAGGTCTTGGATCCTGAGTGCCCCCCTGGGCAAGCCTGTGTTTGAGCAGCCCTGCAAGAGGAGAAATGCAGCCTGATACTCATTAAAAGTCTGTTGATGGGCTCAGCCTCTCCTGCTATTGAAGATTCATCAGTTTCTTTTTCCACTAGAATGTATTTGACTGCAGTATTTGGAAAGTAGAGCAATAGCACCAATTATATCCTAGCAAAGCATGTGTCTGCATACAAAATTTCTGTTGTGGTGGGATGGCATTAAAGTCCCTGGTAGATTGCCAGAGTTTGGAGATATTAACACTGGATTCTAACTTGGTGACAAAGCCGCGTTGCTGCAGTGGAGGATGTTTGCACACTCCTGCACCAGGCACCGGGACAGCACAGAGCTCAGGAACTGGCCCTAGAGCACCCAAACAAAACCCAGACTATCCATGACACCCACTATTGCACCCCACAAAGGTGGGAGCCCCTGTGCTCTGTCTGCTCAGTGCCGCAGCTTCTGGGCTGAAGATGTGAGACAGCCCCAAAGGTAAAACCAGGGGCCATGCTTAGCTCCCCCAAATGTGGGTCATGACCCCCAGGTCTTGTCTCATTTTTGAGAATAACCAAGTGCAACCAACAAAACCACATGATTTTGGTTGCATGATACAAGAGTTATACATGATATATGATGATACATGAGATACAGATACAGAGATTTGAATGATACAGAGAGTTGAAAGTCAGGGGACTGGCTTCCAAATGCTTTTGAACAGAGCTGGTTATTAAGTCAGATCGGTACTTTTTAAGTGTCTTGGTCATCTTGTTCTTGTACAAAGATGCCCTTAAAATTCTGCTGCCTTAACATCAGCCACCAATATCCCATTGCCCTCCATGAGGAACAGCTGCCCCAGCACCCGCAGCTCGGGAAAAGGAGAGGAATGCTGTAAAACCCCAGGGAAACACCACTTGGAGTAATAAACTGGGAGCAGAAGATACTTGGGGAGGGTGTGCAGGGCACCAGAGCACATCTGTCAAAACAACAGGACATGAGGCAATAAGTAAGGGCTGATCTGCAGAGCAGCTTCCAACTTCCACTTGGAGATGTGTGAAATGAACAGCCTGGGGGAGCAGGCTGGAGGGAGGGAATGGCAACTCAAAGCATAGATTGAGAGAGAACCTTCATTTATTCACTCTGGAGCCTGCAGCCAGCAGGTCTGAAATCAGAAAACAGCAGTGTAATGGTTGTAATGGAGGGTGTTGGGTGAAATAAAATTACTCTGTCAGAGAACAACCAAAGAAAAATTAATTAGGGATTAATATTATATGAAGGCTAGATAAGTTGGAAAGAGTAAATTCAGCCAAAAAGATTTTGTAAGAAAGGGGCATTCTGTGGCCTGGTGGAAAACAAGGAGAGCAAGACCATGCTACTTCTTTTTCTACATTCTTCATACAGGAAAAAAAAAAAGGAAGCAAGCCTGAAGGAGAATATACAGGAAAGAAAAAAAACCCTCTACATTTAGTTCATTTCAACATCACATAGAACTTGCCCTAAAGAGCAACACTCCTGTACCTGGCGAAGCTCCACCAGAGGTAACAGCAGGACACAAAACCATCACTGCACTGGAGTGCCAGTAGTTCATCCTGTAATAGATGGTGTGGATTAATTCATGCTCCTATGAAATACAAGAATAATGGTGAAATAAATTATGTTCATAAACGAGTGGTGCATGTATGAAAAATCTCTAAAAGTTTAAACCCCACAGAGGAAGGGGAAGGTTGCTTCACAGGATTGCGAAATCACCAGCTGAAGAACCAGCAGCTGAAGGAGAGCTTGATTAACAAAACAAAAGACGATGATCCTCCTCCTGGGACTGACTGGGGAACACCTGGGTGATGATTGACTGACAAGTGCCAACCATTGAGATAACCAGGGTAGTTAGCCCTTTGCATCTGAATACCAGGTTCCCCTAAATCGGCATCTGATATCATCACTTCTCGGAAAGTCTTTGTCCAAGTCCTGCACAGAGAAAGGAGACCTCATGAATACATGAAGCAACAAAGCAATAGGAGAACCTCTGCCTCAGGCAGAAAAAAGCTGTATAAAAACCAACCTGATGGAGGCAGCACTTGTGAACAGAGGGGTTCTGACGTGATAGAGGTCAGACCACAGTTCACCCCGCGCCGATCCCGGGCTCGGTACTGTCCTTTTAATTGTGGCTATCCAAATTGTATTTTGATCGCGAAATAAAATTTTGATTTTTTTTTATTATTATTACTAAATTAGCTGAATCCCTAATTTACTTATAACAATCCTCAGCCAAAGGCTCTGTGCAGGCCATCGGTTCAGGGGATTATTTCCAGTTTAGAGCAGCACCGATGAGGGGCAGATTTGCAAGGGCAGCAAGGCTGCGCAACCAGGAAGACACTAGACCAGACAAGGAGAGCCCCTGGCCTCTGCTGTGACCTTGGGTGCTCTGCCAGGTACAGATACTTCACATGCTGAATACTGAGTGTATTGAACATTGTGTGTGAACACTGGGAATTGTTATGAAATAGATGTCCCTTTCAGTATGAGTAATAAAATCTTCTTCATAAACTGTCCACCTGTTCTCAGTCCCACCTGATACCCACAAGTTGGAGATCTCTCTTAGGTTATTTTTCTAGGCAACTTTAGAGAGAAGGTCATGACTGGAGAGCCAATTACACTGCTTAGAAGGAAAAGGAAAAAAAAAAAAAAGAAGTGGTTCGTTATGGCATTTCAAAGAGAAATATTCAAAGCTCCTGCATATAAAAAATTAATGAGCTGACCAAACACTTGAATGCTGAATAAATAACCTTTCCCTGGCAAAAATAAGGCTAAATGATCTGAAACAAAATAAGGGCATCCATCCAGCAAGAAGAAGGAAAAGATAAGCTATTTTCCTCTCTCAACTTCTCCAGCTTTCATTAGAGGTCACACAGTTCAAAGAGGATCAAGTTCAAACAGGACTCCAGCATTTGAGCCCAACCGTGATCCCAGTGCAGTGTTCCTGGGAAACACAAAGGAGGAAATGATCAGCCCTATCCCAAGATAATGTGACACGTTAAAAAGCACAGGCCTGTCCTGCACCCTGGTGCAGGAGCTTTGAGCTCCCTCCCTGTGCAGGGAACTTGTCCTTCCCAGCCACCTCCATCATCTCCTGAATGGCCAGGAAAATACACAGAATTCCTACCCAGTAATGGAGAATTTCACCCATTCCTTACAAAACTGCCCCTCCCAGGAATTTCCCAGTTTCTTGCTCACTCTCGAGTAAGTCCCATGAATCTCCAAGGGAAGGAGCTTCCCCCTCCTCCCATAAGGTCTCACTGATCTCTGCTTTAAATAAAGGAAACCAGTGTTCTCTGGCCCATGGTGTTTGCTGTCAAGTGGTTTTCCACACAGAGAGGAAACACAATGCCCGGAGGAGATGGGAAGGCACATCCTACACAGAGATTCAGGCAGCTGCAAGTCCTGCCTTAGTGCTTGATCAGGTTGCAACTTTAGAGTTATTTATTCAAATTATTCTTTTAATTTGAATCACAGTTGAACGCTTCAAGTAGCTCAACCTGTGCTTTTAAGGCTTGAACATCCACACTGAGTCAGGCCTGTCTATAAAAGCAGTGAATTGAATATTTTTACTAGGTTCTCGCCATGCTTTTTTCTCCTGAGTTCAAACACTGGCAATTTATTATGCAGCAGCTCCTTTCCTGAGCCGAGGGAAGAACCAGCCTTTTGTTAGTGCATGGAACCAGCAGCACACTCGTTTTCCCCACAAAACCCCCTCATTTCAAAACATCAGCCTGACTCACAATGGAGGGTAGGGAACCAGCTTGTAGGGGAGGGTAATGAATATACAATGTATGCACAGAAACAAACAGCCAGTGAGTCATCCCAAATTTGTCCTACATTAACTTCACAGCCAGTCCCTGCTGGGGAACACAGAGGTGCTGCTTTAAAAGAGCTGGAGAAAAACTCAGGGGACCTGCTGAACTCTCAGCTTGTTCACCAAAACGTGTAATTTGGCAATATCAACAAGGCTCAGAAAACATCAGGGCAATGCATTTACTTTCTCGAGGATTTCTCTGCTGCAGGCAGGAAATACACAGTTCAGCCCAGCCTTGCCAATCAGAGAGTAGCTCAGATATACTTATATAAATGCCTGCAAAATTACCACAAAAATAGAATAATCCTACAGGAAATTCTTTCCCAGCTTTACTGCTATGTCTGACAGCAAGAGCACACCGTGTTTTCTTATCCTTTCATTTAAAGGAAACTCTTCAGCATTTTGTTTGGGGATGTTTGCAATTATTGCTGCTTTCCAATAAAGTGATTTTTTTAAGCAAGTAACAGTATTTGGCCCATATTTCCAGAAAGAAATGTCTTCCCTTGCCTCAAACACAGACAGTTGATAATGGCAATTAGTGCAAAGCAGAGTTAATGTGTTTTTTCTCACGGAAACTCACCCACTGCACCCGGGCCTGATGTTCACCTAGAGGTGCACAGGCCACAAAGGGTGTTCAAACCCACAAAGCCATCCCAGGGCCGCTCCTGGGCCTGGGCTCTGTGGGTTCTCTCAGACAAGGCCTGGCAAAAACCCCGCTTGTGCCTTCAACCACAGGGTTTCACCTTGTGAGTTGGTGTCACAAAATGTGATACAGACCCTTCTTCTGATCCCTGTCCTTCGCAGGCCTGGTTTAGTGCCCTGCAGTGAAACCTGCTTTATAAAGGCTTTTCTTCTGGAATAATTCAAATCAAGATCTCTGTTAGAGCATGCAATTATCCTACGTGTGTCTGAAATCAAGGAGAGCCAGTCAGAGGCGGATCTGCAACTGGGGATTATTTCCACAACATATAATTTTCAGATCACGCACATCAATGTTATAATTGGGCTGTGGGAGCAGAGGGTATCTTTATTTACACACAGTTCCTTTAACTCAGCAAAGTGCTGTAATTTCCTTTCTCCTTAGTAAATATTTGTCTCTCATTCTGCATCACAGGGATGGCCCATGACTGGGAAAGCCCAGCTTGCTCCAGAGGTCATTGCATTTGGTAAATTAATCCCAATTGCAGGCATAGTTCCTGTGAAGCTTGTTAGACTGAAATGGGTGTGTGATTTTAATCAGGAGACATTCCGAACCTAAACATTTGCAATTCTCCAAAAGATAATAAGATCACCTACTAAAATAATAAAAAAAAATAAAAAAGGAAAAAATAAAAGAAAAAGGGAAAAAAACCATGAGAATTGCAAAACAGCAATAGACACCTTTTAGGACCAGGCTGTTTCACAACCCAATAAAACGTTGTTCATATTGATTTATATCTTTTGGTAGATTGGCAGGGACATCAGTGGAGTCTTTTCCCAGACTTCATTGATCAAATTTGCCAAAATAAAATTTTTCATGTCTAGTAAAAAAATCCTTACTGGAGTCTTGTATGTGGGTTGGACTTGGAGCAGGTTACTTACTTCCATCTGCTTCATTTCATGAAATTTTTAACAACCTAATAATTTGTGAGACTTCTGCTCTTCTTCCTTGCAAACTTTGCTTGGATTTGTGCAATGAGTTTAAAAATTTTAAACCCACGGAAGAGCACAAGAGACAAAATAGTTTTGCTTAGGGAGCAGGTGACTGAGATACATACACCATGATTTACTTGTCCTCCAGTTTCAGTCATTAGGAAGCACTCAGGCCATGTTATCAATTTATTTTCAACAGGAAGTCTTGGTATTTTTTTCCTCATGAAAAAAAAAGCCATTTTAGAGTCAAGAGCTTTTAGAGCACATTTCAAGGAAAACACACAAAATGCTACAGACTGTTTGAGCTCATTATTAACTCCAAAATCAGCATCACAGTGTCAGCAGCTGTACACACCTAATGCAGTGGCCACAGGCATGCCCAGTTGAGACGCAAGGTTTATTTCTGATTTGGTTCCTGTCCTGTGCCGTGGAGCCAGAGCCTGGCAGCGTCAGCTGAAATCATGTGCAGTTCTGGTGTCACAAATGGTCATTTATTGGGAACTGGTTTAAAGGAAAAATCTGCTCAAGAAAGCAAAAGTAACACAAAAAAGGGCAAAAAGGGAAGATGAGCAGAATGTGATTTATCTTTTTCTTGGCAAGCCAGCTATACTGACATTTCTGTGTCATTAACTTTAAATATAGAGAGGTTTATAGGCTTGTCTTCATGTTTTCATTCCAGCACCTATGAAAACCACATGTGCAAAAGAAAATAAATTTGAGGTTGAGGTTTCTTCCAGTGAGTACCAGAATGATGTATTAGTCACAATTCCAGATGAATCCATTATGGAAGATTTCATAACTATGGTTTGTTGGGGGTTTTTTTCAGCTGTTCTGTTGATATTTCATTGAAGTTTGCCCCTGATTTTTCTGCACACTGTTCCTTGCCTATGGAGCTTTTAGTTCACAGAGTTCTCTGGGCTGACCTTCCTGCTGTCCTTGCCACAATGTGTCTCCCTCACACGATTCCACTAAGCAGGGCTCTGGGCTCAGGAAATCTCTCTTGCACTGGGGTAACTCTGTCTAAACCTTGTCTAAGCAAAGCCCTCAAAATTCAACCTATGCAGAGCATCAATCCATTCAAAATGAAACTCTTACCTTTATAGAAATAAATGACTAATAATCATAAAGTGAACCAAACCAGCATATTCTGGCAGGTTGTCTTATTTGTGAAGGATACAGATACTTCAGGTCATGCCACAGGACTGTGCCTATTGACTGTTGAAAATAAAAGCAAAAATCTCTTTTGAGTAGCCTCAAAATCTCCACCAGTGTTCTCAAATAAAGGCTTTGATTTGTCTTTCAATTACAAATATCACAGAGCAGTTTGGGTGGGATGGACCTCAAAGCTCATCTCATTCCATACCCTCCCATGGGCTGGGACACCTCCCACTACCCCAGGTTGCTCCAAGTCCTGTCCAGCCTGGCCTTGGACACTGCCAGGGATCCAGGGGCAGCCACAGCTTCTCTGGCTTCAACATGTGCCAGGGCCTCTCCACTCTCACAGAGGACAATTTCTTCCTAACATTCAATCTAACCCCTAAGTCTGTCCATTTAAAGCCGTTCCCCCTTGGCTCTTACAGATGTTTCAGGATTTTCTGCTGAGAATCTGTGATCATCAGAACGAAATGATCTATTGCTCTAATTTAGCTTTTAAACTAAACTGAGTTAGGATTCTCTGTGATGCCCCTGTTCAGGGCTGTTCAAAACCCAGCCTGTCAGAAGAGAAGGGGAAAGGTAGTAAGAGGTGGCTGCAGAAGAGCAGGCCACTTTCCTGCAATTTAACATCACGGTGGTGGAGCTACTGCTAATAACAAATTCAATTTGTAAACCCATTAAAACAACAAAACAGCCCGATTTGCTGTATAAAAAGTAATGGCTTTGTCCTACAAGAAAAGACGTTTGTTCAACAAGGCAGGAAAGAGAGTTGTTCTTGTGATTGCTGTCCTTTTTGCCCCCTCTGCTTATGCAACCCTTAAGATCTGTAAATGTTCCTACTTCCTGCAGCTTCCCGGGGCCAGTCTCTCCCTTCAGCTGTTCTCGTGAAAACCTGCGTAAAGTCAGAACTGGACCAACATCCAAATGAAGACAGAAGCTGACCCAGATGTGTTAAATAAAAAAGACTCAGGGGCTCAGCAGGAATTCAAGCAAAAATGGGAATAAGGAGCAAAGGAAGGCTGCCACATTGCCGTGGGCTTTACTGCCCAAACCTGGAGGAGTTTTGCCCTGGGTGAACTACCAATGCCACAGGCTTCATCCAGCTCCAGCAGGAAGCTCCTCTCTGGACGTTAATGATGGTGCCCACCACAG
Organism: Peucedramus taeniatus; assembly: GCA_013400575.1. Taxonomy (NCBI): domain Eukaryota; kingdom Metazoa; phylum Chordata; class Aves; order Passeriformes; family Fringillidae; genus Peucedramus; species Peucedramus taeniatus. The sequence goes on from WBNO01004517.1 coordinate 378,678, forward strand.
GATTCGCCCCCCCCCAGGGCACACAAATGACTCTGGAATGCTGGCAGTGCTCCAAGTGCTTGGTGTCCCTTACAGCCACAGCCATTGACTGCAGAGGTTCTGGACTGAAAACATCACCACAAACATTCTGAAGGCAAATATCAAAAACCTGGATCATTTTACACATCTTTCAGCAGAAATCTTTGAGCCCTGCAAACCCAATTACAAGAATGAATGATGAGACATCTGATAGGGTAATTACTCATAATTAGATTTTGACAATCTTTGTGAGACAGGTATTTGGGTTGTGGGGAGATATGTTCTCATCTCAAAATTCCCCAAAATGGTAGTTTTTGTGTTGAAAAGTCAAATACAGCAGTGTAAAAGAGAAGAATCCACACAAGCAAGAGACACAGAGACATGGAGCCACCTCAACTGTTTCCATACCTAGGAAGCCTCCCCTGGCTCCAAGGGGTGTGTGCCCAGTGCAGCAGCAGTGCTGTCCTGCAGTCTCCTTCTCTCAGCTCCTCTGCTAAACACCCCGTGGATGTGTCAGGCTCACATTCCCATTTTTCTCATGTTCCCATTTCCTGCTATATGCCCTCCTCACCACAGCTTTTGTGGTAGTCTGTGAATTGCCCCACCTTAAACCCAGCATTTCCCAACAACTGCAATAAACCAACCCAAGCACTCAATAATAAGGAAAGAAAGAGGGAATGAGCTCCCCAGTTATTCCAGATGGGTGCCTGTCCCACAGACTGGGGAGCTGCCTGCAAGGAGGGCCATCTCTGTCTTCTCATAAACAGTAGAAACAACACCACCGGCGTATCACAAAAATAGCAGGCAATTTTATCTTAGACTTGGACTGAACAAACAGAAATGGGGGGAAAAAAACTGTTGGCAGATTTTAGTCAGAAAGTAAGAAGTAAGAGAGAAGGGTTCAAGTTTTCCTTCATCCTTGCCTCATGGCAAAGAGGAATTTACCCCATTTTCCTTCACTAAACAGAACCATAACTTTATGGAAACTAAAGCTACCAGCGACCAGCATTGACCTGGTCATTGCTCTTTATGTCTGCATTCTCATTTCCAGTTTCTTTCCTTTATGCCTTTTGCCTGACAGAGCCCTTGGTTTAATGTTTCCCCTTCTTCATGAACATCCCTCCTGAGGGGGCACAGCCTCCTCATCTCTTGCTTTTTTGGCTTTGAATAGCTGAGAGCCACATCAGCATCCCCAGCCTGGAACAGGATGAGGGCCTTGCTCTGCTTTTCCTTCCTCAGCTTTCAGTAATCCTTCTATATTTGAAACTTCCTTTTCAAGTGGCTGAATTTCCCTTTAGCCCATTTACCCTCTCTGAGGAACATTAGCACTAAGGAATCAGCCACATTCACTCTCCCTTTGGTCCTGTCTCCCTCCCTTATTCCTGAGCCTTGAATACAAAACATTGGTCTTTAACTTCTGAGTATCCCAATGGTGTCCATCGTCCTCCTTCCACTTCCTGCACTAAGAAGCTGACAGGTACATCATAAAACAGGACCTATGGTTTTTATTCCAGTAAAAGTATCTCGAGCAGGCCAGAAGCATCACATTATAACCTGCACTGAAGACAGCTCTAATTGAAAGGCTCCTTCATGTTGGAGAAGACTTGCAGGCAAAGCTCACATCCAAAGCTGGGATTCCCCCAGATCCAAGAGCAATACAGGATGTATGTTTGGGAACCACTAAAGTCAATAATATGCAGTTATTTAGTCCTTCTTCATTTAATGAGAATCTGTGTGTGTGTGTGTGTGTGTGTGTGTATGTGTGTCTGTGTATTTGTTACCTAATAATTCTCTATGGAGAGGCAGCAAACACAGAGAAATGGGGAAGAGAAAAGCACTTGGCATGTGAAAGAGCAAGGAAAACTGAAATATTTGGAAATCTAGGCCTTCACCAAGACAGACCCCAAGGCCTCCTCTGGCTCCACACTGGACATAGCCCCTTCCCTGAGCAATCCTCAGGCCTCTACCATGCAGCCAGTCCAAGCATTCTGCTTGCAGGAAGCCTCTGGAAAATAAGATATGACCTATGCACATGCACTCAACCTGAAAAAAATGAGCTAGTAATCTTCCCATGTCCCATGGAGAAATAGAACACATTTTACCTCTGTGATCAAATTAGTGCTTGGCCTGCAAGAAAGTGGTAGCATATGATTTCCCTGGAATACTTCTGTGAGAAGCACTTTCCCTGTTTTCTCTCTGATTCCTTGTTTGCAGCCAGACTCCCATTTTGGGAGAGGACCATTTACTCCAACACATTTTTCTTTGCAGATTATACCACCTCCAAGAGTTTTTCATTTCTTGCAGCTCTTACTTGTACTTCTGTTTTTTAATGCATTTTGCTGCTGCTGCCCTAACATATGAGGAGCCAAATATCTGAGGTAAGTAGCAGAGGGGAGATATTCAGGGATGTTCATTTACTGAGATTTCTTCATTTCACAGTAGATCCAGGAGAAATGCATGCACATTTTTCAAGAGATCAAATTTTGTTTGCTTGCATCCTCAGTACAGCATTTCCATCTTATTCCCATAGCATACAAAAGGCTCAATTCTTATTTACCTGACACGGAGCAACAGGTGAATGTTTATGCACAGACTTCAAGGATGTTTAAAATAAGACAAAACAAACCCTTCTCTGACAGCAAACATGGAAATAATATATTGCCTTAAAACAGAACAGTGGTCATGGCCAGTGAAAAATAATGAGCCCCCTGTCTGGTTTTGAGGGATTCCCTAGGGATGCTCTGGAACCAGCAAACATTTTCTTGACTAACCAAGAAAAATCAAAATGCAGCCCTGTCAGCCTTTCTTGTAAAAGTCCATTCCCTGGATGGCTTTGGATACAAAAACTACCATAGCTGCTCCTGCATGGAGCACAAAGGATGATAATCTCAATAGAGTCAGCCTAAACTGCACCTACACTGCTGCAAATGCAACCTGTCCAGCCTAGAGTTGTACTTCCATGATCCTTGTGGGTCCCTCCTGATTCTGTGTCCCCCACTCAAACACACAGCTGACAATCTGGCCCTTGGCAATAATGGAACTACACAGAAGTCTCCTGCTATGCCCCAGAGTTAGCCAGGAAAAACAGTAAGTGGAGAACTAGAAAAATTAATGTAATTTTTGAGTATGGTCTTGGAAATACTGAAATTTTCAACCTTTGTCACCATGAAAAAAGTGTTCCAAAGGACATGGGATAAGTGGTTTCAACTCCTCAGGTCTGTGTCCCAAAACTTNCACCTAATTCTAAGTTAATAAATTGGTAGAAGAGTTCCAAAGGACATGGGATAAGTGGCTGCAGCTCCTCAGGTCTGTGTCCCAAAACTTAGTGCAATGTCTTCCTGACTGTGCTGGCACAGACTGGCCTGGCACTCAATTCCAGCGGCTCCTTTTTGCTGCAGAATTGGCAGTTCAAAGGTGTAAAGCTCTATTTCTGCACTAACCTGATTTGGGGCTGGGATGGATTATGTAAGGCTTGCAGAGAGGTATTCATCAGCACAGGCTGACAACATTTCATCTTGCACAACTGCACAGAAGGAACTAATGAGACATTTAAGAAAGAAGATGAAAAGGAAGAAAGAGGGGAAGATAAAAGAAATGCATAGTTTCTTTAAAAAAAACGAGCCCCAAAACAACAACAAATAATAAGCAGAACAACTAGAAAGTAAAGGAAAGAACATTTTCTGAAACCTTTGTGGTTTTTGTTCCTGAGATGTGTTAGTGTTTGTCTCCCTTGAGTTTTCTTACCCTTCTCACTAACTGTGCATGATCAATTCCTGTAACTGCAAAGAGCAAAAACCCAAAGAACATTAAATGTGATTTCTCCTTTTAGTCCATTTTCCCAGCATAACTTTGCAGGCTGTATTATTTACTGTTAAACAATTTTCCATTCAACACTTCAGGAGACGGCATTTTCTTCAGTAGCAGTTTTGTTTGTCACTCTGAGATGAAGCTGCTGACTTTGGAGTGGAGAGGATTTTAACAGCAGCCAGCAGAAATGTCACTGGGTGCAAGTTACTCTTCCATAATAAATACAGAAAAGTCTCTTTAATTGGCACAGCTCGGGTAGAACTGGAGAGGTGGCAGCTAAGGGCTGTCTCTTCCCTGTAATACAGGGACAGGGAGACATGTGGCTGGCCATGCAAAGAGAAGGGTGGCTCTAAAGAAAATATTGAGTTGTTAATGTGTTACCCCATTGCACCTGTGACAGAGATGGGGCGTAAGGGGCTGAAGTTATTTTTCTTACATGCTCTTATGCCATTTTTTACCAGGGAAGAGAAGGATGCCATCAAGTTTCTCAGGTACATTTCTTATGATTAAAAGCATAAGTTAATGGTGTCAAGTAATACTTCAGCATCTTCTGCAAACTCATCTCCCACACTCTTGGATGAACTTGTTTTCCATTCAGTAACCTTCTCTCAGGATGACTCTGAGATGCAAAATGCTGCACAGTTTTGGGTCCCAGAGGATTGAAACAGGAACAGTATCACAGAAAAGAGAGTGGGAAATGATCCTCCCAGGTCAGTTACTCCTTTGTCTTCCTCAGGGCGGAATCAGCTCTGCTAAATCACTCCTGACTTTGTCTAAAGTGATCTGAAGAACCCAACAACAGCCCTTAAATGTGCAATGCCAGAGTCTGCTCTGCACTACCCCTCCCAAGAGCTGTCCCACTCGCCCTGTACAGCCCAGGGGCAGCTGAGCCGCACAGCAGGGAGCCCTCATGGCAGAATTTTCAGGTGTTTGACTCTCCCAAGCAGGAAAACGACAAGATTCCTCTAAATGCAGGTTAGAAATGAGGCTGGACATTTAGGACTTACAATTTTCATTCTGTAATTGTATTCCCATATACTCAGAATGATTATATAATTTCTCTGCTAAACAAGGAAATGTGTAATGCTCATGGTTACCCTTCTTTTGATATTCCAGGATTCTCATTTATTTGGGTCCCACAGACAACAGTGAATGAAAGTCACACAAAACAAACTTAATGAAAGGGTAATAAATTTAAAGCAGCCTCCATCCTACAAATGCAACATAAACCACAGGATTCATTGCCAACACCACCAGGCACATTCCTACAACAAATTTGCTTCTTGCAACAATTTCCTGTGACAACACACGGTGTTCAAAGAGCTGAAGGCAGGGCTGACGTGGTGCAGTTGGAGAGGGAGTAAACAGCTCCTTTCCCCTTTTTTTTTGGTTTTCCCATCACAGCTGCTAACTGGGATTGGAGAGAACTGAAAAACTCATCTATCCACCACACCAGGGCAAGTGGTGGTAGCACCAGTGCACCACAATGTGCTACCACACACTGGCTCCTCCCAGGGACTGCACACAGGGAAGGTTTTCAGAGATCCTTAAATCCCAAGACATACAGTGACAGTAAAAACAAACAGAGAGGGGTTCAAGGAGAGTCATATTATTCCATTGCTGTGTTACACCAGTAATAGCAGTATGTCTGCAAGGCTGCAAAAGTAACAGCAATGCTTTCTCTTGAAAAAGAGTAGTGCTGAAATTTCATTTAAAAGCGCCCAAAACACACACAGCTAGAGGAGATAAGAAGGTTAAAAAGTTAAAGCAGTAAGAAAAAAAAAAAAAAACTGAGGAAAAATGGAAAAATCAGCTAGCTGTTGATAAAACAAATCAGTAATGCTATATCCATAGACTGAAGGGAAATCTTGGGCACTTCTGAGAGGAATCAATGTCTGGACATTTGTGGACCATCCAAGTGCTTTCCCATTGCCCCCTTTCAAAGTGACTTTGAACTGGTGCCTGCCACAGGACAGTGTCAAACACATTCCTCATCTCCAAAGGCAGGAAGAGCCAGCACCAAACAGATTTGTTCTCCCAAGTGCTTACGCACTGAGCTCTTCAGTCACTTGGACATCCACGAATATGTTATCCTGCTCTGCTGCAACAAGATCTGCTAAATTATCCTGCCTGTCCCTGGATGGGGGAGAGCTTGGAGAGAGGCCAGCCACCAGCTGAGAGTTCTCCTTGCCAAGTCTGTCAAGCAAATTGATTTTCCTCCAAGACCTTTGGGCTCCTCTGAGCAAAAAGAAACCATATTTCATCTCCTTTCTGCTCAAAGGGCTCAGAGCAAAAATCTCCAATCTGGACTAGAGGACGCAAAGTGCCACTCCGGTCACCTACAAAACTTTTGGATGTGGCCCAGGACAGCAATGCTGTACCAGTGGCAGCTGATGAAGGATCAGCTGTGACGGGTCTCACCTCTCTGATATAAACACTTTGGTCTGTCTGCTTCTTTACTGGAGATATTTTGATGGTTCTGTGCTTGGGGTGGGGGGGTTGTATCCGTTTCCATCCAGCTGTTCCTCAGTTCCTAAACAGTTCTAGAAATACACAAAAATTATCAGGCTTATAAAAAAGCAAATTGAGGATATTTGTTGCACTGGGGTAAGCTTTAATACATCACTCTGGTGCATCATTGCCTCAAGTGAAAACCAGGGAAGATTTATTGTGCACCCTCAACAACAGTGGAGGAAATAAAATCTGAAGCCAAAGGTTTTCCACTCAAAATATCCCCATTTCTGCCTTTGTCTGGGCAGCTCTTATGATTTCTCCTGAGTTCTGAGAAAGGGAAGCATAACAAAACCAGCACTTTTCCTAACACCAGAGATGGCACATTTCTGGTTTAGGGACATATTCCACAGCAGCACTCTCATACAGGCTGTGGGAGCTAATTATGGCATTCCTTTCATGCAATGGCCATCAACTATTCTTTGCCCTGGCTAGGGAGCAACTCCATTCCCAGCTCCAGCCAAATCCTCACTGCAGCACAACCCTTTGCTCAGGCAGCACCAAATGGGTAAAGAAGGGCGATGAAAGAGCCTTGTAGCAATCCCAAATTTTTCCCATTGCCAAAGGGGTTGTGTGCCTCATGCTGACACTGCTTAAACATTGAAATAACCATTTTGTCCTGATATGTCACACACAGCTCTTCTTAGGGATTCACTGCTGTGACAAAACTCTTCCCACAGTCTTAGTGTGTTTTTAATGGAAGTTAATGCTAAACACATAATGGTTTAGCAGAAACACATCTGCAGTGTCAGAAAGGGAGAGAACCAACAATGCCAAGCTTTGGTCAAATCTAAATGATTCTATTTCAAACCTAAACAGTTTTGGTTTAATTACAATTATTGTTACCAAGTGCATTAGGACAATCCCTCCATCTTCCCTGTCTTTCATCTAGATTTCCAGGACTTGAATAAATAAATATGCATTCCAGTGAACAGCAGCATTTCCATGGAGCTTTCTTCACTATACACAGATGTCTGCCTGAGAACTTCACTCCACCTCTGCCAGAAAGGAGAATAAACTATGATATAATTTACTTTGAATACTGACAAGCTTTGGATCCAAGATTTTGGTTTAGTCTACACTAAGAAAACCAGCCATGAAATCTAGGTTTGCATCTGGGCTTAAACGTAAATCATCTATAAGGAGAAAGGAGGGGAAGGTCATTTCATCTCGGCATTTCATCTTTGATTTCCTACACCCTCAGCTGGAACAGCAATGTGCTAGGTAAGATCAAAACCTTGTTTGGAAGCACTCAGATAAGAACAACCCATCACTGTTTATGTTACAGGCTTAAAAATGATAATTTGTATCATACCTCAACTCTCTACTGCTTAATGTAAGCTCTAACATTTCCCTTACTGACTTCAAATCCAATCCCTCGGATTTTGCCTTGCCAGGGACAGTTCTGAGCACTTCAGGTGAAATAGAGTAATCAACCTCTGTGATGTGGTTGCTCCTGAAATCCAGCAAGTCCCTCAAAAGTGGCATTGGACATAGCCAGGGAGGATTAGGGACCCTTGCACGAGGGCTGGCCATGCTTTGTTCATGTGAAATTTAGTGCATCAGCTACCCAGGACGTTCCCACTAAATCCAGTCTCATACAGACACAAGATTTTCAGCTTTTCTATATATAAGCCAAGCTGATTCCCTATCCCATCAAATTTACATGTTTGCCCATGGCAGGTACTGAGGAGAGGAGTAATTAGGAATAGTGAGGAATGAAAATCTTTCAACCATAGAAGGGAAAGATTAAACTGTTCAGTTGTTAATAAAGTGGTTCCCAATAGTAACAGAGTTGGATACTCTCGATACAGCACATTTCCAATATTTCTCCAATGAAAAAAGGTTTAAATAAAAGCAGCAGAGTGCCAGAGATTTTACCCGTCAGAGCAAGAGGCATTACAAATGTAGTGCATTCAAGAGGGAAGAGGATCTTAAAAAAAAAGCACCACTTCCCCAAACCCATTGTTAAAAATAGGTTAGAAACTGTTGTAAAATAGTTGATAATTGTTAAGCATGGACTGTTAGTTTGGTTATGGTAAAAGGGGTTTAAAAGGTCGCTATAAGAAATACGGTACTCAACGTACCATAATACACCTAAGTAAAGTGCACCACCCCCCAAGCGAAACGAGCCAGCCTAGACAGGACTGTAATGGGCCAATTAAGCGCCTTAAACCTTCATGCAAATGAAGGATCCAAAGAGAAACCAATCCAAATGGACCAAAAAAAAAGGATAAAAAGGGGCGCTTCTGACCCACTGAACTCCGTGCCGCTCCATCGGGGACATCGCTACTCAGAAGACCCAGCGCCGGCGCTGCAGCATCCTCGACGGGAACGCTCCTGCTTGCCCGTGGGGCCCCTTGCTTTAGGCCTTTTTCTTATAATAAATGCTGAAATCACTTTAGTACCGGGAGTGTGCTCTCGTTTTTAACACCCACCACACTCACTGGGATACAATCCAGGTACAAAATGTACCTTGTTTTGCCTGTTATGCAGTGCCCCAAAGCAATGACCGGTTCAGATACTCTCCCACACAGTGTGTGGAGGGAGTTGACTGCCCTCCCACAGACTAGAAAATTACCCAAATCACCTCTGATCTTACTTTTCTATTGTATTGGTTGCATTTACCTGAGCACACACATTTATTTAAATGCAAGACTCAGGGCATTGGTTAACTTTAAAAAATAAATGCTCTGTAACAAATCTTAAAAAAACAACCAACTGAACTGTGAGACAAAATTGGCAGAGATGCAGAAGGCTTGGCAGAGCCCATTTGCACTCCTCTCAGCTGGAGACGAGTGCTGCTAACCCCAGCTCCATTGGGACAACAGGTCAGAGCTCTGCAGAGATTTCTTTGAGACATCCTCTTTTCACTTGCAAAAAGAGAACGTTTCTGCTGAGAAATAGGAGTGATATAATCCAGCAGGTCAGGGATAAGCAGCATCCCTCTCCCACTGCCGTTCACAGACACAGATCCCAGCAGACAGCTGGGTTTTATTTTCAAAGATCACTTCATTGGCAAGAAATTGTGCAAGCAGATAACACCCAGGTACAGAGACCACCCCCCCATTACACACACTGCCCTCGTACCTGCTGACTGTTCAAGCGGGAATCCATGTTTGATTTGATGCAGTTTATGGTTCATTATTAAATACGAATACAAATAAATGTTCTTTATTTTCTGCTGGATAATGGCCTCTTTACAGATAATCTTCCTATCTCAGGGCACAGTTTACCACGCCTGATACCTCATTAGGGAATTCCGTGGCTGTCCCAGCTGATGGTTCTGGATTTGTGGGCAGGAGCCAACCAAACCCAACCCATTCCCACCAGCCAGTGCTACATCCCCGACAAAAGCTCATTATTTAAGATGTTAATTCAAAGGACAACACAGACAGGGACTGTGCCAGAAGGGCAGGGGACAGGTACAGTACAGGCTGGGGGAAATCAAGGCAATTCCTGTGCCCACAAGTCATGACAAAATTCATACAAAAATTCTCTTGCAAAAATAGGAGGGAAAAGAAAATTGCTGACAGAAGTATGGAGCCCAGGCACCGCAGATTTGAGGTTTGTGGGGGGAAAAAAATCACTGTACTGTGTTTTTCCTTTTTGCCTCTCAAACGTCATGACCTTTTTTCCCCAAAGTATTCTCCAAGAGCTTTTTGTTTCCAAAAAAAGACAAAGATATTTCCAAAGACAATTCTGTAGGTGGCTCATCACTGTCTCACCAGCAGAACTGATTGCATATATAATGAGTAATTTTTCCTTTCTTTAGTGACTGCAAACTGACTTTCTTAAAAAGCTCTTGCCCTACTAATTTCTGTCCTGCAGGAAAGGCTTTGCCAATGTCCAATCAATTGTGAGGGATAAATCCATGAGCAAACAGGTTCTGTTACTTCCCGGCTCAGGTCACTCAGCTGCCTTTGCAAAGGTGATCCCAGTGTCAGGGGAAGGGGAGAAGTTCCTTTATGTAGTGGGGTGACTGCGGCTGGAAGCCACGTCCCCATAGGCTGCTCTATCACTCCCCCCAGCAGGACAGGGTAGGGAGATGGGAAAAGTGTCATGGATCAAGAGAAAGGCAGTTTACAGAAGCAAAGGAAAACAAAATACTTATTCTCTTCTTTCCATCAGCAGGCAGTTTCCAGCCACTTCCCAGGCTGTAGAACTTCAGGATGCATAGGGATTGCCCCAGAAGAAAAACAACATAATAATGAATGCCCCCCCTTCTCCTACTGTTTCCCAACTTTTGCTGCTGATATCATATGGAATGGGAGATCCCTTTGGTCAGCTTTGGTCCTGGCTGTGTCCCATACTCTCTCCCACCTCCTGGCTGCTGGTGAAGGGGAATGCTGGGGAGACAGCCCCAAGGCTGTGCCAGCACTGCTCAGAGCACTGGGGTCTGACCAACACCTTTTAGCTACCAAGACAAAGCTCAGCACTGTAAGGAAAATTAACTCCACCTCAGGCAGACCCAAAACAGCCAGAAAATCAACAAATTTTTAAGTATACATTTGGCTCCAAATTATTGCTTTCATAATGCATTTAATTTTACATATCCACGTGTGTCTAGTGCACGCAACCTTTCACTTTGAGCAGTAAGAAAATAAAGTATAATATCCCAAGCTTTGTGAATGCACTTGAAAAACTGTCAAACTCTGCTTTTAGAGAAAGGTTTATTTTCATAGTCTGTCACCATAATCAGATCAGTGTCTTCAGCTCACTGCACTACATTTCTCCCTGAGAGCAGCAGCAGTCACAATAGCAACCAGTAGGAGACATCAAAGACAACTCTTGGTGCAGCAGAGTCCATCTCCAGCACTGGGCTGTGCCAACTGCTCCAACTTCCAAAAGACTTTCCCAGGAACTCTGCATGGAGGACAGATAGGGCTACTGAGGCAAAGACATGACTTGTAGAGACCTGAGCTTCATCCCAAAGTCTAAAATCCCTAGCTCTTGGGGGTTTAGACCACTGATGTCATCTTTATGCAGTTAATGGTCTGGAAACCTGTGGCAAACCTGTGCAGAGTGGTGCAAAGGACTGAATCCCCCTCAGGTGGGATGGACCTGGTCCCTTCCCTTTGGAATCTCCTGGCTTCCAGTGGATGATAATGTGCCAGTTCCTGCCAGGCCTAAAGCACCACAATACATGGAAATCAGCACAAAGCCAACATTGTGCTCAGTGTTGCCATCCATGACACTTCAGTGAGGATTGCAGGGGAGACAATGCCAGGGAAAGGGCACTGACACCCACTCAGGCATGAGTGTGTATTGAAACAGGTCCCAAAGTGATAGCCTCAGGCACATGTCAGGGGGGTTCTATAACCTCAGACAAAGTTAAAAACAATTTTTTTCTTGTCCTAAAATGGTTGAGCTCCAACAAAGACATTAGAAATAAATACATTAGCATTAGTTCCTTCAAAGTTGTGAGCTTCAGCTCCTCTTTCCTTCCAAAAGCTTCATCAAAGCAATTGGCTTCCCAGGAGCAACACAAAATCATTTTGTTGGAAAGGGCCACACCAAAACATTCTTTTAAATCTCTTCCCAGGTAAACTTTAGGAGACAGGCTCAAGTATGGCAGTCAAGATACGGGCAAAGCTGCACCAGACTTCCTCTTGTGGCAGATCTGCCAGTAAAACCTTTGGTCAAAGACCCAAGTGTCCATCAGCTGCAGCAATGCAAAACAAGCAAGGTCAAGGTCAGATCCCATTTAATAAACAGCAAATATCCTTGGAAAGAGGGAAGAGAAGAGGCCATCTCTTTGTTCAGTGTTCAGCTTTACTTATAGGAATGTTTCGAGGTGGGGAGTGGGTCAGAGACAGACACAATGCACACTCCAGGTCTTCATGTGACAACAGCATGCTTCGTTTTCTGGACTCTCCTTAAATAGCAGGTTTTGAATGTCCCGATCTGGACAGCTCATTGGTGTGACTTTAACAACATCCAGCTACCCGACCAGCAAGATGTCTGCAGCTTAGGGTGGAACATGATTGGATGAAGTCCCTGTATGTATTCAAATCCATCCTATCATCCATCAGCCAGCGACTTGTTTATGGAACCAAGCTGGGTTTCTTATATAAAGCTGAATTAATTGCCTGGTACAGGCCACCTTGTACCATCCCTGTAACATGGGAACTCTTGCAAGAGCCATTTCTGTGCCCTTCCCTCATGCATGGATTATCTGCTGCCTTCCAGGACAGCCAGGACACCCAGCATCAGCTGATGGACCTGGGGTAGCTGCAGCACGAGTCAAGAGCTGCCTGTACACTTACTTTCTTGTTCCTATGAGAACTTTCCAAGAGGACAAAACCCCAGCTACCCTCTTGGTTTTCTTATAAACCCTCCCACCACTGCAGTAGCCACTGGCATGCAGCCGTGCCCACAGCATGCCTTCTGGAGGTGAAATCCCTATGGACAAGCCTGAAGCCAAGATGGGAGTCCAGCCCAAAGAAAGAGAGAATCCTCCTGTCCAGGGATGCCCTTCCTGCCAACTGTAGGAGCTGAAATTCACAGATATTTCACCAAGGTCTGTCTTTATTTTTCAAAGTGCAGTAAAAGAACCAGGACTATTGCTCATACTTTACCACTTCTCTTTAGCTCTCTGTAAGAGGCTTTCTAGAGGAAGGAATATCCTCTTTTAACAAAGGCAATTCTTTGACAGAACATTCCTCTGATTCATTGTTTTCATCCCTTGTATGTTAACAAAACTCATGCCACCCTTCAAACAATTCTTTTGCCACCAGATCCTGAGAGCCTTGATCAATATTCCACTCAGTCCCTTACACAATTTTTTTTTTTTTAAGTGAAAACCTCCAGAAAAGATTTTAGCTTAATGCCAAAATGTCTTGAACTTTTCTCCAGCCTGGAGCAGCAATGATTTCCAGTAGCAGCTGGGGGAAGCTGAGGGTGAGATCAGCTATCCCTGCTCTGAAATGAAGCTCACAGAGGTGTAACTCTCACTTAATCCAGCCTCCTTTTCATCACAGGTATTAAGGATTCATCTTCAAGCACTTATGCTCTTCTGTTTAATCCCCCCTTATCTCCTGAGTGGCCATCAAGCAGCCTCTTAGAATTAAGAGGGCTCAGTCCTAATAAGCTCAGGAACAGCTCTAGAGCACTCTGGTTTGGAAATGCCATGGGAGACACTCCTCATCCTCTTCCAAGGCACCTCCTGGAATCGCTTCCCTTTGCAGTGCAGGGTCCACAGATCCCCTGCTCCACACCCAGCCCATCAGATGAAGGCAGAGAACAAGCAAACTTCTAGAAGGTGCAAGTCAGGGAATGCTGGTCCCACTTTGGCTGCTGCCCTGGATGGCAGCCAGGGATCACAGAGAGTGAAAGGGCTGAGTTCTCACTCAAAAGCTGCTGCCTTCAATGGAACAGGAATGGGAGATATTGACTGATGCTTTTACCCTTCTCGTGTCGGGGGAGCTGGGGTGGTTGGGGCTTTGCTGGGCTGCAGGGCTGCAAAGTTCCTCTGCACTCACATGGGCTCAGGAGGAGATTTCCTGCACACAAATCCTAGTCAAACCAGGAAATCTCTTGTGCTGGTTTCGTGCCTCTGTTATTACAAGCTGCCTGTCTGGCAGCTTGAGCAGGAGATCCTTTCAGTATTACTAAAGCAATAAAGAGTTGGAAAGACGAGAAAGGACAATGTGGATTTTTGCAAGGGGAGAGAGCAGGAAGGGCCAGGAGAGTGTCCGGAAAGCCAGAGAGGAACATTTTGGCTATATCCTCACTGTGCAGTTCTCTCAGGCTGTGAGCCAGGTTTAATCCCATTCCTCACATCCATCTGGACACACTTTACTGTGGTTCTGGAAGAGTCAGGTCTGAAACTCTCCTTTTACTCAGGGAGGGAGAACTTTTTGCAAATTGATGCAGCTGAGTCAGGGAGGGCCATGGATCCTTCCCCAAGGAGCCAACATCCACCCCTCCATCAGTGTAACTGACCACAAACAATTGTAGATCACAAACAAGCACAAGATTTACCAAAAAAACCCTAGACCCAGAAAAAGTGAGGACATGTTAACTTAGGCAGGATGTCAGTACATCTGCACTCTTACACAGGCTGCCTTCAGCAGTTTGATCAGACCACAACACACAAAATTGGAACAGAGCCCTACCCATAAGCAGTAAAATATATTTATTCTTGGCTCATGTTTCCACAAACCCTAGCACAAGAGTTGGGTTTCATGGTGACAGCCATTCTGCTCTTATTGCAAAAGAAACACCCTAAAATAGATTTAAAACTCTCTACCTACAAATCAGAGGTGTGCCAAATGTGTGCAGAGCTGAGATTCCCAAGAAACACAGCCTTGTGCTCTTAGAACGCCCAGTTACTCCCCTGAATATAAATGATAAAGTCATCATATAACATGAAAAGGAATGAAAAAATCCCTTCACAACACAAAAAAAGCCCTTCTAGTGACTTACTGGCAGGCCCAAGAGATAAGAAAGAGAAGATAAGTGAAGTCAAGCACCCCAAGAGCATTTCAAATACCAATCCCAGTCTAAAAGAAGAAAATATATTACTCTTCTCAGGAGAACGAATCAGGCTCTCTATTGTCTCCAAGCATGGAAAAAAGAACACTATCTCAAGACAGGGTTTGTACTTCTTGGGAAACAGATGGGGAAGACTCTTTTTTTTTTTTTTTTGGTTGAACTTTCCTCAGAAAAATCACTATTTCACCAATGAATCACATTTTTTATGCATTTGTGCTCTGACCTGATAGAGAAAATGGATTTGTATGGAAGATGTGAGAACAGAGAGTTTTTCAGAAGTGAGCCCACATCATTTGACTGGGTGTTACATCTCTGCAAAGACTGCAGGAAGAGCAAAAATGAACACACCCAAGACTTTCTTCAGAGCCTTCCAAATGTGCTCCTATACAAACCCACACTACAAAAATTCCCCATTTAAGACACTGTTGTAAATGCCCCCCTGAGAGTCCCTTCGGGGGGTCCCGGCTGGCTGTGCACACACAGCTGAGGGGAACCTCTCCCGATCCCCGGGGGGCAGGAGGGGGCTCAGGCTCTCGCCTTGGCGGGTGAGGCAGGAATAGACTGCGGTGGAAGAAAGGAGTGGACTCCGAATGGAGGGATCAGTCCGGGTTTATTAAGGCAGGGACCCTGAGCCCAGCATGACCTCACTCTGAAGACGAAGCTTTGGGCTATCAGGTATATTATAAAGGGGGAGGGAACAAAGATAGGGAGCCAAAGGGAAACATGGGGGTATGGACATTGGGAAGATGGGTCACTGGGGAGACCAATGGGGGTAACCTGTGGGAGGAACCCCGGTTCCTGAACCAGTCACTCAATGCCCTTAACAGAAGTTTCTAGGGGGAAGGGATGGGCTGCTGACAGGACACCAGGGAGGGGTTGAGGGAGGAGGCAGGATGGGCGGAACCACTGAAATAAGGGAGAACTGGGATAAAGCAAGGTACAGAACAATTATAAAAAGGCGTATTAAACGCAACACAACAAAGGCACGGCCTTTTAGTTAAGTAGAGTTGGAGGTATGTCTCCCTAATTTTCTCAAGTTTTACTAAGTCTTCTGATGTTTGCATTCTTTGCACAAACTTTCTCATGCACTTTAGGTAAATAACTCATTGTTTTGCATTCTTTTATGGAGGTCGAGCAACCTGACAGGTTGCCCAGTGACATTGAGGAGGTGGCACTGTAACCCTCCAATGACAGTGGGATTTTAAAAAGTTATAAATATGGAGTCAGATGTTTTAATAAAGAGTTTTTTCAGTTTGCTACCACCAGAGCTGCTCCGTGTCGTTCTTGTGTCACCCCCCGGGATGGGGGTGACAGAGGTAGTTGAGAGGGTGTCTGAATCCACTGCTACCCTGAGCCACCCAGAGCAGTCTGACAGAGACAGGACAGATACACCCATCCAACTCCTGATTTCTAGACAAGAGCAATAAATAAATCCTGTGGCAGAAATCCACGGGCTAGGAAGAAGCAACCTGTGAACACACACAAAAAAATACAGCTTAATCCAACTAAACCTCCAGAATCATGTCATACTCCATGTCAGGTTGGTTTGCTTAAGCAACAATGGAAATAAACAGTTTTTGTACAGCTTTAGTGAGGCTTCTCAGCCAAATTCCTGGGACCCTGAATCAAATGCCAGAGAAGGCAATGGAAAAATTCCCACTACATTGAAAGGTCTTTAGCTGTGGGCCATCTACCATAATGTCTTGGCAGAGCTAGTCATATCCACCAGTAAAAATGCTGACAATTTGGGAAACCTCCATTTTTTGCCTGTTAGTTGCCTTATCCCAGATACACTCTAGGAATACCCCATACTGATTAAAATGTCTATACATTCAATTTGAAGTATGGAAGTAACCCACTATAAATCAGTCTCATGTCCAATTAAGGCCATATATGCAGGATCAATTTATTTAGGAACAACGTGATTGTTCGATTTCTAACCCAACATCAGATCTTCCCAGAAGATGTTGTCCTTAATGTTCACCACTAGAATGCATAAAACACCTTTTTTTTCCCCCTTTTCCCTAAAGAGATTAAATGCATTTATTGCTGGAACCTACTTCTCTACCAAACTGTTACAGGAGACAACATTTTTACTAGGTCTAATTAAAACTCATGTTAATAAGATAAAGTGTAGTAAACTAAATATAGCTGATATTTTATTGGAAGAAAAAATGTCATATATTAATTTTATTCGCTATATGATGTGTTCACTGTATGTTTAAAGCATTTAGCATAAACCAGAATGTCTGGTTAATATATACAAATGTTAAATATACATATAATCTGGATATGCTTAAATGTAAATTGCACATCAGTATTTTCTATAGTACATTGCTTTCCCTTATGGTAGGTAAGAAATTACTGCTTTATCACATGTAAAAACTCTGAGCTTGTAAAAGCTTGTTTTTGAGGTCCCTGTGCTATCACTGATGTCCCAGTCCAGCTTGTGCTGAGCTCTGCTCAACCACTGACTTTCTTGCATCACTTTGAGGGCAATTCAGTCAGATTTATTTGATTCCCCTGAAACATAAGGCCATACATGTACAGCCAAACTACCAAAAGCACAGCAAGAGTCTCTGGTTTGACCAGGACATGCACAGAATCACCTACTTCTCATAATTTTGCCCACTTTTCACCATGTGTACAACAAGCACACTGGCAGCTGCCAAGCCCTTCCTGGGCTGCAACCATCCCGGCTCTGAAACCTGTACCTCATGCAGAGCCCATCTGCTCTGCAGCACACCACAAAACAGGCCTGGGGTATCCAGCCAAGCTCCTCCCTGGTGCCCATCAGCTGTGGCTTGAATTACCCCTAGGAGAAATATTGTCCCTGCCTTGAGACCCCACGGTCTGGAGTCAGTGGTGTCAGAGGAGCAGTCACTCCTCAGTCTGGTTTCTCAGCTCACCTTCCTCTTCCCTCCCAGGCAGAGAACAACTCATGATTCTTCTTTGTTTGCATTTGTCCTCCTTGTGTTTCTAATGCTCAGTCTCCACAACATCAAGATGCGGTTTCCCCCACAGTAAAGGATAAAAAGTACAAAAAACTTCATTCGCGGCACAGATTTGCTTTCCTGGTCAAGCACAACCCACAGGAGGCCAGGCCTGCTTTAGAGCCCAGTCCATGCAGGAGAATGTGAATTACATTATCTTTTTACTATTTTGCTGGTTTGGTATCACTACCCTTCAGGTTTTTAAAGCTCATTCCAACTTCTGCTCATCACAGGGATCAGTAGAACAGGCTAAAGCAAGCACAGCCCTGTGGTCCCCTGGCTGGAGGGAATGAATATGTTTCAGGTATGTCTCACAAGCTATGACAGAGGTGTATGGTCAAGAACATCTACAGTGTTTTATAGGACATAAAAGAGAAAATGGGCTGTAATAAATTGTAAAAGTTATGCCTTTTAGCATCTGGATGGCCACTTTAGAAATTTAGGACCTCACCTTTAAAAAGTGAAACAACTGAGCTATAATTCATTTTTATTTCACTTCCCCATCAAAGATTTTCACTCCACATACACCACCTTTTTTTTTAAAAAGCTGTCAAGAATATAAGAAATTTTGCCTTGAAGAAAAACATAGCTATTTCTTTCCATCCTACAACATTATTTGTTTCAATCCAGACAGGGTTGCAGAATTTATGCAGATTATATTTCAGGAGAATCCATCAAAGCAGGGAATGACTGTTTTATGTGAGGAAGGCTAATGCTCCAGAAAGGATTCTGGAAGGTAAATATTCCAGGAAGGACTCAGAGAGCCATCCTATACTGTAGGCTCATCTCCTGCACAAGGCTGAAGCAGCTACAGCACAGAGCTTATCTACTTCAGCCTTTCCAAAATGTGATTTTATTTGACTCATGGTCACAGAGTGTCTTGCTCAACCAATTTCTGAGCACATGGCACTTCGGCTCAATGTTGGGGTTATTTTGCCATTTCTGCCCTTACATTTTCAGCTCTCCAGGTGGAGCAGCACCTGAACCATGGGACACCTCGAAGGAGCAAAGACACATCTCTTCTGGACCATCCCCAGTGGTTGCCATATCTTCAAAAGCCCATTTTTACTGCTGCTTGTGTGAAAGTTTGTGCAAAACTCTTAAGTGCCTCCATTTCTACACAGAGCTTATACACAGACTTTTACTAATCCAAAGCAAAGCCTTGTAAAAAAAGTAAAGTACAGGTCCTTCACTCTTCCCTTTTTTGGAGAAGTGGAAAACCTTTGCAGCTCCTTCACCCACGGTAACGCAATGAAGGTTTCCCCTGCTTCACCCAGCTTAATGCCTGCAGAGTTTATTGTGGTGTGTATCACAGGTTCCTTCCTATGAGCTTGCAAACTCCCACAAAACACTGAGTGGGACCTATTTCTCCTGACTTTGGATTAATCCAAGGTCACACACACATATTTATAAGGGAATTAATATTGTTTAGCACCTCAGCCCTTTGGGTCCCATTTTGCCTTGGGTAATGGAAGCTTCCCAAGACAATGTGGGTTTAGGCAGTATTTTTTGCTTCTTTTACCAATCAATACACCAAAAAACACACTCTGAGGTCCCTCTCACAGCTCCAAGGAGCCTCCCAGCATCTAAGCAGAGCCGCCGGGAGTACTTGATCTTCCTTCGTGCCTTTGCCTGCAGAGTGGCCTCCCGTGGTGCCCTCAGCTGGAGGACAAAGCTGTGTCATTGCAGAGGGTTGCAAACGAGACGCTGATTACAGAGCACAATTAAGACACATCGTGCCGGTCCCTGCAGGCTGGTGTATCATAACCTTCCATGCTCCAAAGGTCAGAGGAAGTGAGCACAACAGGAAGTTGGATCCCTGTCACCGGGAAGCTCATTGCAAGCAGGTTCTTGTCTTTTGGGAAAGGCACGCAGAAACATTTTGGTTTAATTGCAAATGGCAAACCAGAATGCCAACGAGATGACAGCAAGCTGGTCCTCTGCAAGCATATGAGATTCAGTCAACAGCTCAAGCCAGGAAAAAAAAAAAAAATCAACATTATAAGCTTAGGAAGGTGATAAACTTCTGTACAAGGATATAAGGATGTTCCTTAGCTGCAAGTGTGGCTTGCATATATTCGTTGTCTTTGAGACACCTGTCTTAGGCACAGGCTTTACACCACAAGTCTGATGTGGCTTTCTCCACATTTATAGCACTTTTCTGCTGAGTTTGATAACATTGGAGTTTGGAGAAGCAAAGCTCCACATGACTTTTCAGATCTTTGCAATTTAGGCATGTCCTTCCATATTTTAGATTCCTACCTGAAGCAGAGGCTTACAAGATTACAGCCCCCTGTGAGCAAACCCAAAGGGAATGACAACAAACACCGTGTGAACGCAGCTCTCCCTAACACCAGTCCAAGTCCTTTCCCATTCTACCTGCACATCCCTGCTCCGAGCTGTTACCACAGGGATAAAGGCAGGCTGATGCTACAGACCTCACAGGCTAAGGTTTGTCTCTGGTGCTATTTTTTCTTTGAACAACCTTTAGCAGCTTGATCCTGCCTCTGGGAATGATATTTCATTTACAGAAACACATTTGAAGGATAATTCACACAGACCCACTAAGAGGTGAGGAAAACCTCCAGAGAGAGCAGACCAAGAACCTGCCCTGGGAGGTGAGTACCACTCACTTTGATCTGCAAACCCTCCCATTTTTGCTCTATTTCTGCCAACTTCAAAAATTCAAAGTTTCCGCAAACTTCTTGTGCCAGGATACAACCTTGCTAAATTTGTAATATGTGGACTATTCAAGGAATAAACTCGCAAATAAATTGCACTTTTCCCCTATGTCTTCAAGGGGTTTGATGGAGTGTCTGCTGATATTTGGGCCAACTGTTGCCAGAGGCTTACAAACCAAATGAGAAGTGCTGGTTTTGCACAGTCTGATCAGAGACAGACAGACTGACACTCTTAAAAATATTTCTGCTCAGACTTTCCCTTCTGTCTCAGAGGAATAAAATATTTTCCAATGAGGCTGAATTTCCCTTTTTGTGATGCCCTCACTAAAGAGGCACCATTCTCTCAGGCTCCAGAGACAAAAGACTAAAAAAAAATTATTTCATGTCTAATTTCAGTTTAACTTCTGTTATGACTTGCTGTCTCTGGCCCTATACCAGGATTTCCTCTGCCTTCTGAAGGAAGAGTAAACTTAAGTATTAAACCAAAACCTTCTATTTAAAAAGAAAACATTTGAACTTTTCATGTGTAAATTTACACATTTGTTCAATTTAAAATTGATCTATCATCTCTAATACCTCTATCAAAAAAAACCATGCTGAATAAAACTGAGGGCTTTTCCCCTTTTGTTGACAATACAACAAATAAATTCAAAACAAGAGACAACTGTGCACAGACCACATGAGAGTCACAGCAGATGAAGAGTTAATATAGAAAAGCTGATTTCCTGTTCATTTTCTGTGCCTGAATTGTCCTCTCATGTTTCAATATGTATACTGTACTCTGATTTCACAGAGATCAGAAAGCCCTTGCTGACACTGGTCCCCGTGTCACAGGCGGGTGGGTCTTGCACAAGCAGGGCCTGCTGAGACACCCCCTGCCCCCAACAGCACAGAGAGTGGTACAAAGTCAGCCCTCACATCTAACAGGGAGAAGAGAGGACACAGAACAAAAAGGGAGACAATTCAGACTGAAAAGATGAGCTGAGGACACAGCACAGCCTTGATCTATAGCTGATCTCATGCCCTCAGCACTGCTGGAAGCTCTGGCTGAAGCACAGCAGACTTACATAGACCAGTCCCAGTTTCATTTATTTTGAAATGAAAGGAGCTGCTGGCAGAGGCTTAACACACAGCCAAGAGCTCAGGAGCAAGATGAAGCCAGCTGAGGTACCTCAGGTGGCAGACATGGCCCCTTACACACACTCAGATGTGGAGGCTGAGCTCCTTCCAGCCATGCTGAGAGCTCTCCATGCCTTGGAAGGGATTTGGGCACAAAAGCAGTGGATCAAGGAGGGACGGATCTGCTGAAGTGGCCAGCAAGATCTGCAGCCACCATCAGACACTGTAGCTGCAGTGCTGCTAGGTCTGTGAAAGGAGGTATGAAACCATACTCAATTCATTCATTCTGAAAGTTGCAAATATCACTGTGTGCAAGAATCATCGTATTCCTGCCATAAATTTTTAAAAAATATTCTTTTATGTACCTAGGATCAGAAGCATGCACAAAGAAGTTTAAAGTGCTGGAGCAGAAGACAAGAGAAACTTGTCCTCTTTGTTCTTGCCAGAACAATGCTCCAAATTCCCCAGGAAATACATTGCCTTATAAAGCACAAGTGCTATTTTCAAATGAGCTTAAAACCCCACCAGGCTCACCAGACAAACATATGCTCCCAGACACAGAGCCCCAGAACACCAGGAGAAACTTCTCAAAGATTTCCAGCACATTTTTTCCTTACTATGTTGTACGCAAAGCCCACAGGCCATTTCTGACAGCACCTGTACAGGTGTGGAGCCCTATTCTCACACCCTCATCCACAATGTGGCAACACTGGCTTTAACTGGATACTTAAAATCCAACAGAATCCACAAGACAACAGCCCAAAATGTTCTCCTCCAGGGCATAGGTATGGTGTTGTTCCATAAGTCACCATTTTGGTTTAGGTAACAACAGTCCAGAGTCAAGGCCCCAGCACTGCACAGCCCCAGGAGCAAGGGCATTTCAGGAGCTGAATATGGGGATATGGCATTTTAAAAGGAGTAACTTCTGGCTGTATAATTACAAACTGCATCATTATGCATGTGCACGACCAAAGGAGAGGACAAACTGAGGTCACCCAGGAAACTTTGATGCTGGCATTTCTTCACCTCTGAGTGTCTGACTTTGCAGCTTTAATAATATTCTTGTCATGAAGGGCTTTTGTTTAATTTATATATAGATTATGGGTTGCTGTCCATTGGCAGACACCCACAGTATTGGCTGGATGCATTTTAAACAGCAAACCTTCCCTCTGTTAGAAACACCTGTTTTAGCCAGAAGAGCATTTCATTGCAGGTGTTACATTCCCAATGAAATAGGAACCTGTTTTGATTCTGTGACCTGCCCAGGAATGACAGCATCATTTAATGTACCCATCAAAAGTTACTAACTGGATTGTTATGGAATGGGGAATGGTGCATATGACCTTTCTTTTGAATTACCATTGCAGACTTTTAATAGGCTTCTCAAAAGTTATTGTTATTAACATGAATATTACAGGAATAAAATCAGCCCCTTACAGTCAGTTATCGCAGTGCTTAAACAAAGCTGATATCTGCAAACAGCCTGCTGAGATATCAAGAACTCTGTTGTTCCTAAAGAAAGACTTAAATGGAGACAAATCTATTGCCCGGTAGAGATAATGGTATAGATATCACCAGAGTTAATAAATTGTTTAAAATGGGACAGAATTTTACAGCATATCCTGTGGTTAAATGGGCACAAGATGATATTTTGCATCTGCCATGCCTGGTTGGTGTGTGCTGGATGTTGGCTGTGAGGTGCAGGGCACTGGCCTGTCCCACACACTGTGAACCCGCAGCTATTATCCTCTGAGGTCCTGCAGCCACACATTAATCAGAATTAACATCACATTTACAGCTGAGGTTAGAGAGCAACACAAGGGAACAAATTCCTAAGCCACAATGGACTGTATCTCTTTGAAGATACCCCCTTTTAATTTTAATTTCTAAATGAGGAGTGAATAAACTGTGTGGTCATTCAGAAGAAAGGACAAAAACCCAGTCACATCCCACTCTGTTAGTTTGCTATTCATCGTTCTTTGGTGGTCCCCCCGCCTTGGATCAGTGCTCTAGTGGGTCTCACATCTGCTGTGCATATTTAATTTTTCTAGTCACTGAAGAAAAAACTGCAGTAGTGGGTCTGGAAGAGCTGCAATGCACACAGCAGGGATCAGTGGTTGTCCCCTTGCAGTACACCCCAGTCCCTAGTCAAAGGCCCAGTCCCAAGTTCCAGATAAGTGTTTGTGCTTTGGCCTTTTCTAGGAAGAAAGGGGTGAGTTTTGATGGTATGCAGAATCTTTATAACAGCCTCTCACTTCTCATGGTCCCAGTGAAGAGTTAAAGAGTTATCAGAGCCCTGAGTGCCCTCTGAGGGGCCACTACTCCTCTTTACTCCATTTAATGTGCTAAATGCCACCTCCTGAGCTACAGTACCTTTTACAGAAATCAATGTAGAACTAAGTTACTAAGCATGTGAAATTGGCCACAAATAGCAAAGGCATTCTTCCAGGAAAGAGTCACATTTTTTCTATCATGCCATAGTTTTCAGCTATTATTGTCATTTCTAAAGTATAATTATATATAGATGGTGCTAAACTGAGTTTTCAGCCTGTTGTAATTCCATGCTCTCATCTATTTTTCTGCCCCAGCAAGCCTAACTGCCAATAATAGGAAAAATCCACCCCATTTACAATGAGAAAATCATTAAACTTGATTCTACCTATACAGCAACTTAAATACCATAAATTTTAATACTGGGCATTGCAAAGGGCACTTGGATATGTACTATGCTGCCTCCACTGATTCAGGATATGCAATAACTGTGCAATACAAGTCACTAAATACTCCAAAAGCTACTGGAAATGGAACATGTCCGGACCTGTGGAGCACCATGCCAATACTGTGCTATCCATCTTTTTACCCGGCAGCTGGCCAAACCCAATAAAACTAATTACCATGAGATGTTTTTTTTACAAAAGGAAAGCCTGAAGTTAGAGACAATCCAAGTACTGAGCTCTGTGCAACAGGCAAACACCACTGCCATTTTTTTTTCTTGTGGAGAAAGGGGGAATTTGCTCCTGCTCACTTCAACAGAGAAAGTCACAGCTCTGTTCTCTGGATCTGCTGCTCCTGGGAGAGAGCAGCAGAGAGGACCTGACTATCACTACTATGATAAAGATCCCCTTGGTGCACTGTACTGAAGCACTTGCAGATCCCCTTTCATTATATGCAATTTTTATTTGCTTTTTGCAGATCATATTTTTTTCACACATCCTTCAATCTGCCACTGCTAGAGGGTTTCATCCAGTCAGCTCCAACATACAGACACAATTTTCTGTTACAGAGAATCCCACAAATTCCTTCAACCCAGCATCAATGTAGAAGCTTTCTAAAAATCCTCTACTCCCTGCCAGAGCTCTCAGATTTCACACCAGGAAAGATCATATGGTTCACGGTCTCGCTGCCACTTGCTTTTGGCACATGGCAGGGGCTCACTAGTGTGACCCAGAGCTCCTGACATGGGAGCAGAGACACTAAATAAAGCTGCTAAAGCTGGGGTGCCCCCAGCCATCGCACCCAGAACTGGTTGCCACCAGTAGCACAGCACATCCTAGTCTCAAATCCAGGATTCTGTTGGCATCAAAAAGCATTGTTGATATTTACCCTGATCTTCTGAAAAATTAATAGGAAATGAAAAACCAACACAGAACAAGGGTCTTTGTTCAGGATGGCAAAAGCAACAAGATTATTTGATCAGGAGAGTAAATCTATCTCCTTCATAAGCAGTGATTTTTGGGATGACACTGAGCAGCCATTTTCACAGTTCCAGAAATTCTCTTTCTGGACTGTGACTACAGACAACACCATCACTGTTGGATACTACCATCCCATCTCCCAGTTCACACCTAACTCATCTTTACACTACAGACAACAGCAAAGTGGCTCCCTTAACTCCACTGGGCTGCCTCGCCCTGTGCCTGAATTCAGCCATGTGCTCCAGAGCCTCCTGGTTTAGGGCTGGGGCTGCCCACTGCTCCCCACCCATATCCATAGACCATGGCTTTAGGGGCAGGATGCATCATTTTCTGCTGGAAAGGCAGCTGGAGGGCTTGGTGCACTGAGTCTATCAAGTTCTTCAAATTATTTGAGAATATTTACTGGCAGGTGCCAGCACAACACACTCCTTTTCCTTAGCTGTTGCCCCAGTCCTAATGGACCCTTCCCAGAGCCCTCCTGGGAATCCATCAGAGACCTATCCTCATGCCAAGACTAGCCCAGGAAACAGTGGCTGATATAAGGCAAGAGGCATCACACCAAGTAAATGGCTCATTAATGACAATGTTTAGCACAAAACAGACACCAAAGATCCTTATTGAATGAGAGGATCTGTGCCTGACAATGCTTATCTGACTGCAGGTAGAGCAAAAAAATAGCACAGTATGAGGAAGGACACACAGCAAGGCTCCCAGGGATGCTTCTGCCTCAGAAGGAATCTTTCCCTGGGAGTCTACAAAAGCCATTCTTTGTCTCACCTGCAGCCCCATTTACTCTGCTCTGTACAGGTCACAAGAAGTCAGTTCAGAATGTTCAGGTACAATGGAACACCACTTTCAATCCCCAGCCTCCGAAACAAGGCAGGCACCACACTGCCATGGACACCTTCAGAGCTGGGGACTCGGACCAGGCTCTGTCCCTTCTGTGAAGATTCAAGGGCATTCCCTTCCTCCCAAAGAAAGTTGCCTGAGCAGATGACTGCACCATTTTGGAGCACTTTTCCCACTGCTGTGGGCAGCTCTGCAGGCTGTGAGCTCTTCGTCCAGAGCTTCCACCAAAGTCATAGGCATTTTGAAACACAGTGACTCTGCAGCCTTGGCCAAGGATTTCAGCTGCAGTCCCCAAGCATTATGCTCACTGTGCTAAAAAGCACCTGCAAAGCACTTCTTTCTGGTATTTACTTTGTAAAATTAAAGTACAGAGAGGGGAAAAAAATAGAAATCAGTATCTTTCTGCTATCCCTTAGTTTGCATAAGCAGTCAATGGTAAATGTCAAATGCCAGCAGTGCATTAGAAAAGGATCACACTGAAAAATTCTGTCTTCAAGGCCAGTGCCCAAACTCCTCACCAGCCCCAAAACTGCTCCAGTTTCACATACAACATCCTACATTAAGAATGTGTACATGAATGCCTTATTTAGCCATCACAACTCCAAGAGTGTGGGAGTCAGAGAGACTCCAACAGCACATATGCAGACAGTTTGCTCTATGCTGAATTTTAGGAAGTGCTCCCCTGCTTCAGACAGCTCTGCCCAGGTTCAAAGGAAGGAACATGGAATATTGTGAGATCTGAGCTCATTAGAGGAGCAGGTGGGGATGTCTGCAGCTGAATAAGCAGGTTACTTTGGGAATAACTTGAAACAGATGTCCTGTCTTTGCACTCCCTGAACATTTGCTGCAAATAAATTGCAAGTTCAGGGTTTAAGGCTGAGTCTGTCATTTATCTCTTTAGCAACTCCTCTTCTGTTTTCTTCTGTCTGTTTTCTTTCAGGGCAGAAAATCTCTTCTGTAATAAGATGACTTCAGAAGCTAGAGAGCAAAATCTGCTTTTTGATTGAGCAAGGGAAATGAAGGACTCCCTGCTAGATGAGTTTACCGATATTTCAGGTAGAGAATACTGGGAGATGCTCTGCACATGGTCCAAGACAGTCACATATTCAAACAACATCAAAGCTCGCTGAAGAAAACCATCAACTAGGCTTTATTAAGGGAATTTCCCTTCAAGATATTTTCCCAAAAACATTTATTGTTCAGGCTGGGGAGGAAGTTGGGTTTTTACATATGTTAAGTTTAGCCTGCAAACTGTTATTTCAGCACAGCAATGCATTTACTTATATCAAATGTCTGAAAGAGATGAGGGACACTGGTTCTGACCTCATACCCAAGTCCTGGAAAATACTCACTCTGGACTAGAACCATATTTGCCAAGAGATTACTTAAAGCACATGTTAAGGAGGCTTGATTCCCCTTCATTCAGGAACATTTTGCTTTGAAAGACCAAAGCACACAGCGTTTCATACACAGGCACTGTTCTGGGATGGCTCTGTTTGGTGACACCCCCAGCCTCTGCCAGAAAGTAGCTACTGATCATCACAAAGTCCCTATCACTTCCCATCTAGAAGGTACCATTGAGATTCATTCAGGTTTGGCAGCCAGCCCAATTGGTCAAGGCTCAGAACATATCTAAAAAACATTACACAGATAATGTACAAGGGACTAAAACCGGCAACAGCTTCTAACACTTACTAGCACAAAAAATGGGACTTACAAGTCTACTGCCTTAACCCAGAGTGATGTGTCTCTTCTGCCTGTGCTGCTGGGATAACCTTTCCTGTGTGCAATTCTCTTAATAATGCACCTAACTCAAAACTGTGCAAAAGAAACTTCCAAAAATCTGCACAGAGGATTAGCTCAAGTCTCAAGACAAAGAGGCAATAATTCACCCACTCCATCAGCACTACCAAAAGTTAATGTAAAATAAATTCCATGGGAGTTTCCAAAAATGTCAGATGACAATAATACCTTAGTGAGGCAGAGCATATTTTATGTATCCTGTTCATTAGCTGAAAAGCCTGTCTGCATGACTGTTTTTTCTCATTTGAATTAATCACACTGTATATTAAGAAGAGTCCTGCTGAGCTCTTTAATACATAAAGTATTTAAAAGATGTTATTAAAAAGTTATTTTGGAAAAGTGCAATTACACATCTATGTGTACACTTGCATTTATTGCTTCTCTTCCTGTCAGCCTGCCTCAAGCAAGAGACAAACGAGCATTTCCACAGCCAGAGGTTTGGAGCCATGCTAGGGATGTTTACAGGGAAGTAACAGTATTATCCTTGTGAAAGGCTACACATCTTCCAACATGTATTTCATACTTGGTTTATAGAGTACCTCAACTTTGATCTACACCCCAGTTCCAAACCCAGGAACCCAGAAAATCCAAGCTCAGCCTAGTCCATTAAGTAGTGCCAACAACCTCCAACTGATGCTGTGCACAGAAGCTCCTCTATGTGCAGCATCTCAGTCTGGAGCCTTAAATATTTTTAAAAGCCCTTTGCAAGGCAACAAACCCATCTGTACACCAATGTACATCCCCTTATGTGAATTAACCATCTTACCTAAAAAGAACTTCAACTTTTTGCTTTGGCCTTTACAGGCAGACAATTTTTCTAGCTTGAGATTCTCTTCCAACTGATACAATAAATGCAGCCACTGCCAGTTTATCTCGATTTACTCTGGCACCAGGCAGCTCTTCTCCCTTCCTGATGTTCACCCCTAAACTACTTACAGGCAACAGCCTAAAACATCCAGCCAGCCCTTAAAGTGAGACTTGGGCACTGATTTTTGTGTACAAGACAAGCATAATTTCTGCATATAGGACTATCACCCTGCTACCATGATTAAAAGCAGGAGAATAGCAAAATATGAACTCCAGAGCCCTAACAAATCTCATGAAATTTGTGAATCACAACAGCAAACAGGTCTCACTCAGACCCCCATGGACAGCGTTGGCAAAGGCTGACACAAGGGCAGTAGTTCCAAGTGCTAAATGGATAAAGTGACATCCCCAGCAGAATTTCTCTTCATTCATTATCAGTGCATTTTTAGAGTCACCACATAACCCTGCCCACCCTTCCCCACAGGGATATGGGTATCAAGTCATTCATCAGCAGAATATTGTCACATTTTACAATATCACCCTTAAGTACATGAGCTCTCAACAGGACAGCGCTGGAGGTTATTGATTTTGAACCACTGACACAGCAGACAGCATCCCCTCAGCAGGAGAGATGCCCAAGGTCAAATGCCTTCTTAAAATACACATTTGGCCACAGGAGTTTCATTAGGTCCAATAAACCATCAGGTATTGAACTGGTGGCATTATTTATAAATAATCAGCCTGTGCAGTGCTGACCCCCTTTTTATTTAATGAAATTTGCTTCCTCTTGTCAGTGTCAGGTATTTTGAGTCAGCAAAACACTGTGACCTCCCCTACACTAAAAATGAAACTGTGTATGAAGACTGTCATAAAAGCCCAACACCAGCTCCCGGAAATAGCATGTATCTATTTAGGTAATACAAACAAGATGTCAAGTCTTTAAGAGCGTGAGCTGTTGAAGCAAGCACCAAACCCTCCCTAGACATTTGCACACCACAGATAGGGAGTGAGGGAGCTCTTTCATTCAGCTTTCATTAAATAAATAATATATTATACACTAGCAAAATTTGTGTTATTGCAGCAGTGAACACAACTCATTCTGAATTAAGACATCCAGGAATTAAAGCGCTCGCTCTCCATGCATTTCCTAAAGGGAAAGAATTTTTTAAAGACAGGATTTCTTGTAGAAGAGCTGTGATGTCCCACAGCACTGTGGGCCCAGCCAGGTCAGGGCTGGGCCTCAACAAAGCCGCCCTTCTCAGAGGTCCAGTGCAGGACCAACATCCTGCTGTGTTCAAGCCCCCACACTCCATTAGTTCAGCATTGCTTCCTCCTCCTTAGTCCAGAACTGGCAGGAGCTTTATCCACCACAGGCTGGCAAAATCCCATTTTGAGTTAATGGTCCTTTATTGTCCAATGGAATGTCTTTACTTCTACTCTTCATACCACAATGGCAGAAGCAGGGATCCCTTTTCCTCTTTCTGAGGTAGTTTGGTCACTTGACCTTTAAATTCTTTTGCACCATCCATAAGGCAGGTGGGGAATCACACCATAAAAATCCAGGAAACATAAGCTCATCCCTTCAGGCCATTCCATATTTAGTAGTTCCCTGGTGTGCTGCTATGTTTCTAATTGCGGTTGTTGGAATACATGCAGGAGAGGGAGCTGCTGTTTTACAGAAGAACAGCCCTTCCTACCCAGGTGTGAAGTGTGGGATGTCAGCTGACCCAGAGCAGGAGATGCCAGAGTCAAACACAGCACCCAGAATGTTCTTCCCCTAAAGTCCAGACTTGCTGTACTTGCCCTGGAAGCTGCCTGGGTTTGTTTCCATGCACACCCCCCATTCTCACAGCAAGGGGTGCATTCCTAGTGTGTGTGTGTGTGTACACATTTATAGTCACTACAATGCATGGGGACATTCTGATTTGCAAGTGAGCAGCGTTCAGTGACACCACACTGTAACGAATATGGAGAGATAAGGAGTTATTACAAGGCAGGATTAAAACCCTTCAGTTGATCTGTATTGATTTTACTTTTGCCATACTGCCTGCCTGATCATACATCTTCCCCTTCCCATCCCGCTGCTGGGCAGGAGGGGGCACAGCTCAGCTAAGCCTGTACTCTGGCATATATCCATGGAGCAGAGGAAAAGCCACCGGCATCCTTGAGTGGTTACAAATTACAGACCTCTCACCAGGGGACCAGGCTGGAGCCAGGATCCAGCTTTTAGCATGCCAAAGCCAAGTACAGCTAAATTACACTCTCAGCTGCTCTGCCAAACAGCCGCTGTGGCAGACACAGGTCCATGCCAGGGGCCACTGTGGGCATCCACCCATAGCACCCCAGGCACCAGGCATGGAAGGGCCAAACTGCTCCCTGGCTGTCACACTGGGCTCAGGTTTAGCCCTGTCCACGTGTAGCAACCAAAAAGCCCTCTGGAAAAGGCAGACAGGAGTTGCACAGTGGGAGCGCTAAGAGAGAGCTCCCACACCTACACACTCAGCAGCCACAGGTGCTGCAGTGCTGCCATGCCAGCACAGAACTCCCTTTCTTTCCAGCCCAGATTGACCCAGGAGCAACTGCTATGTGACCAAACAGTTCCCAACCCTCCCTGCTGACCAGAAAGCAGCAGATTATCAGACAGCAGGAATTATTTTCAACCTTGTTAGCATTTGCCAAGCATCATTTCAACCCTAACATTATAGGTGTTTAATAGGGCCATACTGAAAGTCTTTGAACCTTGCAATCAATACAGCTGAGCCGCTGCACAAAATTTACAATTGATCTGTGTTTCACTTCATTAAATGTTAGTTTTACAAGCTTTGAAGATAGGCCCACTTAAAATTGTTTAACAACCTGTGGCTGCATCATCAGCTCTAAATGGCCACACAGCACAAACTGAAGGCTAACCCCACTGGTCAGTGATTTCTTGCCCTACAACAGTACCAAACTCACTTTTAAAACCTGTAACATGTTCAACAACATTTCTTTAGGTTCAAAACATGCTGACACAACCACTTAGAGAAAGCACAGATAATAAAACTGAAACCCTAGGCCCACCTTCTTTGAACACCCATCTCAGATGCGGCTGAGCTGCCCACCCTACAGGCTCCAAAGAGGGACTCTTGAAAATTCTTCAAATACTAATTTTTTTTAACATACCAGCTCCCCTGGAGCAAGCAGGCACATGCTGTTAGTCACTTGGAGACCATACAACCCTCAGGTGGACTAAGCCATACAGATTTGCAGCGATAATAACGTGCACACCCAGCAAATTAATCATCAACTCTGCTTTCTGGTTTCTCTTCCTTGATTCACTGAGTTAAGAGTGAAACACAAAATCTTGATTCCTGCTACACCAGGACGACTGAGAGGATCTATCAAGCCTTTACTACATAGGCAACTCTCTGCATGGGATAAA
This sequence comes from Peucedramus taeniatus, assembly GCA_013400575.1. Lineage (NCBI taxonomy): Eukaryota > Metazoa > Chordata > Aves > Passeriformes > Fringillidae > Peucedramus > Peucedramus taeniatus. The sequence goes on from WBNO01004517.1 coordinate 410,881, forward strand.
TTATGAGGTCTGATAGCAAACCATCACTCTGCTACCACTACTAACACACATTGTTACTTATCTTCTAGACAAGTGTAATATTTTAGTGCAAATGGGTCTATGTACTAGTATTTCCTCATTTCTATGGCCTTGCCTCACCAGCCTCTATATTTTCACTTCCACAGCCAACAGCTAGTAATGGAGAAAAATACTGTACATTCATTACAGGTGAAAACAAAAAAAAATTTCCACATCCATTATTTCTTTATGCTCTGGTTAAAGGTTATGCTTTCCTCTTCATTCCTGTCTCCTGCTATTTATTAAGCCCTTTGCCAGGGTAATTCTTAGAGTAGGTAAAATTCTATTTACAGGAACAACTGATATACTGTACAAACCACCAGATAAGAATCAGCATTCTTGAAAATGAAAACATATATATATACACACACACACATCTTTAAAGCATATCAGTAGCTGAGGAACTTTGTCACTTACCATGTGCAGACAGGCTGGGGCCTCCTTGCTTCTCCTGCCATCCGGAGCTGCTTCTAGAAATGCTGCTCAGCTCCTTTGCAAATGGCTACTCATGGCTGCTTGCGCCAAGGGCTGCCGTGACAGTCCTGCCCCATGCCTGGGTGCACTGTTCCCCTTCAGAGGCAGCACTCCTGTTCAGCAATGGGGGGCTCAGGGAACCAGGCCACATTTACAGCCCAAAAAAAAAGAAGCTTCCCCATTCACCAGGCAAATAATTGGACATGGCAAAAGCACAGAAAACATTTTTGCATTGGTGTTCCACGTGGCAGACCAAAATCTCCCAGATGCCACTACTGAGGTGTTACACTTCAGCAATTACTCATTCCCCTGCCAACAAACGGGAAACCTCTTTTGGCTGCCATGAGCTCCATGGCCAGGAGGGAGACACACATCCAAAAGTTGAGATTTGGTCTCCCCTGCACAGAGTGATCAAAATCACCCGCGCAAACACATCCCAGGGAGGTTCACAGCACCCACTACAGCAAAGGAATTCAGAGAATTCTCCTTTGTGCATTACTTCTCTCCTTCATCCAGGTCTTTGCTTTGGGCCATGCCAGCAAGCAGAGGCTGGGAAGTGGAATGCCGGACTCAGAGCTAAAGCAGCACACAAGGCAATGTTTATTGTCACTGTCCACAGGAGAAATGCTGTTTCTCTGACATTGCTACACAAAACAAACACACTCCTACAGGATAAAAGGAGTGGAGAGCTGCTCCAGCCACAGCCCAGCATGACTTCACAAGGCTCAGCAGCCTCTGCCAACTTGCCTGGCAAAGCCACAAAACCAACTCCAGACCCAAGGCAGGAAAGGAGAAGAACTGAAATCAGCTCTCAGCTGCAAAGTTTTATTCCTCTGAGCATTGACAAAACTCAGATGGTCTTTTTTTCTGAGTGAAGACCATTTTGCACCTGGAAAACTCCAGCTGGGAAGAGAAACCAGAAGGCAAAGGGGAGAAATCTGCTCATGCAAGCACTTTGCTTTGCAAACAGAGCTGTACCCCTCTAATCAGTAGCAAATGTTCCTGTGCACAGCAGGAACATGTGCAAAGCAAACCTGTCTCTCAAAGACGTTAAGGCATTTCTTCACATCAATAAATATTTCACATTGATGTAAACAAAAAGCCATAACAGACACCTGTTGTAAGGTTTAAAATTGAGGGAAAATGTGCTAACAAAAATGGTGCTAATAAAGCTGTTTGGGATCTACCTTTCTTTTCTGAAATTATTAGGACTTGGGCTGAAGTCAGCAGTAGATTAGAGGGACTTTTCCTCAGGAGCAGAGTTCAAACAGCAGGATTTTTCTGAGGGATGCTCCCAAGCAAAGGCCACCAAGCATTCCCAGATGCCTTTCAGTAGTACAACTGCAAATAACACCACATACTAACATATACACTAAGGTAAGACCAAATAAAATTATCCTGTTTTTCAGGCCCAGGCTCCACACACCCGGAGTAAACCCCATACAGAGTTACCCCTCTCTACCAACTTGCAAGGTGAAATTAAATTTTAAACCTTTTAATCACTACATGTGACAATTTCCATGTAATTTACCCTCTTCTTGGGAAATTGCAACAGACACACCAAAACAAGAATAGAAAATGCACTGTTCTGAGGTAATTTTCCAGACATTTATACCCATGAAATCCCAGTTAACAGAACTGTGTCCGTAAAGCAGCAATAGAAACACGAAGGGATTTGGACCTTTTTTGAAAAGTGAATATATGGTAAACCAGCATTAATTTTCTGGTGGGTTGGAATATTGTATGGATCACTCAAGTAATTGAAAACAGAATAAAAACTTGGGTTTGTGCACAGTTATAGTTCAGCACTGCAGTCATTTTTGCTGCTGTTTGGACATCTTTATGTATCTGAAAAGAATGAAAACTCACAGGACACATCTGAGCAAAGAGTTACTTTGGTTACACAGCTCTCTTCTAATATTATCCATCAATTCACATAATTTCAGCTCCTCTTGTTCAGGTCACTGGAATTCTGAGGCTAGTAATATGCAAAATAGGAACTAAAAATGTGGTTAATAGGCAGTTTAGACCAAAACCTTTTTGGGAGCATATTTAATTAATCATAGGGAAGAAAATGAAAAAATTCTGCCTAATATTTCCTCCCCAACCAAACAAATAGCACTGGATAATTAGACTAAACAGCTTTCCCTCTTCCAATCACTCTGATTTATAGAGTGTTTATGTATCTTCTATGATGACAGAAAACTAAAATGCAGCAAATATAACTTAGAACCCATTTTTTATAACATGCATCCAGAAGGTTTTCCTATGACATCAATAGTTCCTGAGTTACCCACAGGTACAGGTAGAGGCACAATTTATTTATGTAGATTCCATCCAGCCCAAAAAAAGTTCTCTCCCTCTATGTCACAAAGGACTGGAAATCTCCAAATTTCACTTTTTTTTTTTCTTTTTTTTTCTTTTTTTTTTTTTTAATTTTTCCCCTCCAGACTCTCCCAGATCAGTATTTTCTGTACCTGTGCTGAGGGTGAAGGCCAGGTCCTGTGAGGGGAGAATGGGGCCGTGAGCGAAGATAGCGGAGACAGGGCTGTGAGGGGAGAGAGGGGAGAATTGGGGTCATGAGGGGAAAATTCAGCTGTGAGGAGTGAGAGAGAGTAGTTATGAGGGGAGAATGGGGCTGTGAGGGGGGAAAAAGGGGAGGTGCAAGGGGAGATGGTGGAGATGGGGCTGTGAGGGGAGAGAGTTGTGAGGGGAGAATGGGGCCATGAGGGAAAATGGCAGAGATGGGGCTGTGCAGGGAGAATGGGGCTGTGTGGGGAGAGAGGGGAGTGAGAGGGGAGAATGGGGCCATGAGGGGAGAGAAGCGGGGAGGTGTGAGGGGAGATGGTGGAGATGGGGCTCTGAGGGGAGAGAGAGGAGTTGTGAGGGGAAAGAGGGGAGTGAGAGGAGAGTTATAGGGAGAATGAGGCTGTTGAGGGGAAAATGGGACTGTGAGGAGACAGAACGGGGCCGTGAGAAGAGAGTGTGGAAGATGGGGCTGTGAGGGAGATTATGAGGGAAAATGGTGCCATGAGGAGAGAGAGAGGAGAGCCGTGAGGTAAGACGGGAGTTGGGAGGGGAGATGAGGCTCTGATGGGCTCTGAGGGAGTGTGTGAGAGGGTGCTGTTCCCGCCGTCCCGGCTGCATCAGGTGAAAAATCCCACTGCAAAAACCAGCTCCGGGGAGCTGAAGGGACAGAGACACCCCCATCAATCCCTGCCCTGATCCCAGCAAGCGGATCCTGAGACACAGCAGGACCAAGCCCTCGGTGCCTTCCTCAACCAGGCGAAGACATTTCCGACTGAGATCTCAGCGTCAATTAATTAATCGAGATCCAAGATAAAACCTTATCAGCGCCAGTCTGGGCACGGATCACTGGCTGCCTCTTCTCTCTATTGTTCCTTTTTCCTGCTAAGGTAGGGATATTAGCGGGAGAAAAGTCAAGCCCACTGTCACATGGAATCTTCTGAGAAAAGAGAAGGCAGCTTCAAAAGAGTCGAGGGAAGCAGTTGGGAAAGCCTCAAGTTGTCTATTTTTCATTTATTTGCTTTTTTTTTTAACCAACTGCTCATTTTTACACCTGAAAATGCCTCTGAAGTGCCTTTAGAACAGCACATTTATTGCTCTCTGCTGGCACATACCTGCCTTTCCATCAGCGCTCGCAGAAACATTTTCCTGGACACAGTAAAGTTATTACTTAACATAAGCATATATGGATTATGGATGCTCTGTATGGATATTCCTGCACTTTCCATTCTGTCAGGGTACCAACACAACTTCTTCCCTGCCTCTTTGGCTTTGTTTGTCCATGGCTACAAATGCAGATAAGCTGCTCCAAGACAACCCACATGCATGTGCTGGAACAGCACAGGAGGAAACTGAACCTTCCAGTTCATGTTTAGTAGCATAAAGTGAAAGTACCCAAGCAACACATCCAACCCCCAAAATACTCAGTGCAAAACTCTGAAATCTCTAGTGAGAAGCCAAAGAGATGCTGCAAAATGGCCACAACAGGCTTAAAAACAAAAACCAAAAGGAAGCGTGAAAATCATGCCAGAAAGGAAAAAAAAAATAAAAAAGCCCCCACAGGTTTAGCATTAGAACATACAAAAATGCTCGTAAGGAAGGCTTTAAAATGAGTTTCATAATTTGTTGTGATTGAAGAAAAGGCCTTGTTCATGACATCATTCATCTTGTATTCATTACCTAATTGTATGCATATGTTGGGGTTCCAGCCTGAAGCAATGGGTTAATTCTCCAATTATTTCACAGGATTAGAACTACTTTTTTTTTTTTCCCCCTCAGGAAATGTAGTGTGATTGTGAAACCCATCAAGACATGCTATTTCGTAATTAATTCTAAATAAAAAGTGAATTCTCTCCTTTGTCTAAATAGTTTGCTTTGGCTCAGCTAGGAGCAGCAATTAGCAGGACAGCCTCCCTGAACACATTTGATCTGCTACAGGGTTTCCTGCTGTGGATCAGAGGAACAAACCTGATTTTACACCATCCATGGGGTTTATGTATGCTGGATGTGCTGTAATTAAAATGATCTTTTTTTTTCCTCAAAGGGCTTTGTTTATCTGCTTGTGCTTTCTCACAGAGAGGCATTCACATACCTAATTTAGCACTTCTGTTGATTTACACTTCTGCTCTTTACCAGCTCCCTTTGTAGCATTCATTGTTTGTAGTTTGGTGCAGAAACTGGGACCTGTTGTCACTGGTGTTATAGGTCTGTTTTATTAGCAGGAGTAGAGGAACAGTTCCCATGGAAACATTTCCATGTTTCATGGTGTGCTTTTCCTGGGATTCTCAAGGTTGGGTAGGGTGGGCTCTGGGCCTTCTTAATGGGAGCATGCAACACTCTGTGGAGACTTCCCCTTCAGCAGGGGGAGGAAAAAACTGTATTTTTAAATTGTGTATTTCCTCTCTTATGAAGTCTAATACCTGTGAAAACAGAGCAGCCCCACACCATTGATTGATCTTCAGGCCAATCCCACCACTCTGACAACAAACCAGATCCTATTTGGAAAGGTCATCTCCAACCCCAAGAGAACATTTTCCTTTCATTCTAACTTTTACACTGAAGCTATGAGTGAAGCTGGAGTTTAACAGGGCTCAGCACACTGGCCTGAGCCAGAATGGTCCTCCCTGTGTCACACCAGCAACTTTCCAAGCTTCTTGGAAAAAAAAATCCCAAACATACCATCAAACCCCTCCTGCTCCACAGTGGAAGTGTTCAGGCCTGAGAACACAACTGCTCACAAGCCAGTCTGTGCCCCTGGCATTTACCAAGAGTGATGATAAAAAGAAAATGAAGTCACCTGTGAAAGGATTAAACCACCTTTTCCCTCCCTCAGTGCTTGCCACACACAGGTGAGCTCATTGCAAATAGGTTGCCCCACCTAAACACAGCAGGAGCCTGGATCCTGGCAGGGCAGATGCCCATCCCCCCTCCCTTTCTACTCTTTATTTCCAGAAGCTGGCAATGGGCTCTCAGTGTTATTTTTTCCTTTTTTTTTTTTTTTTTTTTTTTTTTTTTTTTTTTTTTTTCTGCAGACTTAGAAATATTTTTTTTAAATCTACTTCAACCTATACACAGCAGTGGGGGGCAAAAAAATCCAAAGAAACTTCAAACTTCAGGGCCACAGCCAGTGCTTTGAAGAGATCATTATAACAAGTTCTTATTTAAGAGGAGAGTAATTGTCATGTTCTAACAAACACATTAAATAATTCAGTATTATTATTTTGGCAGTTCTTTGTGAACCAGGTGTTTAGGAAGCAGTTTCAGACAGAAGCATGTGATGCAGTCCCTGGGGTCCTTCCTCACAAGCTGGTAGCATGAGGAGAGCCACTAATGCTTGGACTAGGCGGGAGCTCCCCAGAGCCTGACTCCAGAAAAGCCCTCATATCAATATCACAGGACACTTTGGTTTTATTTATTTCTCATCATCCCCATCAATATTTCTCACTTTTAGAATTACTCACATGGAACTGTCTGAGCTTTAACAGTTAAGAAAGATTCAAGTAAGGTTTCTGTCTCTGGTTTATGTTGTCTTAAGCTTTTAAAACACAGTCATATTTTTATTTATGTAAGAGTATTCAAAAGCTCATTTTCCTTCATGCTACCATTGTTGTGTTGCTTGACCCCTACCAATCCCATATAGTCTTGCTAAGCCTTCCCTTCCTCTGACCTTCCACACATTGAAAATCTCAACCATGCCATCCTATTTCTGGGATTTAAAAAAAAAACAAGCAGGAGGAGTCTGGAGCCACCAAGCATGAGGGGAAGGAGCTTTTGCTTTAAGAAAAGAGTGATTCCAAGCAAGATGATTTGCTCATTCCTCCTTTGGCAGTTTCCCTTCCCCCTCACTCCCAGTATTGCATACATCAGGACCTGAGTTGCCAGCTCTGGCAAACACCACCTCACAATCCACTCCTGCATGTGCTAGAAAGTACCATAACCACAAAGCAGCCCAGCAAATCCCTGTTTGCTGCTTGATTAATTAATGCAGAGGCATTCCAGGCAGAGCTGTTCTTACCTTGGGGATCTTGGACAACCAAAGTTGCGGTTTGGTGCTGGTTTGGAGACATTCATGGCTGGTTCACCTGAGCCTGGAAAACACACGTGTGGAGATAGACAGAGATTTTGGCATTCCATACCCAAGAGCTGCATTTGCTGGCCCATTCTGCTCAAAATAAAAGACAGTCTCAACAAGACTTTTTTCCACTTAAAAGTGGGGAGGAAAAAATGGCTGAGCTGTTTTCTTCTGTATCAAAGTGGTGAATCAGCATAGAGAGACTTATTTCAAAAACGTTTTGGGGAATTAAACAAACCAGTGCCCTGGCATGGCTGGTATTTGTTGGGGAGGCAACACAGAGAGCCTGGAGAGCATTTGGTGTTTGAGAGGTTTGGGCAGCAGAAAAGAGCACTGGGCCAGGCACTATCCCCAGGCCACAGAGGCTATGTGGGCTAGCTCTGCTCAAAACATTACAAAGGGCACTCTGGCTTCATGCCACATTCATAAACACGTCCATCAACTGCAGCCTTTGGGGAACAGGCTCTACCGAAACCAGTCACATGCTGAAAACAAAGTGCCATTCTTTACCTTCTAACCCTTCAGCAAAGCAGTTTTCCTGCAGTACAGAAGGTAAAATCCACTCCATACATCCACTACACAAATGCTATTTAAAATTCACTTGCACAACGAATTTATAGTTCATTCAGGCTCAGCTCAGATCCTGGGAAAGGCCCCATAACAACATGTCCAAATCTTCAAGCAAAGCAGAATTCTGCTAAAAACAACTGCACAAAGAGTCCACAAGGCTTGGCACAGTTGCATTTCACTGAAAAAGGCTTAACCACGGGGCAGGGAGCAAGATAGAGGAACTGAAGGTCGCCAAGTACTACAGCAATTTTGATTCATTAGCACAGAGGCATTTCAGTAGGCTACAGACTCTCTCAAGAGCACTGACCTCCTTCTCCACACACTGCCCACTTTCTCTTCTTAGGAAGGTGCATTTTAAGGAGTTCCCACGGGATTTATTAGATTAAAGATATTGATTGTACTAAGTATCTCTTTTCTCCAGAAAATTTAGTGAAAGTTCTCTGCTCTGCAGTAAGAGCCAGCCCTTTCCCCTGGCCCACACAAGCCCATCCTGGGACAGGGATGCGGTGACACATGAGGCCACCAACACACTATAGGACACTGCCAGCCACACCAGCACCCCTTACCTGAACAAGAAGACTCCAGGAGCTCCACATTCTCCTGTCCACACCTCAAGACTGCTCTCTGAGGAGAGCAGGATGAAAGAACCAGCACAACTGTCCTGGGGCTGCAAACACAGCACAGCTGAGGACTGAACGAGTTGCACCTGGTCACAGCCCCCTGCACAATTACCCACAGCTATTCCTTGTTGAACAGAAAACAGAGAAGCAACTTCACATTGCTGCGATTTTTTAAAGACACCTGGCACAAAAATGAAGAAAAATGCATAGTGTGCTGCTAATTTCTCAACTAAGCAGGAAATATTTTCAATGGTTCCTGCCTGTAAGCCCAAGCAGCTCAGAGCTTCAGTCAGTAAAGGAGAGCAAACAAGGGTGGGATTCTATAATTTATTACCGTTGCTAAGATGAACACAATACTTGATACCCCATCGTATGCAGAACTGTAAAAAAATAGTTTTAATACAGTATCAAAATTTACACAAGTGTAGTGTCAAAAGACCAGTGTCCTTCGCTTGGCCTCTGCACATCCAGAGTGCAGGCACAAGTACAGGTGTTACAGCTGTTCATACATACAGAGAGATAGGAATACAACAATTGAAATTGAACTCTGCAAACAATATAGGAGAGAAAACAACTTGGGAAGAGAACAGATAGATGTCTGGGCTGGGGGTTATATCAGAAACCACGCAGGAGGGCAATGGTTCAAAACAGAAGGCTGGATTCTGCATTTCCAACTCAAGGAGAAGCAGAGAATGCGAGTTTTGCCCAAGAAAGCAACACTGGATCAGAGGCCTTACATTGAATGGTACCAAGTGAAAATAACAACAAAATCTAACAGAATTACTGCTGCAAAATAACACACTTTTTCTGAAGACAGATAGCAGATTTACATCATACTCCTATATAACAAAAGATTGTACAGCAACCAAGCTACATTTCACTGCAAATAGCCCACAGATACAGTCCAAGCTCAGAAAAACAGAGGTTCTGACTTTGGCTCAAATCTTAGTAACCAAGAACATACCAGAAACCCAGGAATTGTTGCATTCCTATTTTTTTAAAATTAATTTTTTATTAGTCTTTTTGATACTCAGCTATGGTAAAAAGTTAAGCAACAGCATTCAGTCACAAGCCTGTTGCACATTCATACATGAAACTATCATTGCTTTAAGATATACACAAAATATCTATTGTTGTAATTCAATACACACAACTAGGATCATACACAGAGATAAAAATAAACTAAGCACATCTAGGGTGCCGTCTGGTCAAATTTCAGGCAATCTGAACAAGAGCTTTCTGCCTCATAATAATGAAAGACATGCTCTGAGGATAATAAAACCTTTTTCTTTGAAAGAACGCTACAGTGGCAAGAAAAGCTTTTTTTATAATGCAGTGCAATCTTTTAGATCTTTGTAGGCTCTTGTTAAACAAACCAGCATGTCTCTAAATTAAACAGTAGAAATTAGCATCCTGACAATTGGAAAATAATTTCCAAAATAAATTCTAATGGAAATCCTGACTTGAGAATTGTATTAATGATGCCTAAGTATTCTGTGCATTAAAGGGCCGCTCATTAAACACCTTACACCTCTTCAGAAGATGTGCATCAAAGTGAATCAAAAAGAAAGCTATCTTGACTTTCATTTAGAAAGAAATTGTGGATCACTACAAGTACTGTAGTTATGCTACACTACCGGCTGGTTAGGACTTTATGGTCTTTTAGCACCTCTAAAGGCAGGTATTCTACCAAAGCAAAAAAATCACCTGGAAATTGCCTAAGCACCATTAACGGATCCTTTACAGACTGAAGTGTGAGTTACTAAGAAGCGACTTTCTCAAACCTGCGGAGACCAAAGGCACAGTTTATCAGTGTCTCTCCAGTCTGCTGAAAAACCTCTCTTAAATCCAGTGGAAAACTCATTCAGACCTATCAGAGATTCACTGTAACTAACCAAAATAAAACTTATTTCATGTAACGCCTGCAGAATCCCAAATATCTATTGGTTAGGATGGCAATACCTCAGTGCTTCTAAGGGTGGAGTGTTGCAGTGAGGGTGCAGAGCTTCATTAGCTGGGATATTGGAACAGCAGGACTGGGGGACACTGCCACACGGCTCTCCGGCAGACCCCTGTGCAGAATGTCCCCCCTTTCCAGCAGTCTCTTGCAGTGCAGACCCCCCCGTCGTCAGCTGGGAATTGCAGCGGACACAGGCGGTGCTTCCCCTCTCCCGGGCAGTTCAGACCGTGCTCTTCAGAGAGAGGATGTGATCAGGGCCTCTTACATAGGTCCTTTGTACTGATTTCCTGACAAGTGTTGTCTAATTCCAGGGCACGACCCTGCAGCATCTCCAAGTTTCCTCCACACAACCTAGAGGGAGGGATGGAAAGAGAGCTCATTATTCCCAGTTAAGGAGCACTGGTGTTCCTATGGACATGCATCTGGAATGCCACAGCTCGGAACACACACCATGCAGCACAGCTAGGACACAGGGCAGGGACACACAGCAGGAGCAGAGACTGTCTCTCAAGGGACACAACATTCCTTTTGAACACAGAAAGCACATGCTGCCAGGTAAAAATGATTAAAAACAGGGACACATGAACTGGCACGTGCATCACTGGAATATTTTATGTTCCACACACAAGACTGAGGGTGTTTGCAGACCTCAACAGAAACTCTGTTCAACTATTTCCCCAATCACATCTCTTGCAGAATGTGATTCAGAAGCACAGAGATCCATCCAGAGGTGTCTAAACGTCTCCAGTTTAAAAACCACAGAGCAGTTCTCTATTTCAAAGGGTTCACTTGTTCTCTTAAAATCAAGCAAGGCATTAGAAGTGTTTACTCCACTAGTTCTTCCTTGAGGTCAGAGGAGTTGTGCCTGCACTCACTGTGCTACACTTTGCTTGACACCCATGTTACAATACTGGAATTAAAAAGGCAGGAAAGTATTTTTTAATGATTTATAGAAAGGTTGATGGACTATGAGCCTAAGAACAGTAGCTTGTGTCATGTCTCCAGGCCTCTCAGGGACCACTAGAGTCAAAAATGGTGATTCCTATCAATTGTATTGCAATTTCAGATTATTTTTTTGTAACTGCTACTAAATCACCCACTAATCTCCAGGCCACCAGCAATATGACTGTCAAGAAAAGTAAAAGCTGTTTTCCATTGTCATCATTCATTATTTTTATTTTACCAGTGCCTAAAGTCCAGCAGTGAACAGACTCTGCATTAGCTGGCACTGAATAAAGAAAAAGGAGGTGGATCCTGGGAAGCTGACATCCTAAAAAGGTAGTTCCTATAGCTGATGAGCAAAGGCAGAACAAACCCAAGGTCCTACCATAATTCTGTGCAAGAGATGGGAAAATAACCCAGTTTTCTGAGTCTTTGCTGAAGAAAACCTGAGTGTAAGCATGAAAACCAGAAACACTTCAGACTGGAAGCAACATGGCTAAAGTGCTAAAGCACAGGGCCAAATAAAGCCAAGTCTTTAAAGCGAACTGTCTTTACTTCCAATGGGCGGGGATGACCCAAACCCTGCAAACTTGCCATATGACCAAAATCTTGCAGCCAGAAATCCCAAGTCACCATCATAAAAAATGTGTGTGATTTAAGCACATTTGCTGGGCAGTGAAACACTGCAATGGTGAGAGCATGAAAAATGGGAGTTCAGTGACACCTCCCAAATTGGGTGTCTGTGGCACAGCCAGGCTTGATCAGACTATTCTTTCCAACCTCTGGCTCCTGATTTTCCTAACTTAATACTAGCAAAGAGGAACATCTCCTGGACAGCTTTTGTGAGAAGGCACATTGCACCTACCCATGACTTTCAACAATTTTTCTTAATAAATTTAAGACAATATTTACCATGCAGCTAATGCTGACACAGTAATAAACTAGGGGGTGACCCTTCCCAAAGTCCCTTATCCCAGCTGAATGAGTGACCCCTGATGGGAAGGGACAAATCCATACAAGAGAGCCCATGTCCTAAGCACAAGTGACAAGCTGGGGTCAAAATGTCACTCAAAATAATTCCAAATTTCAGCAGAAACCTCAGCTAAAGGACAGCTGTGAGGCTCACGATGCAGCCATGGAGATTCCTTTTTAGCTTACTTCCAACACAGCAGAATGCCAGGATGCAGGAATGTTCCTGGAAGCCAGGCAGGAACCTGCACCCAACTGCAGGTGAGAGCCATTACATCTGCTGGCTGCAGCAGCATTCCAGCCCTGTGGGACTCCATGAGCAGCAGGAAATACCCCAGGAAATCTCAGCTCCCTGAGCCCTCCTGCCCAGCTACACCCCTAATCCGAGCTGGTGTATCCCACCTTCCCTTGGCCTCCCTTCCCAAGTGAACTGCAAATAAAACTTCCCAGTAACCTGAGAAAAATCATTAATAACACCCCTCCAGACATGCCTGTGCTTTGGAATTACCCCCATGCTCACTAATACACCATGAACTACCTCTAAACCTGCTGCCACATGGCTACATTGTCAAAAGGCACTAAAAGCTTATAAATACAGAGCAAAACCATTCCCAAATACACTGTTAATGAGGAGCCACCAACTCCATATGCACGTCCTGAGGAGAGAATTCCCACTTCCATTATCTTAATAAAATACCAGCACTATCATATACCACCACAAAATTCCTACAGCATGAATTACACATCCATATTTGCATTTTGCAATATTTTGGTACCAGATTGCATTTTGGTACCAGTCAATACCACGCATCAAAATTCTGGAGCTCAAAGTGAAACTTGTCATCGTTCCACTGTTTTCACAGGCAAAACGATGCCATGGCAAATGTTTCCTGTGAAACACCCACAGTGCATCAGGCTGCAGCTAAACACTGAGTTACAGCCTGGCAGGAACTGCAAGGAGAATGCAAAAGAAAAGAAACATTATAATTAGTTCATCACAAATCCCCTATGCTTTTAACGTGGACTGGGTGGGTGTAAGAGAAGACAAAACCAGAAAGGAAATAACCTACCATTTAAAAAGTATAATAATGTATCAATAGTCAAATCAGGCGCAGATTATAAGAGTCAGAGGAAAAGACAGTATTTCAATGCCAGCAGCAGAGCTTTAAATGGCTGGGGAACAAAGGGACAAGGTGGGATACAAGTATATATATTTGAGATTTACACAAATGAAGTGATAATGTCAAACTGAGCATTTTAGAAGTGGCATTACTTACATCACAAGAATTTTAATGGCTTAGTATTTAATATGCATAACTTACAAACTGGGGTTTTATCCATAAATTGTGAAGGAATATCATAGGCAGAAAAATACAAGAGGGCCATTGTTCAGGTGGGGAAACTGAGGCTGTCAGGCTTCATCACACTTGCCAAGTTTTATTCTTATGAAGGATAAATTCAGGTCAGCTGAATCATACAGTACTTTATCCCAGATATATTATACACAGATTTTTCTGACCAATACTAACCCACATGTTAACACTACAGTGTTCCTAGTGAAACAGTAAGTGCATTACAGAAACAGTAATTGACTTAATTTCCATATAAAATCTTCAAGGGCATATTGTCAGCATTTAAACAAAGATGACTCTGCATCTTCAGGTGTTTCCAGGCTCAATATGGAATATAAAATTAAACACCTTAAACTTACCCCGCACATTTTCCCAGCTGTCTCAGTGCAAAGCAAATCTTTGTGGAGCACCACAAGCAGTTTGGTCAGATACAAGTGGCCCAGGCATAGGGACAGACACTTCCGGAAGTGGCAACTTCTTCTACCAACCATCCTGCCCGGTGGAGCAGGTCATGGAACAGCCTAAGCCAACAGGCTGCATGGCAAAGCTCTGATCCTGTTCCCCACTTCCTCCACCAGAAGGAGAGTACAGGCAATGGTTTAAATTTTTTTTCATTTTTTTCAAAGCCAGGAAGACAACAGCACTATTTTAACAACTCTGTCCTCTGTTTTCTAATGGAAATGTTCCTTTAAAACACATTCCTGCTATTTAGATTTCTTGCCGTGCACGAGCGGTTGCACTAACAATGAGATTTTATAACAGAGACTATTTCTTTGTTGGAGGAATTCCAAGTTGCCAAATTTGTACAGAAAAGCAGGCTCCTGGTGCTGGCTGATTCTTCCTCTTGCACCTGATCCTGAAGAGTGTGCATTCCCCAGAAAGGTGGGACCAAAGCCATGTGTCCACCCTGGGAAACAGCAGGGTCTGCTCCCCAACTGGGGATGGGGAAGTCGGGCAGTCTGTGAGTTGACAGCTCACTCTCTATTTGGATACAACACTTCATTTATATCAATTGCTGCAGTACCTCCTAGTGAACTTAAAGCTCAGCTTTCAAATCATGTTGAACTAAACTCTGTGTATTTCTTATCAATCCATTTCAGCAAGCAAAGCATCAGCTGTTCTTCCAATATTTCTCTTACACAGACCAGCTGTTATTACAAGTTGTCATAAGCACCTTGTTAAATGCTCTCTTCAGGGAAGAACCTTTGCCAAGGGGGATTTTAAGAGAACTACAAAAGGCTTTTTTCCATAATGACACATGATCTCTTGATAAAATTACCCAGCATAGTTTTACTTTCTAGGCAGCAGCAGGTGAAATATATGGAAGATACAGAGAGGACCTGGAGCACCCTGAACCAGGCACTCCTCGGGAGCTGGGAACGTTGTACGAGGGTGAGAACTGTGGACTCCACTAGGACTGGGCAGAGTGCTGCTGGCAGGGACGTGGCAGAGGGGACATGCCAGTGAGGGCACCAGGAGAGGGGCTAGGGCACTCTCCACTGCCTCTCCCCTCGGGGTGCCAGGGAAACAGGCAAGGTTGCTGCAGGGAAGTGCTGCTGTGCCCGATGGTTGTGTTACAGGAAGGGATCTGATTGCTGTAATTTGTGCTCGGTTCACTTGCACAAACCTATTTCCTCAGGCTCCACCGAGGAGAAGCCAATGTCACCCGGCCTGAGGGGCAGAGTCACCCTGTGCAGGAACTTGGACGTCCAGATAAGTCAACAGCACTGCTGAGCTCAAAACCAGAGCAAATGTCTGCAGAAGTCCCTTACAGAAAGAGGGCAAACCTCTCCCTCCAAGTATGTCCCTGCAACAGCTGTATAGGTGGAGAATAACACCCAATTAACCTAAAGTAGGTTAGAAATGAGTGAAGCATAGGAGAGGTGTCCAAAGCCCCAGACAACCACGACTGAGCCAGCACTGGGAGAGAGGAATACACAGACCTCACTCTGCTCAGCTCTCTCTCAGTTTTATTCCCCTCCAGAGGAACACGGACACCACTGGTGCCTGCACTGCAGCAGGACAGTGAACTCAGCCATTTGTTTTCTCAAGTCACCCCATAAACCTTGGAATCTTGTAACACTTTCTAAGTTTCTTTAATTGCAACAGTTTTACTGCCGACAGAAGAGAGAACTTGCAACTTTACCCCTCTGATTACTTGTGTCAACTGCTGTGCATCAATGCCACACTGGCCTTTGCAATCCAGCCCTGACTTCAGGGTAAAACACATCTGTTCCCAAGGGAGTTTCAACACTGACCTTGGGATTGTGGTCTTTGCTATTTTTAACACAAATATACTGTGTGCCTTGGCTTTATGTCTGCATTAGTCTTCCTCTCTGCACAGATTACAGGAATCCCTTGTATTCCACTGGAGCACAAACATGCATACTCAATGAAAGACTTCCTTATTCAGCAAAACACCACTTCCAGCCTCAAAGAAAAACTACAAATGTAACATGAAGAGCAGCTACAGCTGGAATCAACACGGCTGAGAGGGCTGGATCCTGCCGAGGAAACACACAGTCCACAGATGCAATGAGTGACAAACAAAAACAACCCCACTCATGACAGTAACATCCCGGTGGTGCCCACGGGGATGTTGCCAGGACAATACACACGTGTTGAGGGACAGACAGGACATTTTGCATGGACTGTACCAGAGGAGCAGCGTTACCTTCAGAGCATTTACCACTGAGTCAGACTGCTGAGAGGCTGAGCCATGTCCACTGATGTTGGCTGGCTCGTTTGCAGAGCAGTGACTCCCCTCCGCCCCTCCTGGCATCCTAATGGCATCCTTCGCAAAAAATTAAACACTATTTAATACACAAAAGGCGTGGTCACTGATTAAAACAGATGTCAGTTATTTACTGCTCTTTTGCGAAAGGCTGAGAAGCACTGAAAGTGTGTGTTACTCCAAAGCCCCCATCTTTCTGGGCCACAGTAACCACGGGCCATTGAAGCAGCGTGGGTGGCACTGCTTAGTGTCACCCAAACGCTCGGGCCCTCAAGGGCGTCTCCATGGAAAATCAAGACATAGTAACAATATTTCTTATGTGTGTACATCGTCTCACAGAAGTGCTACAAAGTTTGGAGAGATAATTTCAACCTCAGCAGAAGGTTTTTAGAAGGTCTAATTTTATCTCCGTAATTCTGGAGGTTGTTCCTTCAACAGAACTCATATTTTTGAAAGTTGCTGCAAGGTTTGCAACATGAGCTGAGTGGCAGCCAACCAGGGAAGGAGTTGGAAGCTCTGGGCTGCCAGCTCCCTCCAGCTCCTCCAGGCAAGGGCATGGCCCCCTTGGCCTGAGAGATGTCAGCTTGTCCCCAGCAGCAACAACCTCAGGGACTTTGTTTTCCCAGTGGACACCTGGAAGGGCTCTTCAGGACACTGCTAAAAAAAATGCAAGCTACCTAAACTCTTCCAGCCCAGTCACCTCCAACTTTGCAGGATGTAAAGCATCTCCTGGAGTGAGGTAACCTGAGCAAGCAGGCGGCTCTGGAGGAGTGCTAAAAATACCCCTGCTGCATCCGTGGGCAGCAATGTGAGCGCTGCAGCCGCAGGGACCGCCCCAGCCCCGCTCTCGAGCTGCTCCCAACCGGCCCTGCTCTTCCCTTTCATTCCTCATGCAGAACTTTGTGCAAAAAAAAATTGAGAAATACAAAGAAGCAAAACGTTTCAAAGACCCGAGGGATGGAAATTTCCTCCCTTGAAGAGTAACAAGCACCATAGGAAAGATTAAGAAATAATGTAGCAGTAATTCCTGCTGGAATGTGTGGGAAATGCATTTCTGGAGGAAAAATAATGACAGTGGAAAGAGTCTCTGATGAGGATCGGTGCCCCATGTGCAGTCATTTGCCCTGCTGAGCAAGCACACAGCACAGTGCAGAGCTTTTGGGAGTGTCTCTAATCTAAACAATAGGAAAGATGAAGGTGGGTGTGGGAGAAAAAGGGCACAGAACGAAGACATGGGGCTGAACTTCACAGATCCAGTCTGCCTGAAAATTCATTGGAAAGTAACCCAGTCCAAAGCAAGTTCCTCATGCTCTTGGGATATGCCAAGGCCACTGTAAGCAATAGTGCAGGCTCAGAGCAGTGCCAAGGGGCAGAGAGAACCCTCCCAGCCACCCAACACATCAACTTGATCCCGACAGTCATCTGGACTGGATCTCACATATTTTTTTAAAAACCCTAAAAAAAAATTAAGTATGTTAAAAAACCACCAAACCCCAGAATGCTGCATATGCTAAACCCAAAGAAAAGGTACATTAAGCCTGAATCTGAAACCTCATTTAATAGACAAACTTGTCCTCCTGCCAGACACTGGATCCATGTAATCCATTTGAGTGGGCACTAATGGATTTCATAACCAGGCTGACAGCAGCAGCACAAACTCTGTGTGTGTGCAGGGCAGCATTCTTCAATCCTCCCTAGCAATGACCAGGAGCAGTTTGCTGTGAGGTATGGAGGGGGTTTAGGACTTATTTTGATTTGGGAAGGATTTATAGATCTGTTAGTGACTGGCCAGACTTAATGCTGTACTTTGAGAAAGGAAATGAAACTTGAAGGAAAGGGGTAATAAAGCAGATTGTAACAAGTCTGGCGTAGGATAAATTCAGTCTGTCAGCTTTGGAGCTTTTACCAGTGAAAGTATTCTGTTTCTTTACTAACTCCAGGGACAGCAAAGATTTTGGTAAGTTTTGTATAGAAAATAGAAATACTGCCATTAAAATGCATAGAAAATGAGTACAGACTACACATGTCCTGAGCACAATAAAATCCAAACCTCCTGCAAGTGGTGCTGCTCTCAGAGTTCAAGCCTTCCTCCAGGCAGTTGTGTTTCACAGCCTCTTCCCTGCCATATGCAGCACATTTTTGTCTCTTTTTGTGAGAATGAGAAACTTGTGAACACAATGCTTCAAGCAGCCAGCACACGTCGGTAGGAGACTGAAAATTAGTATTTCCCCTGTGGACATCCTTTTCCTTCTTCCCTCTGTCCTTGATAAGAGGCATAAGTTTTCTTTTAAAAGTAAGGCAGATTTTGTAGCCCTGAAGGCCCTTTCCCAGCTTATTCCAGGGGATGATGTAGATGCCCAGCCTGAGCATGAGCACTGTGAGCTGGAGACACCCCAGCACTGCTGTTAGGAGTTCCTGAAGCAGGCAAGCAAAGCAGGAGGAAAAGGCACTTTGCCAAAGCAGTGGTGTCTGAGCACACGGGTCCTTGGGGCACAAGGAACTGAGGTCTGCAGAGCCTCTGGCACAGCTGCTGCTTCCCAGGGGGAGCATGGACACAATTTATCTTCCACCAAAACCTGCCCTTGGTGTCTTTGCACTGAGCCCCCTGTCACTGTGTCACTGCTCAGCCCTGAGTACAACTGGATCCTGAGCAGGACTCCGAAGATGGGAAGAGAAATCTGGTCCCTTCCTCCTCTTCCCTAGCTCCACGCAGCACCTGCATCGAGCCACTGGAAGCAGCATTCCCTGTGACAGATCTTTTCATTTCTTATCCAGTAGCAAACTGTGAAAGTGGATCCAAATCAGACAGGAGGGATGAAGTCATAGCTCTGTACTGCTGAAATCTCTATAAACTAAAAATCTGGAGTAATTGTGAACAAACAGCACTGTATAAAATCTGCACCTGAGAAATAATTTACTTTTTTGCTCATCCCACACAACCAGCCTTCCCTATTGGCCCTGGCCAACCCTTGTGCCTAAGCACAGCAGTGTGCACATGGCCTCTGAGTCTACAGGGATCTGTGTGCAGGTCATCCCACTGCAGAGAGCAGGTAAAACCCACACTATATCCTGTGTAAGGCTTCCCACAAGGATCAGAATCCCTGAATGCACAGATCCATTTGCTGCTAGAAGTAAATCTATAAAATAGCTAATGCCAAAATGTGACTGTAATGAATAGAAAGAACAGGAAATCTGACTCAGCCCTGTAATATCACCTAACAAAAAGCCCAGATGAACGGAAATTTAGCATTTCACTCACACTAACTGCAAAATGTAACTACTCTGACCATTTTCCCACAGCGCCAGAGGCAAACCCTGCACTGTACCCTGGTTAGGGTCAGAATAAAGACCCCTGTGTAAAACAGGGTATTCTGTGATGGAAAGAATTAATCATAAGCTTTTCTACTTAAGTCAGAAGAAAGCTTCATTTTTTCAATCTGTACTGTTGAAAAGAACAGTCATGAATGAAAGGCACTGTAGTGCCCAGCCCAGTGTCTAGCTCAGTCCCTAGGAGTCCATGTGCCAGCCCCTCCAGAGGTGCCTGGCATGCAGGGAGAGGCAGGAAGGGAAAAGCAGTCCATGGCTGCCCCAAGGACACTCACAGTCACCTCATCAAAGCTTCCAAGAGAGCAGGATTTTTCTGCCTGCTAGGCACTGCTCTGTTCACTCACCATCCAAGCCCTACCTCATTGTGCAGCCGCCTCTTATCCCAGAGGCAAGTGGTTTACTGGGAAGCAGATCCTTCCTGCTGGGTAGCTGCCATGCCAGTTCAATCACTACCTGTTTTTCAAAGCTTTTTCCCCTGATTTCCCCAGTCCTCAATTTCCCTGTACAGCTCAAAGCAAACACAGACTGTGTTTGTCAGCTTGTTTCAAACAGGCAGGAGAAAGGAAAACCAGAAAGCAATAACTGTAGCATGTTGCACTTCTGGATTAATAGCACACTAAAGAAAACAGTAACATTTTTTTAAGGAACATTCCTGTCAATTAAAATACATAATCTTCAAACACTGCAGTTTTTCACCTGTCCTCAAAGACCTCAGCAGAAACCTGGCCAGGATATTGCTGCCAAAATCCACATACTCTCACAGTGGGTTGGAGGCACTCTCAGATTTTTGAGTGGCCAAAACCATTGCTGGCTTCACCCTCTCAGAAACAGCCATTTCCAGCAGGCCCTTCAGAAAGCTCTTTTCACAATGAACAGGCAAGAGAAGAAGGTTCTGGGCTGTGGCAGTTCCAAACCTTGGAGGCCACACACGTAAAATCTAGAAGATTCTGTAGAGTCTACTAGAAAATCCTGAGGACAAAGTAATTCCAGACTTTTATAGTTATAACTGGAAAAAAACAGTATCTGTCCTCTGAGAACTGCAACTCTCTGTACACCAAGTCTTTCTTGAATTTGTGTCTTGGTAACTTGAAGGTCATGAGCTCTTGTCTTCCAGCCCTCCCCTGTCAAGCACAACCGACACCCTGAGATAAAGAGTCTGCCCAGAACCTCAGCTGCTGGGAACTGGAGCCCTTTATTAATGGCCTATTAATTTACACTAGGGATGGGAGCACATGAAGGAACGTGGTGGGTGGATGCTCTTGATTCACTTTCTTTCAGCAAATATTTGATGACATGATTAAGAAACATCAGTTTGTTCAATGGCTTTTAATTACATTTTGGTTGAAGGATTCTACATGCTAAGGAAGGGAGGAGACAAACACTATGGGAGTGTGAGCGACACAGATTTTAGGAAAAAAACACTAACCAAACAGTTCCCATCTTCTAATTAGATTTATAATTAAAAAATATCATGAAGAGGGAAAATAAAAAACACAGATCTCAGAGAAAGGTTTTTGAAAGATTTGGAAATGGGTTGAAATAAAATGTGATAATCTAATGGAAGGGGGAAGAAGGAAGGAAATGGAAATGTTGGAAAAGCTTAAACTAATGTGTGCCTAAGAGTCATGCCTGCCATTTCCCAGTTTAACATACCAGGACTGGATGGATTAACAAGGATGCAAACCCCCCAAAAAAGGGCCTGAAGCAACAGTGCGAGTGAAAGAAATGCAGCAAAAAGAGATGGAAAAGGACCAGAAGCCTTGGAAAGGCAAGAATGAGGAAACAGAGGAAGCAGAGCCCAGGTGAGAGGGAGCAGAAGAGCTCTGGTTCAGCCCAGCACCAGAACTGCCTCCTGGTCCTGTGCTGTGGGAGCCAGGAGCTCACTCCCCGCATCCCAACTCCAGCCCCACTGACACTTTGTCTGCAGCATCCTGGCAATGTCTTCCCTCCCCTCCACTGAAAGGGAAAGCTGAATTACAAGGACAAAGAGCTGGAAGGGGAAAAGTCTCCTCCTCCTCCTGTGAAACAAATAAGAACTGAAGCAATTTAAATTGGGTGACTTGCCAAGTTTGTCTTTTGCAAATGCATTCACTGTCATTATATGACAGATGCCCACATTCCCAGAGCATTTCAGCTGAGCTGATCAGCCCTGAAATACCACCCCTATGAAAACCCAGGGATAGCTCCAGCTAATTGATGTGTGGATGCCAGATCCTGCTCTGGCTTCCCCACCACGGCAAGTCTGGGAGGACACTCCTCTTTCTAGGCCTCTGAAGTTACTCACTGACATAACAGGGCTGTCACAGCCCAGGGAGCTGCAGCTGGGATCCAAATCCAATCTTTGATCCCTACATAAGCATAGGTGTTATGTTCTGGTGTAGTGGACTGGTTGTGACAAGATTTGAGTGGTAGGGGAAGATTTAGGGTTTTAGTGACAGGAGGCTTCAGGGATGGCTTCCCAGTTCTCAGCCCTGCAGCTCAGTGCAGATGAGTTACACATTTAAGGAGGATGAAAAAATGCCTTGTCCACCCTGCACTGCTGATGGGGAGGAGATAGAGAAAATCAGGAGTAAAGCTGAGCCATGGAAGAAGGGAGGGGTGAGGGGAAAGTGTTTTAAGATTTAGTTTCTATTTCTCATTATCCTGCTCTGATTAGAGTGGTAATGAATTAAACTAATTTCTCCAGGCCAAGTCTGTTCTGCCCATGACAGTAACTGGGGAGTGATCTGTCCCTGTCCTTATCTCAACCCATGAGCCTTCTGCTGTGTTTTCTCCCCCTGACCAGCTGAGGAAGGGAGTGAGGGAGCAGCTTTGGTGGGTACCTGGCCTCCAGCCAAGGTCAACTTGCTGTATGTGGTTAGAGCACTGCTGATGCTGCATTTTCCCTTTTCAATGTCAGCTGCACAACCCGATCCCCAGTGGTGCTGAAGTTCCATGTGTGCTTTGAGTCAGCAGAAGGCACTGCCAGAGCCCATGTGCTGCTCCTGCCTCAGCCCCACAGGGTTGATTCTGGCCTGAACTCCATCCAGAAAACCAGAAACGTTCTTGCTCAAGCCCTGCAGCGCCCAGGCCCTGCTGTCACACAGCCTTGCCCACAGGAGTGTTTGAGGAGCACCAGTACAAGCTGCTCACCCCTCGGCCCGGTCACAGCCAGCACAGTCTGGCATTCCCAACAGAAGACCCAGCTGCATGCCATAAATCTTGGAAAGTATCTGCTTTCTTGCTCAAAAGTCCTGTTTGTGGCCAGAAACTGAAAGGGTCTGGATCATATCTTGTTATTATGAGAGAAGGAAAACAGAACAACAAAAGAACAGCTCTCACCAAACCTGCAACCTATGGCTCCTTGTAACTCTGAGACCCCCTCCTATGCTCTGAACCACCTCCCCAACCACTGTGCAGCACAGCAAGAGACATTACCAGGCTTAAGTGAATATTCCTATTTTTATACCTTTTCTATTACCAGATCAAACTAAAATATTGACTCAGTGGTGGTACTGAAATTCCACTGACAAAGCAGCCCTTTGGTGCAGCAGTGAGCTGAAACTCAGGTTCCATTTGAACAGTGATGGCAGCACTTAAAACCACGTGCTTTGGAAATGCCCTTGCCACTAAATATTAATAAAACCTTTACATTAGAGGTCTGTGGGGTTTTGAAAAGAAAACTAATACATATGGAAAGAGACAAGCAAAGCAAAAGAAATTGGAAAAGAACCACATCTAAGTGACAGAGGAACAGAATGATTTGTCTGGAGAGGTGTCGACAAATGTGTCAGTGCATTTCTGTGAGTGGCACACATGCAGAAAAGGGGGAGAAGAAAGGATAATGAAAACAGAGAGGAAAAAGAAGAAAAATGTGGCAGGAGGAGAGAAAAAAGCCTGAGACAAGGCCAGGGCTCTTCAGCAGAGACAGCAGAGGTGTCACACTCACGACTGTGAGTTCTCACCTCTCTCCTAAGTGCAATCCTGCAATTCCCAAACCCTCCCAGTGCTCCAGCACCCCATCAGCAAGGGACTATCTAAAAAGCAAAAGGCATCTCTCACAGAGGCAGTCCTGAAATGTTACAGCAGGACACTGTAACTGAGTAAGGGCCGTGCCAAAAACCTTCATCAGTTGTGGAACTTGTTGTAGATTTTCAGTTTATTTGTCAAAAGCATTTGGCTTGGCTTCACACCCAACAAACTCCCATTCCTCCCATTAAATGGAATCAAACCAGTGCCAGGAGTTTATGCATTTCCATCCTGCATCCTTGTCTTTGTGACAGGGCCTGATCACCACTTAGGTGGGACCCACAGAAATAACAAACCCCCCGAAACAAACTCAGGCAAATCTAACACCGAGGTGTTGAGAGCAAAGTTAGAATAAGCTCGGTGTCTACACTTCCTTCCTTTCCCCAAAGCCATGACTTCAACCAGGAGGAAGAATAAAATATGCCAGGAAATGTGAACTCTTGCCACTCATTAAGTCTTAGAATGAAGTACCCAGAGATATGAGGTGATTTTTCAGAACTCTACACAGATCCTTGTGCCAACAAAACCACACATAAGAGAAACTGACCTGGCTATTTGAAAACAAAAAGCAGTTTTCAGGCTCGTTCGCCTCACTCTTGCCCTTCAAAACCCTACTCCAGCATATTTTGTTTCAATGGTTTTTGCAACAGCTACAGGCTTAGGTGCCAGGCTGTTTTTACAGGGACTATTCTCTGCTTTGGCACCCCAGCCAAGGTATTTTCACTGAACCCAGTGCACACAGTGTGGGTTTCAGGCTTTGGTAAGATTTAGGAATGCTTTTTGTGGGTTCTGCCTCAGCACCTCAAACCCAGACAAATCAAACATAAAACACACAAACACTTCTAAAGATTTGGCCCATGAAGAATGTTCTGCACAATTTATCTCCCAGTGCTGTTCCAGACCCAAGACAAACCACACAGTATTTTTGGGCAGGTTTGTTAACATTTGCCCTGAAAACCATTCTTTAAAAGAAAATAGTATTCGTTATCACTGAGGATCAACCTTTGCCTTTCCTATTGAAACCTGTCTACATGTTAATGAGTAGATATTTCTTGCTGTCCTTCTTTTCCAGATCCAAAATTTAGGGTAGTGAGAAGAGGCAAAGTGCCCAAGGTCACCAAGCAAAGAGCTGTAGAGGCCCTTCCAACTGTCATATGAAAGGTGTGAGGAAAAGCCACCACACTTGAAATCTGCATTAGGAAAAGGGCAATAAATCTGAGTTAGTGGATTTTAATTCTTACTATATCACTGTTACCTTGGATTTTACAGTCAAACAACAGTACTAAGTCCAACAAACAGCACTTTTCTTCGTCAGACCAGACTAGTGTTCAATTGAAACAAAATCCAGCTTCTTTTCTTTTCCAGTGGGCAACTTCCTTTGAAGACCTGATGGATTTTTCTAAGGATTATTTAATGAAATATAATAGAAATACATTCTAGTAAGTATGTACATATATGAAAATTACAAGTGTCTTTGATTCATTTGTACCAGACTTTTAAATTTTTCATTCTTAGAAACATGTTAGGAAAACCTTAAACATCATATTTGCTTATTTATTCAATTGAATTTCATCCTTGCATTAATGTAGTTAATATATTCCTTAAAGTATTAAAAATAATAAAATCCAATTATTACTTATAATGTTTGTACTTTTAGAGCAAAATATTTTGGTTAACTATAAAAAGTAGTTGATATTTTAACAAGAACCTCTTGGAATAAAATGAGAATGCAAAGGGTCAGTTCACTGTGATTCCCATCCCATTAATTAATTAATTAGAAGTAGTGGCCTCCAAGAAATTTTTCTTAACAAGGTATCAAAGCCTGCAAAGGAAAATAATTAATGAAAGCATTATCACAGCCTTAAATGAATTCCCTACTCAAACACAGCACGACGAGCAAACAGATGTGAGAGCCTTTGGTTATCTGAGTGTCCAAATGCAGGAAGGACTAGGGCTGCTGGTCCCTCTGCAGCCCGGGCACTCCCGCGGGGCTGGCACCCACCTGGGGCAGCATGCGATTTTCCTCCTCCAGCTGTCTTACTCTGGCCTCCAGCTGCCTAACATAGGACAAGGTTGATTCTAAAAAATCAAACAGAAAAAAACTCGTATTATCCACAGAGATCTGCTTGTGTTTACCAGTGCCAGAGCCTGCGCCACATCCTCATTTGTACTCACAGCAGACTGCCTCTCTCAAATATCCATGGAACATCCCACTCTGCTCCTCCCAGGGCAGAGCAGACAACACTCATCCTGGAACTGATCAAGTCCTTGTTGCTTTCGATTCTGAACTGCTGCACCTTAAGGTGGTCCCTTCTCAGACCCAAGGAATCTCACAGAAAGACAACACAGGCTTGAGTTCTTCCAACCCATCCCCACCTGGAAACACTCCACACAGATAATGCATTATCCCACCAGGTCAGCACTGTGGAGCCCACGGAGAGCAGATGGTGCTGTGCAGGCAGCCGGGGTCAGAGGGACCTCTCGCGCAGTTGCGGGGCTCTGGGGCACACGCAGCCTCCCCAGGCAGCACAGCAGCTCCTGGGCTCCACCCCAGCCCATGCCAAGCCATGCTGCCACAGCTGGGGCTGGGCTGGGAAGCAGCTGTGTGTCCCTAGGGCCAGGGAGGTTCCCAGCTGGTTGACAGCAAGACCAGCCGGGGCACAGTGCAGCTCACAGTGTGTCCTCTTCTCCCCCACACACCAGGGACACGCTCCCGCTGCCCTGCTCTGCCCTCAGAACTGCACAGAGAGCAAACCCTGCTTGCTCTGCTTACCAGTCACTCACTGACCTCCACAAGGGCAACCTTTGGTGCATTGTGAAGAACATGAGTCATTCCCAGTCTGTTCCCAAGAACTTGATGTAAGAAGAGGAGATCCCTGATCTGGCACTAAAAGCACCCATAAGCTGTACTATCAGACATTTCTTGGGTCACATAGAAGTGCAGCTCTCAAAGCCCCGGATCTAAGAGAGAGACATGTCTAGGAAATTAGCACTCAAGTGTAGGAAAAAAGATGCAGAAAAACTGCTGCGACTCTTGCACCTCTTTGTATGTAGGTGGAATTCTGCATGCACTCATTCCTGACTCAGTGATACACTCAGCTTCCTCTGAGATGTCAATTCCCATCACACATTTGTACTCACATTGCCATGTAATTAGCAAAATTGATGATTGATGGTATGGAATCCATGGGTATCGGGGCAGTGCTGACGGCTGATACAGCCCTTCAAAGCTGCATTGACAGCACAGCTGTTCACTGGTTTAAATTGACACATGGGTTTGGGCATGAATTTCCTCTGATAGCTCAACACTACTGCAGCCTGCCCGTAAAATAAGAGAAATAAGGTGTCACTTACTGCTCTTACAAGACTGCAATAGGCTAAAATATGCATGGGAATTTACACAACATGAAGACAACAAACAGTAATTTGTCAAAGATGATTAATGCCCAGCCAGGCACTGGATTAAAAATAGCCTTGTGCAATAAAAGAGGAAGAGGTAATCTGAGGTTCTGCGTGCTCTGCTGCGTGAGGATTTTCATAGTTAGTGATGGGTGCATCTCTGGAGAGCCGCTGAGCCCGGCTCAGATGAGCACTTAGGAGATGAACAGCTCATTCAATTAACTCCCTACGACAGGGACCCTCCCACCAAATCAGCTCCTTCCCAGCCCAGGCACTCCTGGGAAGAGCTGCGGGAGCTCCCTCACCGTCACAGCCGTTAGCACATCCCAACCCTTCCCTCTGTTGATTCCTATGTGAGATAGCTCCTGAGCACTCATCTTGTCAGAAGGGCTGGACCAGGTGCTCCCTCTGGCACTGGCCAGCTATAAATTCCTTAGTTACAAGTTCATTGCTGTGTCAGTGTGGGTTTGGACTTCATGCTTGAGTCCATCTTCCCAGCTGTGCCCACCAGTTCCCTCCATGTGAGCTCCCCTCTGGATTCTCTTCAGCTTCAGGCTTTCTGTGATTTCCTAGCTGAGCATTCCTTATCTCCTCAGGCAACACACACCTCTTGGCAATGTCTGCCTCTTATTAGTTTATTCCTTCACTCGTCTGTTGGGAGTCCAGAGCAGAGATGCCTGCTGCTTCAAATCACACAACTCTGCCTCAGTTCTCAACTTCCCAATGCCAGCTGAGGATTTGGTCTGGAATCTCTGTGCCTCATAACCCTTCTAAAGTGTGAAACAGTTACTTTAATCTGCTCTTGTAATCTGAT
This sequence comes from Peucedramus taeniatus, assembly GCA_013400575.1. Classification (NCBI taxonomy): domain Eukaryota; kingdom Metazoa; phylum Chordata; class Aves; order Passeriformes; family Fringillidae; genus Peucedramus; species Peucedramus taeniatus. The sequence continues at coordinate 438,705 of WBNO01004517.1, forward strand.
TAAAAGGGAAAATTAGGCCAACTACCAAAGGCTTGAGCAAGCAAATCCTAATGTATGTGAATTTTCTTGACACATAGACTAGACACATATATATTTCAGGATCTGTTAATATATTTATGTTGGGATGTTATGAGCTTAGAGGAAAAATGAGCAGAAAAGTCAGTCAAGGACAGCAGATGGAGAAATTGAAAACATTTAGTGAAACGCTGTCACCAAACTTTAAAAAAACCCAACCACACAAAAGTTGCACTAAAAGTGTTTATGAGAAGACCTGTATGATCCATCTCTTCTCCTCTGGAACAACCTGTGCAAACAGGACAGTCACTGGCTCATGCCATTACTGCCAGATTAGACCCCTCTGGGCCCCTTGGTTACATGATTTCCACTCCTTCCCATCTTCCTTCGCAAGGTATTGCTAAGAGTGTAACAATTTGGAAAAATTCCTATTCTCAGTAGTGGGTTACCACCAAATGAGCTTTCCTCCTTGAGCTTCCTGTGCTCTTAACATCATTGAGAACATGATCAACATGTGGTGCTTCATTCCAGGGCTGAAATAAAACTATTTTCTGAACTATTAGAGACACAGAAATATCTTGCTCTTGGGGAAATTCAGTGACAATTCACTCTCTCCACATCTGTCACTCTAACACGTTGTAAGAGAACATCAATATTTATGTAGCTGATCTCTTTTTCTTTTGACATCCACACTCTTAAAGCAAGGAGATATTTTGGGGTATGTCAAACCTTATCAGACACTTACGTTGCCGCCAAAGGCATATTTGTGCATTGGTTTTATCCATTTTTATATGACTGTGCCTGGTCTCAGTCTAGCGAGGAATTCATAATATTCTTTAAGTCAGATTATCTGCTGTTTTAAAATGGGTGAGGATGTCATGTTAAATTCTGATATTTTCCTTTTTATTTCTCGGTTTGTTTTGGCCTTGTTGGTTTTTTTTGTTTGTTTGTTTGTTTGTTTGTAGGCTTACAACTCACAGGCAGCTGTGGGACTGCACTGGAGAACATCTTAAAGTCTGAGATCCTCTACACACTTATTAGATCCCTGGAAAAGGGATGAGTACCCCACTGAAGGCAAAAACCTACTTTTCTGTTTGTTCATAGGAGCTGGAGTAACAAGCCCAGTATGGCAGGTGGAAGGGATTCTATCTGACAGAGGAGTATTTGAGATAAAGACAGAATGGGAGACCCAAGAACTGGACAGAAGGCTGCTCTGAAGCAGTCCTCACATCCTCATGGCCAGCAAATGAAAACACGATTTGGTGATAATGCAAAATTCACCTGGATTCTTTACCAGCAGCCCTTCCTGCTCTGGTATTCACGTTCCTAAAGGAGGTCTCCAGAATCCTTGGGAGCCACATCCCAAGGAACATTTTTAAACACTGAGGGTATAAATGAGGGAAACTGCCAACAATTTGCCTGGGCAAAGGATTCAGCACATGGGGTAGGGATGCTTTGATTTCTGGCAACAGGGGTTTGGTTGAGGTATATCCAACTTCAACAAACTCCATTTGTTATGCTGCTCTTCCAGAATCACAGAATTAACTAGGTTGGAAAAGATCTTTGAGATTCCTGCACTGTGCTGGCAGGAATTTAATAATCATACATCAAATCAGATTTTGGTCATTCAAATCCACACCCAGCACACTGCAGTGACAACTAAATAATCTTTCAATAAGTGGGAAATGAAAACAAGGTTGTGCAAGGGGTACTCTAAATCCTCCTGTAACTACCTGGTAACTCTGCACATTTAGGAAAGAGTTCCTCTGCTCTGGGGAGCAGATTCAATGACATGCAAACCATCTCCCTGCCCTAGAATTCCTAGTCATCTGATTTAATTGCTTCAATATTAATATTCATGACTGAGACATGCTATCACTGCAATCCATCCCCTTTCAGCTACCTTGTTTGGATATAAAAAGATAAAATTGCACTGTTGGATTTATACCCTCAGCAATTTACACCCCTTGCACTCAGTGCTGGCACCTCCCTGGGGCAGGATCAGAAGACCTCCCAAGGTCATTTTTAGCCCTGTCTCCTATGATTTTCTACTAGGGCTGCACATCTTACATAACATCCCTTACTGAAGAAGTGCTGGAGAACTTCTTATTAGAGTGCAGCCGAATTCCCCCGCAACGCAGCGACACTGGGATTAGTGCTATCATGTAGAAAGAAAGACATCTGCCCAAGGCAGGATTTTATTAAGCTCACCAGAATGTTTAGGAGCTATTTACGACAAAGGCACATATTCTCAGGAAGTTTTGGGATAGTGAGCACCATGGCGCTAAGACAGGGTTTGCATTTCTCAGTCTTGCTGTTGTCTGAAATTCTCCAGCCCCCAGCTCAGATTCCTCGTGATTATGGATCCAGCAATTCTTGACTTCTCCCAGTAATTTAAAATTTCATTAACTAAGCTGAGCTAGTTCACCAAGTGTGTCAAAACTGGATCCTAGCAAAGGGAAAAGCCGGCACATGCTGGTTCAAATATCCAGGATTCAGTGCAAGCCCTGACACTTCTCAGGCATCATGTGCCATGTTTCCCCTTTTCAGCACACATTACACACAGACAGGTGCTAATTACCTTATCTCTGTAATCAGAGAATTTTATTCAGATTTCACACAAAAACAGTGTGTTTTCTCAATGCAGCAGCTTTTAATCACAGATTAACTATTTATTAGAAGAAAGAATACACTCCTTATCTTAAGCAGCCTTTGCCATGCCTTTAACAATTCAATGATGGGGTCTGACTCAGATTCCAAGGTGCTTGCCTGGATTTAGGCGCCACTGTGAATCAAGCAGTTTAGTGAGCAGGTCTGGGCTGACTGTGCACACACATCCCTGTGCTGAAGTTCTCCCAAGGCTTTCCTTCTTCCTGAGGTCACCAAGGAATGCCCCAGGTCACTCAAATGCTGCCTGTGACAACTTACTAGAAATGGAATGTTGGCTTCCACTTAAGAACATTACAAATTTAGGCCAGAGGTTTTGTTGCACATTTAGCTTTAGGTGCAGCAAAATTTCCAGTTGAATTCATCTGTAAAAGAATAAGCTCCAAAAAAAAAGCTTGAAAAAGGTTTAAAAACCCTGCACGCAGAATAAAGTATTCAACTACAGGAGCACCTAAAAATTATCTCAGATGTCAGCTGAGGCAATGCTCTTGCTAACAGTTGGATAACACTGTCACACTAATGGGCTGCTGAAACACTAACCTTGCTTTGTTTGGGGGTTTTTGGTGCTAGAGGTGACAATAGCAAGGCTTTCCTTGCTGGCCTGTTTGATACTCCCCTTCAGCCTGTGCTAAATGTATTTGGCATAGTATTGATGGAAACAGAGTAAATCAAACCCATTATGCTGTTGCTGAAGCCTTTCACACTGGCTGTCAGCTTGTTTTGGTATTGACTGGCTGTGGTTTATGATGGGTAAAATCTTTATTGGTTCCATTTACTCAACCACACGGGTTTGTCCCTGTGCCACCACACTCTCCTGGACTCACTGGGAGTGTCCCCAAGAACAGGTACAGCCCCTGGACTGGAAACATAGCAGAAGGAAAGGGGGATGGATGTTCGGCAGGCTCCTGCACGGAATCCAATGGAAGGCTGGAAAAGGCACTAGCTGAGAACAGCTTTGCTTAGGGAAGGAAGGGAGATGAAGCACTCATTCATCTCTCCAACCCAGTGCCCTCATCTCCCTTCCCTAAGCCAGGCTATTCTCAGGCTTGCCTTTTCCAGCTTTCCACCTTATTTTACACAGGAATCTCGACCTTACACCAGTGCCTCCTGGTCACATGAAGTTGCATCTTTTAAGTGTCCCTCGGTGAAAAGGCCCCCGGTCCCCTGTAAACCTGTGGCCACTGAGAAACCACTGTATCCACAGAGCCACCTCCAGCTTTTCCCAGTTCTACTGTGCCTCTGTTAAATGAACATTAAGAGGACAAAATGAAAAAATACTATAAATGAAAATACAAAGCTTCCCAGCAACAGCAAGATTTGTGCAAAAACCAGGGGGTCAAACTGAGACACCAAATACATGCACTAAAGGTCATTGACAATCCCCACAACTCCCCACAGATGCTCACAGCCACTTTTCTTAGCGCATAAAATTGTACCTCACAGGCTCCAATCATCAAATGTTGAAGAGACATAGTTTAGAAAAGTTAGTTTAGGTGAGAATTTTACTATTGGTATGGCAATCTCAAGTTAATAATACATTGGCTTCCACTTGACAAACTGCAGCTTAGGCCAAACCTGAAAAACACATCTCCAGGAATTCTGAGTCAGACCAAACCTCTCCATCATTTTTATGCTCATCTAGTGCCTTATTAGGAGGCAGTTATCCAACCTGTAAACTCCTCTTTTATGGGTTACTGTTTGTGTGACTCAATCCCAAATTCAAACGATGTTCCTGAGAGTACAGAAATAGAAGCTCTCACATTACTGAAACCATTGAACCATTGAACATTTTCTTGCTACAACTACAAAAGAGATGCCAAAACTCACAACAAAGATCGATAGCCACATGAATATGTGGAGGAACAGCCAACCCACAATTCTTCTTTCTCCCTGTGCAAGTGAAACCAACAGTTCCTGTTCTGGGTTTATATGGGGTAGATTTGGATGGAGAGGCAGGGGCTCCAAGAGACGTTTGAGCAGCAGGTAGTGCCAGGAAAGCAAGAGAGGCAGCAGGACCACTCTCTCAGGCTCTGTTTCCAGCTCCTTGTCTCATTTCTGATCCTGCTGATGCTTCATTCCCTGCAACAGGAGCATCCTGCATGAACTGTGGTGCGCACACAGCATCCAAAGCCTCCTGTAAAAACAGCAGGGAAAACTACAAAACCAGTGAGCATCCAAGGGAAAAAGCAGTGAGATGTGCACAATTATCTAGCTCTGTGAGGAGCAATGGGGAGCATTCTCATGAGCAGGCAAGGGCAGAAGCTGGGGAACTGCCAGAGGAAGACAGGCCAACCTGGGTGAACTCAGTGGAGATTTAAAATTATCAGGACAAAAGGGGGCATTGGATTAATTTCTCTGCACTGAGTGATTAAGATGTAGGACAGGCTATTAAATGCAGTAAAAAATTTTACAAGATTAAACATTTCCTGGGGACTGAAACCACCCTCTTGCTTCCAGAGCCCATTAAAGAGCCATGATACAGTAACACCTGCCTGTCCCTCCTGAGCTGGGCACATTTAAAGCAGGAAAGATGAGCATTTTGTAAAACGCACCAGCAATCTCAGCACAGAACCTAATTCCAAGGAAAAATTAGCTCTATCCATTTCAGCTGGCAGCTACACAATAGCAGAGGAAAAGGCTGTCAGTACAGTCTCCATCTCCTCTGTAAGACTCTTTTGCAATGATTGGGGAAGGGATAATGAAAAGAAATAATCAAATGACAAGGTATTTAAAATCTATCAGTGCAAGCATGTCGCTCTCTAGGGACTCACATCTCCTGGGCTGCTCTCTCTGCAGATGGAGCATCCATGTCTCCAGACAAAATCCCTGGGAGGGGAAGTCCCAAGAGGGACCTCAGAGATCAGGGATCAGTCTAGGTCTCCAGCTCTGGCTGAAATCAGCACTCAACTACTTCAGCACTTAGGAAAACTCTGCAGATGTCTCCTGCATGTTTCTGATAGCCCAAATATCCTGACCTTAGGGGCAGAAAGATTTCTGTGCCAGAGCAGACCAGCATCACCCAACAGAGGATATTTCCCCAGTTTCAGATCATTATTTCCCTAGTTTCTGAAGATCTGCATGTCTGATCAGCATCTCTGTGCTCCTGATATAATGCTGGGATTATGGGATTATTCCAGAGAGACTCACAGCAGCCAGGGCAGAGGGAACTCAGGTGCTGCAAGCCAAACCCTGCCACATTCAGGTTTCCAAGCTCTCCCAGGGACAGGGTTTAGGCACCTCTTACATATTTCCCTATCCACACAGTGAGATTCTTTCTGGCCTAAACCCACATTTTCCCCTGCCTTGGTGCCTTTGCTGCCTTCCTCAGACTCCTGTAGCTGCATCCCACACTGTTGCAGGTGGGCCTGGGAACTAATCAGACTGTGCTTTATTTTGTGGAAGTACACAGATACAAACCCACATCGTGGACTGATGCAAAACAACACTTGTGAGAGGCATAAATCAGGGGAGCCCATGTTTTGTCAGGGCTTCAAAGGAAGCCAAATGCTCCACATAAACAACTTTCTGGTTTCTCAGTGCCTTTTCAGTGTTATTTCACTTGAATCAACATACACTGCTGTTATACTAACACGATGCTGATTAAAACACTCATAATTTAAAAGTAATCTCAACACAGGTAACAAAGCACAGCACATATTACTGAGAGCTGTACTAGGCACATTTACCTGCTATGAAGCTGCTGAATTAATGAATCATAATTATTTACCCCCAGATGTGGCAAATGGAACCCCTTGTCCTCTCCTTTGCTGCTGGTTGTGAATCTGCAATGTCTTTGTAGCAAAGCCAGCTGGGATTTCCCAAGTCAGCACATCCAACAAACAGCTGCCCATTCCCTGGGCTGAATCTGAGACTTCTCCAGTGATCCCACAGATCCCATCACAGCAGATGTGGCTGCTCCCCCACTGAGGGGACTTCTCCCTAGTGTTAGTGAAGCTGACCCTTGGGCTTTAGATGTTGTGAGCATCTTCCTGACCAAAGAGGTTAAAGAAGTACCTTCACTTTACTAAGCATCCAAGACTCAACTATCTCTCCATGCAGTCCTAACTAAAGGACTTCAATTGCCTTCCATGGAATGGTCTGTCTACCCTTGTGGATGTGTGTCCATCCAAATCAGCCTCCCAGCACAGCCATTACCAAATCCATGTCCCCTTCTGAGATGTCCCTCAAACACAGGAATTGATGCCACTGCTGTTGGCTGCCCCAGCACCTTCTCCTTTCATGTCCCAAGCACCATTTCATCCAACAGGGATGAAACCAGCCAAATGCAGGAAGTGCTCTAGAACCTGAAAATGGCAAATCAGCAGTTGCAATAATTCCTCAAGTTTCTAAATCATCTGCATCCATTTGCAGGGCTATAGTGCTGTGTTCAGCGTGAGGGCCTTCAACATCCAGACAAAGCTGGGATGACTCAGGGAGAGCAGTGCAACTTGAGAGCTCTCCCAGCTGCTTATCTTCATCATCGGAACAAAACAAACATTTTAAACAAGGTCTCCTCTGTTTATTTCCTGGTTACTTCACTAATGGGAAAGCAATTTACGCATTTCCTCTCCCCAAACATACAAATAATTGTGCGGGGCTTTTGGTTCCAAAGGCTGTTGGAAGCGGTCGTGTCCTTCTCGCTGAGGTTTACACGGAGCAATCCGTGACTAATCCTCTGCCCCCGGCATGAGGAGCTCCTCAGGGCCCTTTCTTGCCCCTCCTGGGCCACACAACACATGCTGAAAGATGAGTCAGACTCAAAAATCAAGTGCATGTGTTTTTGTGGACATGTGCATGCGAGGGGAGACTTTTCCCATTAACTACCTGCCCTCAAATTACCAGGATTTCGTTCTGGCCACTCTCAAAGCTTCTTTTATAAGGTTACAAGGAGGAAGAATTTGCTCCATCAGCAAGCAAAAAGCAACAAGAGAGCATTTCCCAAGCAGGTGGTACTGTCTCATTTATCATCTCTGATTTAATACTACTAATTAAACTAAAATATAGTAATGTTATGAAATAGAATAATTTCTAGAAAACTAAAAAAAATACTGACATTTTTCTCTACCAACAGCTGCAAAGTAGGACTGAATCTCCTGAGATTTTTTAGAATGAAAACAAAAAGAATTATTCCCAGGGTTCTGGGCACAAAATACAGATGTGACTGTAACTACAAACTGCAGGAAAACTCCAAGTAAAACAGTCGGGGGGGGAGGTTTGAGGAGGGGAATGGACAAATCCCATAATATTACATATGTATGACCACAGCAAGTCATGTTAGAGACACAAGCAAAGCAGCCTGCCTACTGCTTTATTACAGAGGGATCAGCTCAGTAGTGCTGTGGGCAAGGGAAGCAAAATCAGTGTACAAATGAGCTGTCAGGGCAGGTGCTGTAACAAAATGCAGACAGCATCCTGAAATTTCTGGAGAAAATTGAGACATATAGACAGCCTCGGAGGTTTAAGGCTAGAAAAATGCTATTAAAACAAAGGAGTCTGGATTCCTGCCCTAGAATCTGGCTTCCTGTGGAGACAAAGGAATTTTGATAATAATTCCAGGAATGCCTGGTTTCCTTTTTGCTGCTGGAAGTGGATATGGTTGAAAGAAATCTGTGGGCTTTTTTTCTGTAAAGAAAATCTTGGCAGAAACAATTGGACCAAAATTAAATTTATGAATGAGGTTTTTTGTGTGACTTAAGACATGAACATAAGATCTGTAGCAATACATTATTGCAGGAGGGTTATATATTTCATGGGTTTTGTGAGCCTGACTACCAGTTCCAATCCATGTGCACTTTTTCTTGCCATTCCTCAGGATAACCCTGCCTTCTCATTCACCTATGGAAACCTGTATCAATTACCTGCAGGAGAAAACCTGTATCAATTCCCCTCTGTCACTTCTTTTACAGCACACTGAGCACAAGAAGAAAACCCACCCACCCCAGCTGGGAGACAACAGAACATCCCACAGTGTTTCCTGCTCTACACAGGTATGGAATTGCCTCCATGGCACAAAGATTTGGCATGCTACAGTTGTTAACATCCCTAAATCTTACACAAAATATAACCCCCAGCAGCCCCCCTGGTATTTCCTAGATGGCAACAAACAATCCTGGCCTCACTAAGGGTACAGAGAACCACCCTCAGCTTCAAAGCCCACAGAAGCTTCCAGTCCTAAGGAAGACTAATAGAAAAAAAAGAGCAGAGGGCTGGAGACTGAAAGGAATCTCCTTTCCTCCCATTCTTCCCGGAGCAGCAATTACGACACACCAACCCCAGAAAGAGTTGACACAAAACAATGCCTTCCTGGAAAGGTGCCAGCAGCTCAGGAAAATTACAAGCTCACCTTTCCCATAGCATAAACACATTTCAAGGAGGTTTTCTGAAAAACGGCGGCAGCAGCTCCTCTGGCAGAGCAGCCACTGAGAGCTCCACACTTCCCTACCCTGCTTGCTCTTCCCAAGGGAAAGGGAACTTTCTGGGACAGCTGAAAATAACCCTTTCTTGGGCACTGAGGTCCCAGGTCTGGTGGGAACTGAACTCTTCTAACAGTGGCAAGTCCCACCATTCCTCATCAGCCAAACTCTGACCAAAGCACTTGGGCAGTAAGCAAAGTGAGAAGTAATGGGAACTGCTCCATTTGCTTTGTTTGTTGAGCTTTGGGTTAGTTTGGGGTTTGGTTTGGTTGTACCTTTTTTTTTTTGTCCCACTGTTACAAATAGGCAGAAGACAAAAAAGGCATTTAACACATCTCTAGCCCATATCCCAGGAAGCAGTGGTGAGTTTTCCCACTTCAGTCTCCTCCCACACATGTTTGTTCAAAGACAATATTCCCAGGTTTCATTTTCACTTTTTGGTAAAGGAATGCTTGCAGAGGCAGCTGACACAGCTGGCTGAGTTTTGCTGAGAACATTTGTTCCATGCTGACCAGGGCCTGGCTCCACAGTCAGCACACAGGGACAATTTACACTGGGCAGGACAGCAAGAAAAGTGCTCCCATTGCAGAACACACATGGTGACAAGAGTGGGTTGTTAGAAGGCCACGGGCTTTTCCTGGTTTTAGTCAAGTCCTTCCTTTAGTCAGTGATCCAAGGATGCTCTGAAGGGTTATACCCACACTCTCAGGAACTCTGACTCCAAGGGATGCTTCCCATCATCAGAGAAAGAGGAAAAGCAACAACAGGATCAAACCAGGCCCACCCAGGTGTATGACTTTGGTAGCCCTTTTTGGTGAAGTCCCTAAGTAAAAAGGACTGAGAGCTGCCTGACCAATATTTTAATGAGACATCATTTCCACCTAAACATCAGGAGCTTTATTTAAAAGCCATCAAGCCTTGTGTCAACTTCCAGAATTGCTTGCTGATTACTGTCCTTACTGAGGACACTTTATATTTTGATAAAAATCCTTCTCCTGGAGTTAAGCATGAACACACAAGTTACTGCTATGTCTTAGAATATGAGATTAAAGGGTCAGAAATCTAAAGGACCGGATCTTTTAGTAAGAGAAAGATTAAGGGATAGACTCACACCTGGATTTGAAGCTTTTGGAAGGGAAAGACAGGGTGGCAGAGTCAAAGAAAGGAAACATGACCTCAGTTTAAACTAAGGAGTGAAACAAATCTCTCCTTGTGGAAGTAAGAGGAATGCAGACCTGTTTGGGAAAGTAAAATCAGAGGAAGTGAGTAACAATCAGCAATCTCATTTTCAGAAAAGAACCTTATCTTTACTGCCTCATTTTTAAAATAAACACAATGTTTCTTAAGTGGCAGTAAAGAATTCCCTGTAAAGAAGTTGTGTTTTTTTCTTGCCATCCATTACATCCAAAGTCTACAATCCCTTAAGCATCAAGCATTTACCACTGGACATGGTAAATGTTGGCAATGGCCAATTTTGTCTCAGTGTAATTGTTCACCGTGTCATATCAATTCCTCCTTTGTTCTTGTTCCTGTCAAAGCCCAAATAACATCCACTGCTGGGGCCACCAACCAATTTCACAGAACCACAGAACAGTCTGAGTTGGAGCAACAGAGTACATTTCAGAACCACAAAAAATATATTAAAATAAATTGAAAATGGTTTTTATTGAAAGCTCTTTCCTTGCAACAACTGCTGCCTCAGTTCATAATTCCCAGGTGTTCAGACCCTCCCCGTCTCACAGGAATTTCCTAGGAACAGGTCATCCCATCATAGACACAAATTACTTCAAGATCCAAATCAGTTTTCCTGGTCTTTAATCAGAGATACTTCACTCTTCAATATTGAACACACTGACCTAGGACTAATGCAGGACACTTGTGATTTGAGTATCAATTTTTAAAGTGCTTCTGAAGTCTCAAGAGGCTTTTAACACTAAAATTCAGCCCATGCTTAACCTATTTACATAGTCTTTCATCTTCCTGTTGTAAGAACATTCAATCAAATCTGCTGAGTCAGATAAACCTCTTTACAGGAAAAAGGATATTTGTCCTTTGGATTCAGGCTTGAAAAATATAATGGAAACCACAAGTTTTCACAAATTCTGTAGTAAGTGCTGATATTCTGGGGAAATGTCTTTGTGAGTTATTATTTGCTGCTTGGGGAGCATATCTGAGGAAATTCTGCATCACAGAAAAGCTTTCCCATGCTGTAAAAAGATAATTTCCCATTCTGTACATTGCAACTTCTTAAATTCAATTCCTTTCCCTGTTGAAATACTGAATCAAACCCATCCAGCCTACAGTTCACTTAGGGTACTGAGCAGATCACATGTTGAGCCAAAGTCACTTTGATCCTAGGAAAAAAGTAGACTGTTGAATCAGCAAAGTCATCCACTAGATTAAATTTGCCACTAATCCAATCAGATCCAGCACTTACATTGCCCTACATGTTAAGCACCCCCTCCCAATCTATTAAGGACAGCGGATTTCATTGAATAGTGCTGGTTCATAACTCCCAGTTCATGTCTCAGCACAAATTAAAAGGCAGTTTAAATTCCACTTCCCCTTGCTGATGCATATCTCTGTGAGCTGCTGCCTTGGCACCCCTGGCAGGGTGCAGTGCCACGAAGCACTTCTCTTTACACAGGGCAGTAAAATGGCTCAGAAAGCTTTGGAGATGCACCAGGAGCCGGACACCGTGTGCGAGCTGTGGCTGAGCTGAGCGCGGCCACTCTGCTGGCACGAGGAGGGAGCCAAGTGAACACAGCACAGGGCTGAGTGACCTGCTCTGCAACTCCTGGGCAGAGGGAGGTGGAAATAGGGTATTTATATAGTGTGGATATCTGTATTTTGTATGTATATGGACGCATTCACTTATGGGGCAGCTGGGCACAGGTTCAGCTGCATCCCTTCCTCTCTGTGCCAGTGCTGCTGTAACTTGAAGGTCACCGAGCCCCAGGGGAGGCCAAGCTCCCTCCTTCCACAGTTTCCATATCGGCCAATTGAAATCCCCAAAGCAGGGACCAAAACGAGATACAAATGTGGCCTCTCCCTCGTGCCCACCCAGCTGTAAACACTGTGAGGTTCAGAGCTGCAGTGTTTACTCCAGCCTCAGAGCAGGGCTGGAGCAGCTCTCCCAGGACAATCCCCTTCCCTCCTCAGCAGCCTAGAATCGATATTATGGACAGGTGTATCTTCATCCTGCTGGAAATCAGTTCCCAAACACCAGCCTTTACCTGCTTACTGGGGAGTTCCCAGTTTTCACCAGGAATTGCCTCTCACCAGCTGCTCCAGACTTTGAGAGAGCTTAAACCCTTCTCACCCAGAGCTCAGTCTCCCAGAGCACAGGAAACGACTCACTTCACACCGGAATTAATTCCTCCTGCTCCTGGGAACCACAATACAAAAGTTAATCAAGCAAAAGAGAAATTAAGGATACTGTTACTCAAAACACCCAAGTTTTACAAGTCGTATTTCTTGATTGTGAGATTATTTCACATCTGCCATTCATTTGTTAAAGCTCCTCTGTGAAAGCACTGCAGAAAAAATATGTTTATTTGAAATGTCACCTTTAAGGAGACTCACACCAAATTTAAGCTCAGTTAGCTCATACCACACTAAATTGAAAATCTGTTGAACGAAAGATGAATATGACTGAATTGCAGTTTTCATAATGCAATAGCACATAATCAAAGGTAGGACTGCTGTCCCCAGCAGAATTCTCTCTAGAAAAAAAATCCATTTCATTGTAACAGGACAGGTTAATTACTTTTTGCCCCCCAATAAAATTACTTTTATATAGTTTTTGGTTATTACATTAGAACAAATGATGCATGGACAATTTTAAACATGATTTCTCTCTCCAGGAAGACAATCAATTAGCAAACTCTCAAGTCCTTTTGCAGTTTTTACTCTGGGTTTATTGAAATTCTCTTCAGATTTTACCCCATTCTCGTTGCTCTCATTTCCTGATAATTTCTGAGACTGGGAATTAACAAATAAGTAGTTAACTTCCTTACATCTTCATATCAACCATTAACATAAACTATTACCTTGTACACTTAGAGATGGGCCAACAAAAACACCTGAAAGCCCACAGACAGCAGTAAGAGTGGACATCTGCCTCCATGTCCTCAAAATTTTGCTCCTCTCTCCTTGTCAAACACATCTCTTACATTTGACATGTTTATCAGCTGGATAAATATGCACATTGTTAAACTTCACACTCAGAGGCATCACTTTGACCCTGGGGCAGACATTCATATTGTATATTTTTGCAGCCGGAGGACCCACAGAAAAGAAATATGCTTTGAAAAAGGCAGCCAGGTCAAGGCCATATGAATGAAGAATTAACATTAAGATTTATTTAAGCAAAATAATTTTTTTAAACAATGACACCCCCCCCCCCCAAGAACCAAAAGATAACATTCCAATTAAGTTAGATCCTCTTACAAAGAAAGGTCAGAGGACAAGTGTGAAAGGAGTGAAAAAGTCCATTTTCAAGGGTGCCACTTAGGGCCTTTTTCAAGGGTTAGAATTCACACAGAACCATCTTGCATGCTAGTTAATCTAGCACAGGAAGGGAAGGGGCTGTCCTTGGCCATAAGGTGGCTTGTCACCTCTATTATTTGTCTGACATGTCACTGGTACTTTTGCCATTTTGACTGCTGCTCTGCATCCCCTCTGCAGCCAGCCAGGGACTCAAGGGTTGTTTCTTTCCATGGGTATTTTTAGCAATTGTCCCCCACATTTTTGCCCCTGTTTTGTTACAGGAACAAATTGTAACCCTTCCAAATGCTTCTTTCAAAATGGGAATCGCCCATATTTATTCCTGGAGTCTGTCCCTTCTCCAGAGAGAAAATGTCTAATTACTCTGTTCATTTCAGAGATTATTCACTCACTCATTTAGCTCCAGGGGAAATGAGTACTCGTGGCATTTTCTTTTAAAGGCTTCTAATTCTGATAGTGTCACCAATGTAATGAGCATTATGATATGAATGACCATGACATATATTTTCGCTAATAAACCAGTTCAAGCAAGGTCCCCATCCCAAAGAGCCACAATGGGAAGCTGTATGGATAAGATGATTAATATGCAGGGGATGAGTGAAAATTTGGTCTTGATTTATTTACTTGAATTAGTCAATGCAAGCAGGTGTGAAGGGAAGCAATTTTCCCTAAAAACGCAGGAAAAGCTTTGTATTCCTTATTCTCTCTCTGGCTCATGTCAGAAAATCACAAAAGCTTTCTAGCTTCCCTTTTAGAAAAATGAAAAACCAACACATAAAAGCTGCTTTATATTATAGGAGCTGTGAAGTCAGTGCCTGAAATGCTGGATGCTGTCCCACTGCTGTCCTGGATGCGCTGTGAGAATTTGGTCACAGCTGCCCCAAAGTTGGGAACAATCTGCAAACAGCCTTGCCCACAGTCCCTGGGCCTCTGGCAAACGGGAACACAGCAGAGCCACAGCTCTTCCCAAAGGTCTGGACCTGGCACATCCACCCTTGGAGCAGCTAGTGATGGTTTTGAAGAGGGACATACAAGTGGTCATCACAGAGACTCTGCCACTCACAGGTGCCTCTGGGTTCAAGGTAGATTTGAAACAGATTTAGACACCTTTAGCAAGATTTGAGTGGAACTCAGGGTGCCAGATTCAAACTGTGCTCTTTAGATGCACTGACTTGGGCTCCCTGGATAGAGAGAAGGCTGAGAAGGGAACTCCCCAGCACAGGAGAATGTCACAGGGCAGCCCTGCTGCAGCACAGGCACTGCTGTCCTCTGTGGTTCCTCCCACTTCAGCCCAAGGAGAGCACAACAATCTGATTTTCACTATTTATCTAGATACTGTAGGTACACTTATTTGCATTTTCACACAGCTGCTGCATTAATAATTGTTCCAGGCACCATAAGAGGAACTCTGGCTTGAGTCAAAAAGCACAGCCTGGCAGAAGGGACAGGAGATGTTCCCAAGAGCAGAACACACGTTGTGACTGGCATCAGCAAACACGGGAACTACTCTTGGGCTGAGACTGGTAAATCACAGGAGCTCTCCATTGCTCTTTCCCTCCTCCAGAGCCAACCCCATTCAGCACAAAGACTGGCTCACACTCTCACACTGCAACACACAGTGACCACACCATCAGGACAAATTCCCTAGGAAGGGCCCCTCTGCATCCAGCCAAAGCTGGACAGCCCGGGCTTGGCTAACAGTAACCCTTTCCACTTATGTAAGTATTAACCTAATGGGGATATTTATGGAGTAAATGCTGTTTACAGCCACTGCAAATGCTGACATCCACTGCAAATGCTGACAGTGATTTGTTGTTTATTAAGTTATGGGTCGGATTTTCAAAGGCAGCCAAGTGCCAGCTTTGTTCCCATTGAAGCCATAAAGAAAAATCTCCCTTGATTTCACAAGGGTCAGATGAAGACTCAAGACTTTTCAAAACTCTTAATTGTATAGTGATGTAAAACCTCACTGAAACAAAATAAGCCTAGAGAAACTGAAAATACTCAAAAAATTCTTCAAGTTTACATAAGCAAAATTTTGCAGTTTTCAGGTATTTCACATCAAAGCTATTACAGATGTGAAAACCAAAAGGAGCAAGAGATAAGGAGTTAATTGAGATCCATGACTTCTCTGTTTCTTAAATCCATGACTCTTCTGTTTCTTAAGTCCAGATACAATGCAGAATGACTGAGTCTTAACCTTGCCCTGAAGTATAATACACAACAGTACGTTTCTCAAAGAAGTATCTGTCTTGTGGCAGTAGCACATAAAACTTAAATTATATGAACATTTAAGAAGATATTAATAGGTACCTTAAATAAACAATGTGTCATGAAAATAGCATCACATATATGTTTTAAAACCCTTAACTGAAAGTGTAGTAAAGCACTTGCAGGAAGTAATTTTTACTTTCATAAAAGAGTCTGGAACAGTAGCTGAACAGTCATTCGGAGCTGGCATCAAAAGAACAAAGGTTTAGCTGTGGATCATAGTTCTCAGAACAAACCTAACATCAATAAATCCCAGTTTATTTCAGAAGTATCTCACATCCCATCCCTAGTACATCATCCTCAGCACCCAGAGGTTTAGGTACACCCAGGGAAACAGGGCCCAAAAACCAAAAATCCCTTTCAGCACTTCCAAGAGCTGAAATCAGCAGCTGCAATTCCCATGGAACTAACAGAACTTCAGTGTCCTCAAGGCAAAGGTAACACTAACAGATTTCTAGTAAATAATTGTTACTAAAATAACTTTTACAGAGGTATCAGGTAAATCAGGGGCTCTTAAAATGCAGAGGCTTTTGCCTATTCAGGTATGTGGGTGCAAATCTCACAAGCCAAATTGCAGGTAAGGGAACAGCCCAACTTGCCAGCCAGGACACCAGAGACCTCACACAGCAGCTCTCCCCTCAGAATAAATGGTTCAATGTTGAGTTAGAAACCTCCAGAAATAGAACTTTGAGATTAGAATTTTCACATTCCCTTGGCTAAGGTGTTGCTCTAAAAAGAAACTGCTGAAGACAGATCTATCACTGAATTAAAAATTCAGGGCAGGTAAGTTCCATGCGGAATGTCTATGTATTTAAGAAACCCATTTATCCCATGCATTTATATTTCTCCCTGAGCTTCCTTTTCAAGAAAATGTATTTAGAATTAATAGGATTTAGAATTATATTTAGAATTACATAGTCAACACTGCACAGTTGTGTCCATCTTTTTAAGATGCTTTATAAACCAATTTTCCCAAAGATTTTTCAGCAATTTGAGCTAGATATGGATTTTCCCCCATTTTGCATTTCTACAGATATTTGGATTTTTAAAAAATGCTTAAACAAAATGAAGCTTAAAAAAGTACCTGCTAATGACAACCATTTGCTTAATGGCAGTTGTTCAGCCAGTGCAGCAGGAGACTGCTTACACCTGCCAACAGAAACCATTTTTAAAAATTAGTCTTGTAAACCACCACACATAAATCCATGGAAAATCAATGCCCATGGTTGCTATTAGGAAATAGCAATGAATTATTCCTTATCCAAGAAGGAAAATAAGCTGCCTTTTTTTTTTTTTTCTTTCTACCTGCAAAATTCTGGAAGCCAGACCCAAATTCTTTATCAGTGAACTTCCCAGTAACTCCTGTGGGCTTCGGGTGACACTATTCGCCTGTCCTTAATCTTGTCAACAAATTCCATCATATCCTTCAGAGAAAATCCTGCCATTGTTTTAAGTATGTCTAATCCATAAGGACAAAGCTTTAATGAGTTTCTAAATTTGCATCTTAAGAAGCAAAATAAAATAAAATTTAAAAACCCCTGTGACCTAGAATCCATTCCAAAGCACTGCTCATGGCTTCGCTCCGCAGTGAGGTCTCAGTATGGGATTTATCCCACATCCATGAGGAAGAGGCACAAAGCAGGAAAGTTTCCAGTGCTTCAGAGGTGGTTTTCACATCCCTCAGCAGACACCAAAGGGGCCATGGTCTGCACATACCCATCACTGAGGAAGTGCCACCTCACCTCCCTGCAGGTCTGGCAGCACGACACCATTTCTACATGAGAGACAGCAGTTTTAGCAAAAACAAGGAGTCCAATAACTGAGAGGTGGAGGAGGCCCCTGGGAACAGCAAGAGATTTCTCAATTCTCACTGTCCATCCCTTAGGTGGTTTAATAAAGGGCAGGATATTGAGCATGGCAAAATGAAAGAGATAAAATTCTTAAGAACTTCTTGTGTTCCACTGAGTTTGTTTATAATTTGGCAGTTGTGTAATTTAAAAGAATTGAGCAGCACTTCCCATGCAGACTTTATCAACCTGAGAGCAATAACATCCTCGCCTGTTACCTGGGGTTTATTACACTTTCAGCAAAATGACAGACGAAACATCAACCTTTCACCTGCTTCTAGTCAAGAATTTAAATTCCTTCACATGACCCAAATCCATGCCCTGCAGGAAGCTGCAAGGCAAAATTGTTGACTTGGTCCCTTTTAATTTAATTTTTCATTTCAATCTATTCACTTAGATAAAACAAATTAAGGCTGATAAGCAGGCAGGGGAGTAGAAGACAAGTGAGTGTAAAAATAGGTGGGGTTGTACATACTGCACCTCTTCCTTTATGGTCATGTGTTAGAACTCTAGTTACTAACTAATTCTAGAGAATTTTAGACTTTCTGTGCTGACAGGCACTGACCCCCAAGAAAACACTACATTTGACCTAAAGCCATAAAGAAGACTTCCAAAATTGAATGATAGAGCTAAGATTATGAGTGTCTAGTTTGACTAGAACTAAAACATCTAAGTCCAAACAGGAAATACTATCTCACACATTTAATCCCAACCCTAACAAAAAAAAAGATAAGACTTCACAGTCCTGTGGCCTCTTTCTTCTTGATCCTGGTGCATTTGTAGGAAGGAATGCCTTTGCTCCCATTCATAGACCCTGGTGGAGAGCTCCTCCCTTGTTTTATTTCTACTCAACCTCTGCTCAGCCTGACTGCTCAGTCACATTTTGACAGAGAGGTACATGTGAATCTTTAGAATGCAATCTGTGTGGTGTTATGTCTGCACATCTAGCATAAACAAAATTCTACTTGCAAATTCCCTTAATTATAACCATCCACTTCACTAAAATAATGCTCAGTGTTTAAAATCACAGCATCCTCAGGGTGAGCTCACAGGAGTGCAAGTCAAACCAGGCACACAACCTGTAGCTACACTGCAAATACAGGCAGGCTGTGCATGGAGGGATCCCCTCCAAACAAGAACAGCTCTTTGCCTCATCTATAAAAAATTACAAAAAATTGACAGGGTAGGACTTGAGAATGAAATTAAGTTTCAGTATAAAAGGGTAAAGACAGGTTTTAAGTGGTCCACTCAAGTTGGTGTTGCAGCACACAGGAGTTGGCACACTGAGATGCAGCCAGTTTGCTCTGTCACTCATGACTTCTTAATAGCCACATTTCAGGTTTTTTCTACTATTAATTGCTTCTAAGTATTAAATTTTATTTATATGTTCAAACAACATCTTCATTTATTTCATTGCTTTTGAATTTCCTGCTACTGCATTTCACAGAGCTTCTCCAACATCTTCTAGAAGTAAAATGAAGCTTTAATCTGTCCTTTGCAGTTACTCATTGTTTATGTATTTTCACTTTCCCCTCTGCCTCTCCTCAGAGATAAAAGTCTTTTCCAGTTACGCCTCACCAATTGATTCTTTTTCGTCCCCAAGGAGGAGATGACCAGAGCTTCACTTATTATTAACAATGAAGCTTATACAAAACACATACATTTGTATTTAGGTTAATTGATATCAAATTCTAGTGGAATTAGACTAATTTATGATATTCAAGTAAGTCGATCTCATATAAGTTTGTTTTGCTGTGGGATGCATCTTGAGTAAGTTTGTTTTCCCAGGCATGACTCACTTCTAAAGCAAACACATCCAGAGTGTGGTTTTGCTCCCAGAGACATTTGACTCTTTTGCTAAAATAGTGACAGAAGGACAAATATTTGAGACCTCCTCTGGGAAAAACCTCTGGTCGATCACTGCTTTACCTGGGGTTTTCTTCTCAATCTCACATCTTGGTTGTGAATTCTGCGGATGCTCCCTTTATTCACTTTTAAATGTCACTCTCTTTTCATGTCCCAACCATTTCTTAAAGGCAGATTTTAGCTGGTAAAAGGGCATTTGAGAAGGCATAGCAGCAGTGTAACATTTTCAGCTCCAGTCCTGCACTGTGTCAATTTAATCTCATCACTTGCCTGAAAGTTCTTTCATTCTCCTTGTTTTGGAACCTACAGACATATGGCAGTAGCTGTCTAGAGGCAAAAAGAAGTGACATGTGGCATGAGCTGTGAGCAAGCTAAGGAAAATTAACAGGCAGAATGTGAGGGTTTTCACTGGAGGTAACAGAGTTAAATATAGAACTAAAGAGTCCCAAATACAATAGCAGCACTTTCCACAGGGGTGCATGTGCTATAAATACCCGGGTTTCTGATGGCAGACTCTAGGTGAGGAGCAGGATTCCTCCCCAGCTGAAATGCCAGTGAAGCCCACAGGAGACAACAGCAGGAGCACTCAGCAGCAAGGGATCAGCAGCTCCCACTCGTCTGCAAGGTCAATACTTCAATACTTTGTTGACAACAAAAACCACTTTCTGGGTGAACTTGCAGGCATTTATTTCCCTGGTTGCTCTTATACTGGCTCAGCAGGAGCCCGGGGAATAGGGCTGGGGGACCTGCTCCTGCACTTACTGAAAAGCAAAATGCACAGTGATGAAATTAAAGAAAAGGAGATTTAGTCTACATAGATATGAAGGTATTTGCTTCCTTTTCTTTAATGAAATTATTCCAAACTCAGAGTAAGGACCACCTCACAATCAGGGTTTATACAAGCCCATGTACCTGTTAGACATATTTTCAGGTGCAAATCAAATACAGAGCAATACAGATGCTCTTGTAAGTCAGGGGTGTTTAACCCCATGTGCATCACACCCTCACTTGTTTGAAGCTGACACAACACTGCTCTGCCCACCCAGACCCCTACAGAGCCCAAGCTGCAGCTGAGAGAGAGGCTCAAACATAAGCAACATACCCAGCCCATCAGATGCAAAATTATGGATATCCTGTTTTAACTGATGCTTCTTCATGAGACTTTTCCTTTCCCAGGAAATATTGAAAAATATGTTGTCCTTTGATAAGCATTAGTTTTAAGCCTTTAAGGAACAAAAGGGAAAATTAGTGGGGTTAATGTCTGAGCACAATAAAAATAACTGTGAGTAAAAATCCCTATAAAAGTGAAATACAGCTTATTCTGCTTGCAACTTTACATTCAGCCTGCATTCCTTCCTAGAGCTTCAGCAAAGGCCAGGAGACAGACTATTTATCAGAAAACCATCAAGCTGGAATTTCATATCAGGCTAAGAGATCCCAGCTGAGCTGTTTACTTCTAAATAAAAGAATCCATGCAATATGATATAGGGCTTGAATTCCTTCACTTGGAACCCCAAAGCTGAATGGTCAGACCCAGAAAACTCCCTCCACAGTTTAATTCATCTCATTTTTGAAGTTCTGCTGTACCTGGTAACCAGATCCACTGTGTAGAGCACAGTTTTAGCCAAATCCATATCATGAATTGCATAAAACACACTAGCTGAGGTTACCAGGTAAAATGGACTATTTTATTAAGCAGTAAAGTCAGGGTATGGAAGGAAGATGGAAAAGAAAAACTTCTGCACCACTGGGGTGGCAACTATCCAAATCTTTGCAGCTTTAAGAAGAGCTGTCATTGTTTGATGTCATGTATGAAATGCCTTGAAGATCTGAAAATGAAACCAAATTCTCCATCAGTGAGAAGCCCTTTGCATTATGCCACCTTATATTAGTTAAGGGTTTGGCATCTCATCTATTCCATTTTCATTCTTTTATCTGGTGATTTGGAACACCCTCATAAACCATTTCCCATTCCATGTGGCTGCAGGGGGCTGGTTGCATGGAGTCACATTCACAAGGTTCTTCTCTAGCAAGAGAGAAGGAAAAAGAAAGGAGGGATTTAGTTTCCACAGCTCTATGGTCAGGAGTCATTTTCTTCCCTCCTCATGTAATGAGACTCCTCATTACAGTCTCCTTGCATTTGTTAAAACTCTTTTGGGGAGAAAAAAAGAAAGAAAGTGAAAGGAGCATAAACAGCTAAACAAAAAAATCCCTGTATTCCGGCTGTTACTAAATCAGATTAAACCAGCTCCTGCAGTGAGACCCCCCTCTTACTGAGGAAAGAAGTGAAGAAATGGCTGGGAAAAGAACTGGCCTCAAAAAAAGCATCATTATCATTTCCTTTCCCCTTCAAAACTTTAAACATATTCAGTCTTCCTTGATTTCATCAAGATGCTGCCTAGGCAAGTAAAAATAGCGTCAGCAGCAAGACCACTTGCACTGCAACATACTTCCCTGCTGATGTATCCCTGCTGACACGACATGCAGAGCATCCCTACAGCTCAGGATCAGGCTGTGGCACTCAGCATGAGACACTGCAGCAGCTGCCAGGGTGTGGGATGGGCCATGTCTCTCCGAGGAACCCCCAGCCGCTCCTCCATGGGGGGACGCCACTCCTTGATGCCTTGTGAAGCCTGACCTAGAACAGAGACTAGACGGAGCTAAAGAATAAAGTAGGGATTTATAAGGAAGCCTCACATAGATCCACCTTGGGCAGCACAACCCAATGGCCACAAAATGGACAACAGGTCATGGGCTCTCACATTTTTGTAAGTTTTGGTCCATTAGCAAATGGACAATATTGGAGCTAATTGTCCAATTACAGCTTTAGCCAATGAAGTCCCATCCTTGTTTTCTCTCTTCAGCCCACCATTGTTTATGCTCTTTGGCCTGAGATCTGTCCCTGGGTCCCTAGCTAAAGAAGGAATTGTTTTGTCTACCCATTCTGTGGAGAGAGCTTACTATCCCCTAATATGAAGCCTAGACTTAAACACTAAAGCATAATAGAATCTGAAAATTATAAAAGCTAAAACCTGAGGCATCATCCTGAGCAGAGCACTCCTCTCCTGCTCTGACACGGAGCGTGTTTGCAGGGCCTGCATGCTCAGCACAACTCAAAGCAGCCCTGACAGGAATTCAGAGTTCTGCTGTTCTACAACCTCTACTTTCCCTTTGAAACAGTTACTATTTATGTGTTCTATCAGACAGAAACACCCTCAGCACATTCCAGTGCTTCCTGCCTTTCTCCCCTTTTCTTGGCTGTGGTACAACATCTCTAAAACTTGACACCAAACCTGCTTATTGTTTTAACCACTCATTGCATTAAGTGTAAGGAATACTGCTTAGAAACTATACAGTGCCCTTTTTCCTATCCTCCTGTCCTTCAGAGATTCCTGCTGACACTGCCCACCTGCAAAACCTCAGCTGGGGGGAAGAATTTCAGTTTGCTTTCTCTAAGGAAAAGAATATTAAAATAAATAAGAAACAAATTACACCATTAAACAAATTGCCTTACTCATTAGTCAGGCAAACATTTGGGGGTTTTGTTTCATTAATGTACAAGAGTTTAATTTCTGTTCCCTCTGGATTAAAACCAAACCTTCCACCACAGCAGGTACAGAGGGACTACAACTTCACACACTCACAGAGCTGGTTCAAATTTGTTCTGGATTTCCAATATAAGATATTAAATCCTTCTCTACTATTTTTTTTTTGCCTTTTTTTTTTTTGCCTTTCTACTAGGAAAATCTAAATTGAAGCATACAGTGCAAAGTGGGCATGTAATACCAATTGTAATATCACAGAATCACAGAATTTCTAGGTTGGAAGAGACCTTTAGGATCATCGAGTCCAACCCATGTTCTGATACCTCAACTAGATCATGGCACCAAGCGCCAGATCCAGTCTTTTTTTAAAGACATCGAGGGATGGTGACTCCACCATCTCCCTGGGTAGATGATTCCAGTATTTGACCACTCTTTCTGTGAAAAACTTCCTCCTTAATTCTAGCCTGTATCTCCCTTGGCGCAGCTTGAGACTGTGTCCTCTTGTTCTGTCTGTTGTTGCCCAAAGAAAGAGACTGACCCCCAGCTCACCANCTCATGCTCAGCCGACTGTCAACCAGCACCCCCAGGTCCCTTTCCACCTGAGCACTGTCCTGCCACACCATCCCCAGCCTGTAACACTGCAGGGGGTTATTGTGGACAAAGTGCAAGACTCGGCATATATCCTCAGGGAGGCATCAAATCCAAATTCTGCCCTGGGACATAAGAATAAAGCTTCTGCAAGTGTATCAGAAAGAGAGAGAGAACTTTGTCAAGATTTAATCAAGACCACAAAGCTCAAGTCATCTGAATTTCCAGAACCAGAAGCTGGAAGGATACCTGTGTTTTAGGAAGGAAGTACAGTCAATCTCTTTTCCTTGCTGTTAAAGGTATCTAAACTAGGCTATGAATCCTTCAGTGTCTTCTATCCCAAAGTTTTATCCTGTTTCAAGATTATCGCTCATTCCTTGCTGACAGCACTCAGCTTTTTAGGAGTTTTAATTCTACTAATTAATTATATTCCAAAAAGTAGCATTTTTTATGCATGTGTTGTTCTTGGCCAAAGGCTGTTTTACCCTTTTTTGTACCTTGAGGAACCATTTTTGTTTGCTAAATATCCAGGGAAGGGATACTGTACCAGCACTAAAACACACAGCATCTCTCTGACATAAAAATGAAGCCCAGCCTGCCAACTGTTTGATCTGTCACATCTCACACTTCCTGAATAAGAGAAGCTTTATCATCACCCATCAAGACTTTAATAAACATGGGCTCCTGTCTCAAGAATAGTAACAAACTGTGGTGTCTCTTCTGACAGCACCCATAAGGGATTTTAAACTCACAAGAAGATTCAGAACTATGCTAATTTCCCCCACTACTCATAATAGTAATAGAAAGGTTGGGGGTTTTTTTCTGTTGAAAGAAAAGTGAGGAGCACACCATGGAGACAGAAGACAGACTGAAGCAGCATTTGCAAAAGAAATCAGTAAAATATGTGATACCACTGAAAGCAAAGCCAAGGCTGAGAAGTGCTGGAAGCTCATACCTTGAGCACCTGAAATGATAAGGCAGAACACCTCTAGGAGATGTAGGAAACCTGTTCCAGAGGAACAGCAAACAGGGCTCAGTTTGGGCAGGTTTGTTCTGTCCTGCCAAAGGAGGAGCACACAGCACCAGTCCAGCCACATGAGGATCATTCCAGAGAGCTACAAAGAACCCACAGAGGTTTGGCTGCTAAGGAAGACAAATAAAAATATTTTTTACCTCAGATCCATTTCTCCAATACAAAAAGATTTTTTCATAGTAGAAGTTTGATGACTTCACATTCCAGCCATCAGTAATTTGAAAGCATTCTTCTACGACTACCTTGAGCATAAAGCTTTGTCCTTGAAAACAAACCCATGTCTCCCACAGCATCTTTCATTTTTTCACAATTTTTCCAGAGGTGAAGACTGAGTGCCAAGAGCCCTTTAAGGAAACTGTCTCATGGCCACAGTTGTTTGTCAGACAGTCTGGCCAGATTCAGGGATGAAAACCCAAACATGGATCATTCTGATGAATCCAAGATGACAGATAACAAAACAGAGAGATGTAGAAAGAATATGATGATTGATTTTTACCAAACAGAATATTCCCTGGATTGTTGCACTGCAGGGCCTGCCGTCTGTAATGGATAGAGGAGTTGTGAGCAGCTCCAAGTCTGAGGAGCAGAGTCACCTGATACTTATTTACTTAAAGATGAAGGCCAAAAAACTGGCTTATAGATCATAAAATTCTTTAGCACTGAAGTTTCTGAAGATGTGTAGGGAAGCATAAGGGAAACAGAATTTCCAAGAGAGAAAACAGGTCAGAGAAGGAAGGTTTTCCCCCAGCATGGAACAATTCTTCTTGACATAGTCCTGCACAATGCCTACCCTCAGCAGGCATTTTTGATTATAATTAAGTCTATTTTATCTACCAAACCACCAGCAGAGTGGCAGAGACAAGGGGCCAAAGAGAAGATGTAAGGATGATTGTGATAAAGGAATAAATAGGTGCTGTGATGAGAGAACACAAATCAGCTTCAGGACTCGAAGGAGAGGAGGATACAGGGCTGTGTTTGCTTGGAGCACACGGCAGCAATGCACAGCAGCTCCTGACAAAAAGTGAATGACAATTCCACCACCAATGTTTGCAGAGAGCCTTAGAAAAACTTTCAAGCTCTTGATCTTTGGTATTTCAAAGAGCAAGTAAAAAGACTCGCAGTTTAATATCTCAACCTTTACCTTCACAGTATTTATGACTGACTCAAAAGATAATGGGTTTTCCACCACAAGCACACCTGTGCTCTTTCCAGAGGTTAAAAATCCAGGTAATGATCCAGACTGACCCTGCTCAGCTTTCAGATGCTGAGAAGAGCTTTGCTTGCAAAAGTACAGCTTCTTTCCTTTTAAATAAATAAAGGATTAAATGAGACACAGAGCCTTTGCTTTTGTCAGCTAAGACACTGCCGAGCCCTTGTGTCACCCCAGACCTGCACAGGAGCCTGAGTCTAAAGGATCATGAAACAACCTCTCACAAAGCAAAGTCATCAGCTCACCTCTTTAGGGCAAGGACCAAAACTGCTTAAAGACCTACAAAATTCCACCTAAGTCCAACATGAGTTGCTGTGGAGCCTGTCAGAGCACATATGCTATGTTGCCTAACTCCCTGGATTTGGGAAGCACAGCTGATGGTTGCAGCAGCAGACATGAACAGCCCTGGAGGCCAGTGCTGCCAAGCTGAGCTGCTCTTTGCTCCAGCACGACTCTGGCTGAGCTGCCCATCAGCAGCTCAGCTTACAGACCCAACATTGCCAAAATGAGACCTCCAGGACAGGCTAGTACACAAATGTGTATTTTTACAGAGCCCTGACTGTAAGGAACCCACTGGGGGAGCAGCACAGGTTTTTTCAAATCCCCACAGTGCAAGAGGCAGAGCCACGGTTTGCTTGCATCAAAAGAAACACCAAAACTCTGCGTTGTGAGGTGGTTGTCACAGAGAGACAACCACAGCACATTTAATCATTTTCCTTGCCTCTAACACACCTCTCCCTTCTCCATCTCCTGCTGGCTGGATTCTCCTCTCAGTTTTCTAGATCGAATCCTCTGCCTGAGCAGGTTTTTATCCCCAGAAATTAAAGGGGTTAAAGCAGCTGCAAGACTGGGAGCTGAAAATTCCCCTGGCTGAGCAAGCCCTGCTTGTGGGCATTTCCCTGTGAGTGGAGTCCCAGTGCCTGGGGTTCCAAACTGAGGGCTGTCAGCTGGGATCAGCCCAGGGACTGCCTGGGAATGAAGGACCATGCACAGAGGGATCATCCCTACACTGCAGCTTCACTCAATCCCTTGACAGCTTTACAGAGTAAAACCAGTCATTTAATAAGGAACCAAATAAAGTGAGCTATAAACATCCTCTGCAGCACAAAACTGATGCTACATTAGGTTTGTGAAACATCTCGGGGGAAAAGGGGTTTGTTCTAAAATGCACAACCTTAAAATCTCTCATAGTTAATTTTTGAGTTTGGTTTTGTTTTTTCTTTTAAATTATGTTTATCAATCATACAAGATTCCAGGGAGTAAAAACAATGAATAATCCACTCAAAATTAATTCTGCACATTGGTTGCACAGTTTTGAAGGTCATAAATCATCAATCACCAGCACAGGACCACAACATCTATTTTGTGCACAAAGCAGCACTTTATCAGGGTAAATTTAGCTGTGTCTTATTAAACTGACTACAGTCTCTGGCCAGCCAGTAAAACCTGAACAAGTTTTCACATTATATTCCTCAGAGCTCAAAATAAATCACAAAGTTTCAGCCTCATGTATCTACATGATCTTTAGAAAATTAATTAACCATTGCCACAACTGAACAGTGTGGAGTTAGTCCGAGTAGCAAAATTTCAAGAGAATGTTTCCTCAGCCTCCATGGCTCCATAACAATCATATTAGAGATTTAAAAGCTAATTTAGTCTCCATGCAGTGAGGTAGATTTTGTTTATTTGTGGTGGTTTTTGTTTGGGTTGGTACTTTTTGGAGTGTCAGTGAATTACTCTGTAGCAAGAGAAAAGCACAGTCACAGGCAAACAAGGTGGCACATCCCATTCCTCCAGAAATCAATGGCAATATTCCTGCAAGAGTATCAAACTGTGTATAATCAATTTCTCATTCAAATTCATTTCTTCTTCCCACTAAAAATGAAGTTAAAACCAAATCCCTCTGTCCCTTCCCCCCCATGGTTTACTGGCCACACTTTTTTGTCTCTGTTAATGCTCTAAAAGATGTTCTACCTGTGGCCAACTGTGCCAAGGTTTGTCTCCAACCCCACCTGTTTCCTTCACTGCATTCCCACTGATTTTTCATACTTTAGTTATGGTGGGAAGCAAAGACTTAAGGAAGGCGTTGATGATTAAACACAAAACACATGTTCCTGTGAAAATAAAATCAAGATAATCATTGTGTGAGCGGTTCTTTGCAGCAAGATAAACATTCCCTCTCCTTCTGACATTCCATTTTTCATCAAAATGGGGTTGAACAGGCTGGGAGATCTGCTTTGGAACTACCCCTGTGATCTGCCAACTTACAGCACCTCAAGTGTTGAAAGGTCAGTTGTTGCTCCTGGCAATCCTAATTCTTATTCCTGCTTCAAGGACTCCACTCCTGGCAGGAAAACAGGCTCAACAATCTGAGTTCAGTATTTCCTTGATTCTACTTCAAATCTCTCTCCTGTATGTGTAAGAAATAACCTAGGCTGTAAGTGTATGTGGATTTTTCTTTTTTATAACTTTAGTGAAGGGAGTGACTGAAAAAACATATGATGCTCTTTTCATTCAAGATATATAAACATCAGAACATCTCATGTTAGGATACATTCAATAAATTATTTACCCTCAAGATTCTGGGCATACCATTGCACCGTGTTTGTTCCTGTGATGCCCACAGGAGTCATTGCAACACAGCAGAACTTCATCCCAAGGTTCCACAATCACATGCCTCACTCTCTCCACAATTTAACCACCACCATGTTTCTCCATCTAGTTCCATTTTCCAGTGAAATGCTTTAAGAAATTCCTTGGCTTAAGAGCAAAAAAGCTCCAAACCACACCCAAGATCACACAGTAAGTGTAATTTTTAATTATCAGTGACTAAAATCTGCATTTCCTCAAGGAGAAGAGCAATCAGCCTACCATTATCTCTTTAGCAAACACTGCTGGCCCTCAACTGTCACCAGAGTGACGTCAAAAGGAAACAGGCAAGACCCAGTTTCAATCTCCAGAAATGCAATCACAGATTGTCACATAGCCTGAGTGCAAGTCACACACAATTCTTCTTTGAAGCACTAGGAAGAGCCTGGTGCCCAGCAAGGATGGCTCCCAGACCTCCATAATATCACTTTGTGGCAGAGAGCAGGGCTGATTTCCTGCCCTCAGTACAGTTATGGATTGGCAACACTTCTATTAATTCCATTTTCTCCCTTATTGTGGCATCTCAGAGAGACTGTGCATTTGAATATTGAGCTTATTTGTACAGCTACAGAACAAGCTCTATGTCACCCCCAGTGCACCTTCCTGCTCTGACTATCCCTTGGGTACAGACTTGAAATTTCCCACCAAGACCTTCACATCTAACCTGGAACCCTGTACAGGAGCATGGAGGGAATGGGGTGTGGTGACGGTGAATAAATGCAGCCCACAGCTACATATTTCCCTAAAAAGCACATATTACCTTACAGTGAAATTGGAAATACAAAAACCCTCCCAGATAAACATTTTGACTCTTCATAAACACCCTGGCAGAGGGATGGAGGGATGGATGTTCCCAGGCAACTGCACATGGTCAGTTTCTGTTTTCAAACCAGAAAGGCAAGTTCATATTAGCCTGTGCAATTAAAATCAACCTATTTCTTTTCTGAGTAACCTTCCAGGAAAGCTTTCCATCCCACAGTACCTTTGATTCATGTTAAATTTATCAGAATTACCATTTAGACACACTGAAAGATTAAAGGTACTTCAGGTTATAGTTAGAAATAGTCCTAAGGCTAAAACTAAGCACTAAAAATTATTCAATAAAGCTTTCAAACCTTCTACCTTTGTAAGGCTATTTAGCTAAGCTCCTTGACAATGTTGAAAACAAAAATTAAAAAACCCTCAAAACTCATGTTGGATCAGAAAAATTGAGTTTTAACATGTTAGTTATAGGGTGCCTTCTACCTGTGTAACATAGGATTAAATTATTACTAAACAATTCATGGCAGCCTTTGTAACTGAAGTTAATTCACTGCTTTTACTTTAATTAATCTGATCCCATAATAGGTGTACAGATGGATAGTCCTATTTGTGCAGCTGAGTGAGCATTTTCTAGTTGAATTAAAATGAGACAAGTGGTCCTCTAAATGAGCTGCTACTGTGTATGGCCACATATCAAATGAACCATCAGGTTCTTACAGATTCACTTTACCTGGGATTTTTTTCCAAGCCGCAAAGCATAGGCACCTGTAGGAACTTCATGGTACCATAAGCTTCAAACAGCTGTTAGGCAGGGACTAACAAGGGGAGCCAGGAGGAATTCATAGATCCCTGTCTCACTCTCAATAATAAATCACCCACTATCAAAAATAAATCAAGGAAAATATCTAGAACTGTAGGTTTTAATCTCACAATAGACTTCTAGTTGGTTTTCCAATGTAATTGCTTTTCCACCAGCAATAATAAAAGTACTCATAGTAACCACTTGCACAAATCGTTAAGATTAATTTAGTAAAAGTGAATAGAAAAAAATATTTTGCTTTCTCCTTTTTAATAGGAAAGCTCAGATTCAGCAGCAGACTTCAACTAATACAGACTATTGACTGATACTGTGGCAGCAGTCATTTGAAAAATTAAGTACTCCATAATGAAAGATTTCTGTCTTCCAGCACACAGGGGAAGAATCCTGCTTCATAGAGAACTCTGGTAGAGCAGGAGAGACCACACAAAAAGAAATTCACTTTTGTAGACTATCAGCTGCCAGGATTGCTAAAACTCCATTCACACTCACGATGAAAGACTGGCAGGAGCTCCTCCAAGTGCTCAAGACACCAAAAGCCAAGGCGAGCTCAGAGGTGCTATGGAAATACTCAGGAGAGCAGCCCCTGGGAGCTGGTGAGGACCAGCAGCACGACGATGGTCACTCCACCAGGGCCAGCACTGTGATAAATGTCCTGTTCTCCACCTGCCAGCAGAATGAGGCGGGCAGGAGACCAAACTGATACCCGTGACTGACTGAAAAACTACAGCCATTAACAAAACCCTTCAACTGTCCCATTCAGCACCCACAAACAAGTGGTATATAAGTGGCCATTACCTACAGCTTTTCCTGCCATTTCAAACTTGGAAATGGTGGAGCTTTGATTATCCTGTAATCTAATTCTGCTCTTCCACACCTTCACTTTCAGGAAGCAGGAATACTGGTCAAAAACAGGGCAAATTCAACATAATCCAACTTTAAGTAACTGGATTTTTACATTTTCCCTTGCCCAGAGTCCTAATATTTTTGTTTTTTCAGTCCTTCACTTTAAAACCTTTTCACTCTTAGATGTAACTCTGAATCTGTCTGACCTCATCCACTTTCTTCTTCTCAAAAAAACCCTCAGAAACTATGTTCTGAGCAACTCTATTGTCTGCACTCAGCAGGGTGCGACTCCAAACCTCCAGCATCAAACACAGCCTGCTCTCATTACAGCTACAAAAGCTACCTCCACATCTGAGTGATGTTTCCCTAGAGATGGCAATCAGCCCTGAGCCCAGTTGCAGAAGGGAGATCCTGTTCAGTCCATCTTACTCCTGCCTTTCTGCTTCCAGCAATTGTGCATTTGCTGCTCCATCTGGGATCCCATAGGGGGAGAGAGCTCGGCCCCCCAGGCATGACTGGGCCAGCTCCTCCTCTCCTGTGCAGAAATCCGTGGTTCTCTGGGCTTTATACAGGTCTAGTCCGGCTAGCTAGAGCCCAAGCCCACTCGGGCTGGGCCTGAAGATAAATGGCCTGAAGACAAAAGATGAGAAGCACTCTTCCCCACGTGGGAACGAGTATCCTGTTTATTGGCTTGAGATGGGACACTGCTGGCTGCAACAACCACCCAGGCAGGAAAGAGAGCAACCTTAACCTGCAGTGGGGTTTTATACCCCAGGGGATGGGGGCGGGGAGAGAGGACCCCGGCCAATGGGATATTGTGTGGTTGTGTGTGATTTGGTTTGGGACTTGGATGAGGTATTTTTCCCAACACCCAATACAAAGACCACAACTAAATACATTATTTAGTGCAATACAACACTCCTGGAGACTGGAGATGCTTCATCCCTGCAGCATTCTCTAAGGTACCCGGCTGGTGAAGAGCTCCAGCCTCGGCTCAGCATGTCCAAGGCAGCAGAGAGGGAGCCTGGCACACTGCCCCCGGAATGCATTTCCCACTGCTGTGTGAGAAGGGTTTTAGATCTGCACCATTCCTGAGATATGTATCTTAATACATTTCTAAACATGTTTGTTTAACAGGCCAATTAGCCTCTCACTAATCATCTCTCATGCTGGCTAAGAGTCTAACAATGTAGACAAAAAATATACAGAATATTCCAGTTATTCCACTCCTCTGACTCTCCTGGCTGTGCCACACTCAGGAGCATTTCCAGTCTCCCTTAATTTTATATAGATGAATGTGCTGCTGCTTTACATTTTTTTAATGCATGCTCCTGACTGAAGCTTCCCATGGCTCAGGCAGAAGGAACACCATGATGTGGGAAGCCTGTTCACCAGACCGAACACAGAGATGTAACCGGCTTCCATGTGAGGATTCTGGACACTATATTAGAGCATTCCATGTCTACTGACTGCCAGTGATAGCCCAAGAGTTCAGCTTAAAAATAAAATTACTGTTTTGACCCTTTCAAAGTACCTGGGATGTGTTTTTTATGTATTTTGATAAAATAGTTTTGAATAAAACTATTTTATTTTTTTTATACTATTATCACTATTTCTTACTACTCTGTTTGAATTTCTAACTGCTTACTGCTCATTTGTCTTATTCAGGATTCAGAGTTTAATTTCTTGACCCACACCCATTAAAAGTTTGCAATTATAAAAACATGATAATCCCATTAAGTAGCTATAAAACCAGTTAAACACAGTAGGAATGTTTTTACAGGAGAAAATTATATGGGTCTGCAGAAAATTTTACAAGGAAAGATATTTAAACAAGTGCTACCTCAGAAGTAGCACCATATGTTCCTGTACTTCAGCATGAAAGACAAAATGCCTGCAAAATGAAATGCAGTGACTTTTTTCCAAAAGTTACTGCCACGAGATTTTAAAAATATACACTTATTTCAAGTACCAAATAATCAGAGCAATTAAAAGACTAGCAGGTTGCTAAATCATGCTCAGGACACACAACCTGGTGTTTGCTCTGGTTTGTAATTAAGATGAAAATAGTAGCAGTACTAATGTCTCTTTAATCTCTGCCCAGGTCTGAAACATTAGACTGCACTCAGAGCACATTTTGGCTGAGAAGGGCCATTAAGGACTGGCTGCCTGGCACGGCAGGAGCTGCTCTAATTGCAGGAACTTTGTGCTCCCAAGCAGGATTGTTCCTGCTGTCCTGTCAGTACATCTCCCTGGCCGGGAATGTCCGGGCTGTCATCCCGGGATGTCAAACCCCGGCTCCCCACACAGTCACAGCACCGGGGAGTTCTGGAGCCTGCACCGACCCCTGAGCAGGGTCACTCACAAACCCTTCTCGAACTGCCCCTGCTGCAGTGACCTTGCACAGGGAAGATCCAGCTTTTGGCAGCCAGGGAGAACCTTTCCCCAGCGTTCCCTTGAACACAGCCCCGGCTTCGCAGGACTTTAAGCAAACATTTCAGCCCGCAGTGTTTGACAGAGAGCAGCAGCCACCTACCTGCTAGAACAGAGTCTGCCGGCACCCAGCCAGAACAGCTCCAAATCCCGAGTTCCTCCCTTCCGCATCTGCCAAGTCACAGATGTTCAGCCTGAGCCTCGCCGTGGAGATTTATATCTGCTAAGCACCACTTCCCCCCCCTCCCTGGCACAGTCACAATATGCCACACTGTTGATGGATGCTGAGGGCCAGATGACCATCTTGCCAAATATACTGTGTTCTCTCTTTTTTAAGCTCAAGAATGTTCATTTTCAAATTTTATCCTGATGGAGATTAATGCTCCTCTGGATTGTACCAGTTACCAGCCTGAAATCCACAACAGAGAGCTGCCCATGCCTCTGGTTGGTACCAGCATCTTAATTTCCCAAATCAAGACAACTACAGCTACACAACTACTCTGTAACAGTAAAAACAGGCCACAAGAAATAGGACAGAAAACAGAGCTTTCTCTAGTAAAGCTATCACAGCCCTTCGGGTGTGGATCCATTGTAAATCACTTTGTGTGCCAGGACACCTTTAAGCGGCCCTGTAAATGCAAAAGGTAGATTAATGGCTTCTAACAGGAATGCTGCACACACAAAAGAGAATTAAAAATAGCTTTGTTTCCCACTAGCCCAATTCAGGAAATTCAGGAAGGAAGGAAACATTGCCTTAAAAGTTGATTTTGAAAGGAAACACATTGAAAATGTTTGTCTCAAGCTGATTGTTCATAAAGGTGTTTTCTAGGCATGTGAGTAACTTCAGCCCCAGTTTTTACACCATGCTGAAAACAGACTAATCTAAGAATAAAGCTGTTAGAAAACTGGCATGATGCAATGGAATAATCAGCAGCACAACCTCAGGAAACCTGCACTAGTTGGTGGTTGATTAATCCTGTCTTGTCTTTTGTTTAGCTCATGGTTCTTAATACACAGGTGGTGATTGTGCAGTCACTAAATTGTTTCCAGAAGTATTGATAAGAGCTGCAAGTGGAAACCAGGCACTACTGACAAGTGTAAGCATTTCCTCACGGTAACAGCTCACCCACAGCTCTTTATACACATCAAGGTCTCACCTTCATAAAGATATTTTTTCTGACTGGGCTGCCACCAGGGAAGTGCTCACACACGTAAATCGATGTTCCACACATCGATGCTATCCCAGCCCACACACAGGAGCTCTCCAGGGCCAGAACTCCGTGAGTTAATCCAGCCCAGCTCTCTGGGCAGAGCTGCTTTCTCTCCTCAGTCACACAAGACTGGTCCCAGATCCTCTGTAGGTTCAGACTCCAGCATTACAAGTTGGAGCAAGGACAGGACTTTCTGATGGCTTTCCACAGCAAGCAACGGAGCAAAGGAAAACAGCAACGTCCTCCTCTCCCCCGGTTACCCCAGTTCCACCTCTGGAGTCACAAACTTGCTCTGGACCTTTCAGAAGCTCACAGGACTCCATGGAACTCAGAAAGTTTCTGCAGCATGAACCAGAGTAGAAGCTTTTGGGCCTAAAAAAGGACAGACATACTGCAAAGGCCATTTCCAGAAGAGATATAAATGTTGTTAATCTGGTTACCAATACGTTACAGATTTTCAGTCTTTCCCTCTGATGATGAATTCCGCACATAACACCAAGTTTGTGGGTTCCATCTCCACACAGGCCATATACTAAAGAGTTGGACTCGAGGATCTTTCTGGGTCCCTTCCAAGCCAGAATAAGCTGTGATCGTCTGAAAATAGATGTCACTGAATATTTATTTTGCTGGCTTTCAGATCTGATATACACTTGGGTTTGGGCTTTTCAGCATTTGGTTTTGTGTTCAGAGGGAGAAGTTTTCTTCACAACACATACATAAAAACACATGTTCACAAAACTAGAGCAAAATGGGATGCAAGGTCTGGTTACTCCCATGTCTGATGAGCTCTCCCCTAAATCCCAGAACTCCCCACAGTCAGCCTCTATCCCAGCTGATTGGTTTGCTATCAGAGCACACCTTCCATGGCATGGAGAATAAACACAAATGGAGCTGGACATGGACAGATCCACAGGTGCCAAGCCAGCACCATGCCAAGCCAAGGTCTACAATCTCATCCACCCCTGGTTCTCCACAGATCTGAGCTGGCTCAAGCCCTCAGAAGCTGAATCCTGAATTTAGATTGCTGAAGGGATGGTGCTCAGAAACAGAACTGTACCTGCAATCTGCAGGGCAAAGAGCCACTTCTGATTTACACCATCAGAATAGAGAAATTCATGTTTGCTGAAATTTATGTTTGTAACAGATGTCTCTGGATGTGGCTGAACTGAGACTATGCTCTGCTGATGAGACTTCTGGAGCAGTGAAGAAACTCTTCCAAAGAACCCTTCCCAATGTGTTTCCACAGACATGATGGGACAAATTTGGTACTTGGGCCCCATATCAGTAGTTCCATGAGCTGAGATACAAATCAAGCAGCTGGCTCAGGCAGCAGCCAACTCTCCTGACACCTGATGAGCAAAGCCACAGACCAGCAAGCCTCAGTGTTTGGCATGAAAACGCTCCTGCTTCCCTGGGGAACAGCATTTCCTAACAAACAAAATGCAAACGCTATCTGGATTTTTCTCATTCCAGGGAGTAAAACATACTTGTAAATTTTATCTTTCATTACAGATTCTTTCCCAAGATTTTCCAGAGCCTCTTTGCTTCCTTTGCATCATTATGTGTTTCTGAACAGCACAGCATGAACAAATAAATCAAAATTTAACAAAACTGGGGAGGTACTAAACACCTAAAGTGTTAAATTTGAGAACAAGCATCACCTGACTGTATCTTTGCAGTCAAGATCATGTTTCCCTTGTGACAAGGACAAGGAATATCCAAAAATCTTGTATTAGGTTTAAGTGACATGCAGAATTAATATCTAACATCAACTGACTTAAAAATGCATGTGCTAAGTCCAGCTCTACTAAGCACAAAGCAGACACAGCCAAGGTTTGCTACATTCAGACTATAGATCTTTTCAGTGATAAATTCAACAGTATTTTGCTCTCAACACCAATAGAAATTGTTTCTCATTCAACCATTCTCCACCAATCCTTCAAATATCCATTCTCCAAAGTGACACTGGAATTAACTGTCAGGCTTTCTTAGTTAAAATAAAATAAAGTAAAATAAGAACACCACGAAACAGGAAAGGTGGAATAGAATATGTTGTCCAGGAAACTGACCCCAGTGCCTGAAGGACACACTTCAGGTGGCAGCTGATAAGTAAATACACTTGAATTTGCATTGCTGTAGAAAGTGGGTCACGCAAGTCCTCTTGTGCTAAATCTCCTTCTGGAGTTCCCCAGCCACCTTTTCAGGATTCCATGGATACAACTGGCTGCACTTGCAATATTGCAATCAATACAAGGCATCAACCCTGTTCAAGTCATTCTTGACAAATCCAGGATGATGGAGCGACTTGACAGCGCAAAACTCTAGGATCTGTGCTTCCAAGACAGTCTGATCAGTCATTTCCATGCTGTTGGCCAATCCAGCAATTCAGGCTGAATATAACATTCCAGTCCACTCAAAAGTGAAAAAAAGCTTAGTATTTGATTATGCTCACGGAGAAGCTAAAACACATAAATCCCAATGTCTTCACACTGAAATTAGGATTTGTTTTAATGACCTTTTTAACTCATGACCTTTTCTCCAAAATACGTGCACATGCTATGGTTGTAAGTGGTCATAATGTAGCCTTCAGCAGTATGGACTGGAGGGTAGGCCAGGCATCAAGTTCCAACAACAAGAATGAATGAACAAGTTCTTAGCATCTATACCTGGAGGAGACAGATTTGGTATCATCTGCTGCTCAGTTAACACTGAAGAGCCTTTGGTCTCGGTGGTTGGAGAGCTGGTTAGGAAAAAATCATTGCTGGAATGCTTTCTTGTCATGTTTTCTTTTTGGACTTAGTGACACTGCAAAAACCTAAAATTCAAAGTTTAACTTCAGGTTACATAAATTTCTAAAATGGACCCAAACAAACAAGATGAATGACAGTGACAGACAAGTGACTTCATTCAGAGCAGTGCATGAGCAGGGATATTTAAGCATTGTGTTCTGCCTGGGCATCCCGTTTCAGTGCAAGTCCGGTGCCAGCAAGGAGTGAAGTGCTCAAGCCCTTGGAAGGATCTGAGTCAATCTGCAGGTTCTGCCTCACAGCAGTCATGTGTTTGTGCTTGATATATTCATCTGCCTCCAGTGGAATGTTCTTTTTGTTTCTCATAATCCAACACTATTTTTAGAGGCTCATCTTAATGCCCTCAGCAATGTTTGCTGACCACAAAAGTCATAAGATGGATTTTGAACACCATTAAGGTTTGTTCACTGTAAACCAAAAACAGACTCGGGAGCCAAGAGGGGATGTGGGTCAGGAATCAATGCTTTTCTCCAGGCTTATCTGCACTTGGCCTAAATGGGAGCTTATCAGAGAATGATGAATCAGCCTTGTACCCTTTGTAGAAAGCACTGATATTTTTCTTTGAATCCGAGTCACAGGTACAGGCTCCACAGTTGATCAAGGCAAATTTTCACAGCTTCCAGGAGCTTAAAGAGATGCAGTGAAAGAAATCTAGTGAGTTTTGAGGTCAAACATTTGAAGGAGCTATCTCACTACTGATCAGATTAGAGATGTTTAATATTACAGGCATAAAGGCTCTGGAATAATTTGTGTAACCTTGAGGAAGTACCAAAATGAAGACCTTTAGGAGACATTCCATATTGTTGGTTGCCACACAGCTCACTGTGCTTTTTCAGCTATGACACATCTTTTACTCTTGACAGTGCTTGAACGCTGCTGTTTCACTGGTCCAAATAACCACTTCATTTATTATATGGATTTTTACAAACCCGTAAAGTTTACATGAATCATGCAAATAAAAAATAAAGGGCAGAAGAAGCATGTTCTTGCTGAACTACACAGGTCCAGGGCTGCTGGCTTCTTCACTCCCCATGAATGTTACAGAAACAATGCAAATATGCCCAAAATTTCATAGAAGAAATGAGGAGTGGAACTAAGACTATTTGTTATTCACAGCCTTCACAGAACTGTTCATCTTTTAAGACAGCCTAGCTCAAGATAGCAGCTTTCCCATTCACAATCAATAAATTTGCACACACTTCTATGCTGCATACCAAATGCTCATGGATACATCTCAGATCACAATCCTGACCCTCCTCTGTGTGCCTTGCAGAATTAAAAACACTTTAAAGATAAATTTACAAGCCCACTAAATATGCACAGAGCAATATCCTTACTGCTTATTTTTCTAAAGCCAACTTTAGTTTATGCCCCTCACCCCCCATGTTATACTTGTATAACTCATTCCCTCTCAAACAGATTATTGTACTGCTTTCTGCAATAACCAAAATTCAAAGCTATGTTTCAGTCCTAGCTGATTCTCTTCACAGAGACCACCCTTTAACCAGTGAAGAAGCACAGGCAGACAAGATTTACATCAAGATCATGACTTGAAGATAATTCTCAGTGCTCCCTCAGTAACTATATATCTCTGCACATGACAATATGACCCAAGATAAGCTGTGCTTCAGTTTACTAATTAAGACATAACTTACTAGCTCAGAAGCCAATGAATTTTCATTGCCAGTCATTCTCTTATGTACACAAGGCTTTATTATACCTCATTAAATACCCTGTAATTTGGAATGCCTTGCTGTCCCTTACTCCTGTCAACATCCCTGCACTTTGTGTGTGTGGCAGTACAAAATCTGAACCCACACTACACTGCCTGCCACGCTCCTCCCTAACTCTTAATCCATTCAGCTGCAAGTCCTGTACAGCCTGCAGAACTCTCCATTGTTAAGTTCATATTAAAATTTTTAAATAAATTTTAAAAACCATTAAGTGAACAGAAGAGACAGAACTTCTGACTGGCAAGCATAGTATACACTACAAGGTTGAATGTCTTAAACAAGCAGCACTCACCAAAAATTATTGTAATATACTGACTGCATTGTAAGTGCCCCAGTTCAGAGAATTTTACAATTTAATCACTAATATTTCTAAACCCATATTTTATGGTTCTAAACTCACAACACTAACTCCAAAAGCTGTGTGAAGAACTGATACACAAGGTCCTGAGCTCAGGTTAAAGGTACTTTCTCTATGCAAGGACTCAGACAAGGCTTTAATGTGAGGATAAAAAAATAAAATTTAAAAAAAAAATTAAAAAAAATTAAAAAAACACAAATGTGCCCACTTATTTCAGGCAGACAGCACTAACAGCCGTGCAAACTCCTGATAAGCTCTCTGAGGTAAAGGCAAGTGGCTCACACTTTGACCCAATCACCATGAGAAAGAAATAAGCTTCTCTGTTGTTTCCTGTACGCACCAAAACAAACTCCCACTCACTACTCAGAAAATACATTGTTTCTCAAAAACGCCCAACGAAATACAGAAAACAGAAGAAAGATTAGTATGTCAGTTCCATCCCAGGTGTACCACTGCCACAGTCAGGGGGTGGGAGCAGACGCTGGCTTGCAGGGTGTTTGTGGGGACACAATCGGTACCGGCGCTGTGATTGATCAGCAGCCCTTCCCTCCTCGAGCTCCGGGATCAGGTGTCAGGGAAGTTCCAGGGGACACTCCAAACACGGGAGATGGCCGCACGTCTCTAACCACGGAGCCAGCACGGCTCCTCCTCTCCGTCCCGGGAGAGACGGGCGCTGCTCACGGGGCTGCAGGAAGTCACTGCACGGGGCCTTACTGTGGGAACTACGAGAGCAGTTCCCAAATCCCTGGCAGCACCGACTCCCTCCCAGCTGATTAACACCGCTCTCACGGACTAACAGGGACCTTGCTCCCAGAGAGGTACACTGGAGATGGCTCAAAGGTAATGTCTCTATTCCCAAATCTGCCTCTCGCCTCCATCAAAGAACGGCTGAATTAGCATTAAGTCCTCACTGCAAAACAGAGTCACCTGTGTAGCAGGATATGCAGCCTCAGGGAGAAAGGAAGACAATAAAACTTGGAAGCAGTGACTTCCCAGAAGGTGCTGGGGTGTTCTCAGTCTTGCAGCAGGAGGGGCTGTACAGCTGAGTCCCCCTGCACATCCCACTGCAGCCAGCAGTGCCACAGCACCCAAGAGCAAACCCTGCCCCCAGCACTGGTCTGCCACTTGGATCAGCCTCTGAGCTGCACAGGAATCAGTGCTGAACGTCCAGAGAACCGTGTGAAACCAGGCCACTCTCCATAAGGAGAGGCATCACTCTCTCATTAACATACCCAGAGTTTTGCTGGAAGGGTGATCCACTGCACACTAAAACATTCAAATCAAAAGGAGTTTTGTCAGTGAAGTTAAGGACATGGAATCGTAAACCTCTCCCAAAAGTCCTACAACATAGGTTTCTAGTAGGTTCATTGTTTTGATACTACAAAACATATTTTCAACGTGATAAATCACTCCACAAAAAACCGAGTTGAGTAATAAATGCAGCGTGCTGTAGTCACATCCATATTCACAACTCATGCCCCAGTTCTCTTACAGTGTATAACAGCTAGAACCAACTTACAAGTTTGACATCAAACCTACAGAGTTTAATTGAAAGACTCTGATTGACAAAGGTTCAGAACTCTACACTTCAAAATTAAATACGTGAAATAAACATGACATCACTTCATACTGTCAAGGAAAAAATTCCACTGATCCTTGTAGCCTTTGGTTACACTCTGAAAAGTAAGCAATGCTGCCTCAGGCTCTCGGATGTGCTGTCGTGGGTGCCACCAGGACAGGTCAAATCACACACAGAGTGCTGTGCAGTGCCATTAGTGACAGGCAGATTATTGGCATTTCAACTTTAAGAAACAAAGTGTAAGCAAACATACATGGAAACATGACATCATCGCACTCTTCAGCCAGCAAAGGGGAGCTCTTTGCACAGAGAGGGTATCAGTTAACTCAGTAACATTGTTATGAGTTTTTTCTCTCTGGAGTCACACTGCAGTTTCCTCTTTTTACTCAGTGCAGTGTTTTCTAATTTAATTTTCCTTCTCACAAGTGCATCTATAAGAGAAAGTGTCCAAAATTTATGCTGAGTC
Source organism: Peucedramus taeniatus (assembly GCA_013400575.1). Classification (NCBI taxonomy): domain Eukaryota; kingdom Metazoa; phylum Chordata; class Aves; order Passeriformes; family Fringillidae; genus Peucedramus; species Peucedramus taeniatus. The sequence continues at coordinate 480,330 of WBNO01004517.1, forward strand.
TCTGTTTAGCCTACAAACACCTTTGTTCAAGGAGAGGTGATGCTGCATTTGTTCTGTAAGAGCCCTCACACCTCCAGCAGTACAGGAGGTGTTAGTCAGCAGTTTGACTTCTCTTCATTAATAACCTCAGCAGGAAGCAAGAAGCACACATGAAAGCCTTTGGATACCTTCCTTTCACACAAAAGTCAAAGCTCAGAGTAAAACAAAGGACTTCTTAAAATAGAAAGTTGAAAATAAATCACTTAGATTAAAAAAACAACATTTAGACTGCAAATGCTGAAAGCAGATCAATTTATAGAGGTACTTACGCTCCAGATATGTGTCAAAGCTAAACTGTCAAGTATTCTTCTAGGGTGTATTAATGCTCTCTCCTCAAAATGTTTTTACTACCGGTATTTTTCTCATCTAATTGCAGCAATCTTTCTATCCCAAATGCCTCTGTTCTCATTACCCAGAACATTTAGGTGTGATTACAGCAAAAGATTGTTATAATGTTTTTTTTTTTGGTTAAAAGCTCTAAAACGTGTTTTCAATTAACAGGCACCAGGCCAAATTCAGCTCTCCCATCCCATTTTCAGTCACTCCAAAGGCTAAGGACATTCATTTCAGAAAAATATGTAGGAGAGCCATGAAGTAGAGGGTATTTTTAAAGCCTTATAAATCTTATAAATGAAAGCTGACATGTCATACAAGAAAAAATACCAAGATCAAACCTTTGAGCATAGAAGATGAGAAGAATTATGAAAGGAAATGTTATCACCTCATCCTTTATTCCTTCAGCTGTGCCTGTGAGCGAGAGGCTGAGGTAACTTCCCGCATAGTTTAAAACATGCATGAAGGCCAATGATTAATGCATAAACACATCCTGCAAAGCAGCTCCAGCTGCACATCACATTTCTGATGGCATTGTAATATTATACTGCAACTCCATTCTGTCGGGAACCTGCAAACTCTGATCCATCCCACATGTCTTTACCTACAGCCCCAGCTCTGGGAGAGGTAACACCACCCTGCGGAATCCACTGCTTCCCTGTGGTCACCAAGTGCTGACAGGATCACAAATCCAGCTAAATGGGAGCTGCTAGAAGCTCCCATTTCTCCAGGAATAGCTGGACTGTTCCCAAACATGCTTCCAATTAGGAACACCAGTTCCAGGTAGAGAGTACAGCACTTTCGGAATGAGGTTTGACATGCAGAGGAATAAGTTCTCTCAGACATGATTCAGAGCCCAGTTCAGACCAAGGAAAATGGGACAGGCTTGTACTGACTCTGGTAAATTCTGACTACGTAGTTAAAATATTTTATGTTACTCCTTTAAATATCAAAACATGTTTGTCTCTGCATTCATCATTTCGGGTCACCAGTACTTCACTCTTGCTGCTCACATGACAGTCCACAAGAACTACAGTAAGTTTACAAGTGCTCTGCAAACTCATGACACAGATGTGCAAACATCTGCCAGCTAGAGATACTCTAAATTAGAAAATAAACTGGATTGCACCAATGCAATATAATATACTCACTGCATGACTTTGGGATCACAACCAAATATTGTCCTTTTGTATTCATCAGAATTTAGAGCCAGGTTTCCAGGCCATTTCCTAACTCCCATTGTCACAGTTTCAGCATTCCTTACAATAAGATCAGGATTTTTATTGCCTACACTCAGCTGGCAGGGTCAGGTACATCCAAATCAAGATTTACACATTATTTTCACAACAATAACAGTTTATAATGACCAGCACTTCTACCACTTCCATATTAACTGTTCCCCACAACTTTGCAATAGCTGACAAAATCAGACCCCAAAATACCCAGAAGATTCAGCCTTGCCATGAAGACCAAGTATTTCCCTGAAGTTTAAAGCCTTTTCTTCACAGCAGAGCTGTCAAGAGTCTTACCAAGTTTGATCAAGGTCAGACAGATGCCAGAATTAAACCTCAAGCTTGCATCAAATTATATAAATATGAAAGAAGAGAAGTTCGACAACTTTCTGGTGAGAGAAGTTGTCAAACCAAAGAGGACTTCTCTGTAAAAGTGATTATATAAAGCACAGGGCAGGCAAAGCTCTGATTAAAGTCAATAAAGAGCCTCCCAGAGCACCAGCTGCCCTCTCCAGCACCTTGTGGCCTGAGTCCAATCTTTTGACAGCTGAAATATGCTGCACAAAGGATGCCAGTCAACTCAGGAATAAAGTAACAACTGCTTTCACTGCACTGTTAGGAATATGGTTCTTAACAAGGCTACTTGGGGAAACAAACCCAAAAACAAACAGAAAGCCTACAATGCTGGTAGCAGAAAACCCATATCTTTCTTCCGCAGAAAACCTGTATCTTCTTCCCCTGTGAGTGTGTTTTAAAAATACATACTTAAAACCTTGGATCACGTTCCTACATAAACTGTGGCGGACTGATGAACACCATAGGTGCAAGATGTCATTTTTAGGAAGTCTGGTTCCATACTTCATACTACTTACAGAAAGTCAATAGTAAACACAAAAAACTGAATGGAGAAAAATACAGCATTTAATGGAAGTCGTGTAAGACCAACTTTAATAACTTCTGTATTACACATCTTCACATATTTGTTTCACACTCACCTTATTAACCATTTTAAAGTCTTTAAAAAGAGGAGTCTCTACACTTACCATGTCAGGGTTGGTCAGCTCTGTCAAAAATACACATTTCACTGAAAACAATGTGGATTTGCCCCTGCAGAGAGGAGTTAACTGAAGGCATTGTGCAAGTTAATCCCAACAGGTAACTGGACCAGTGTGACAAAGGTTGAGGACACCACACATCTCACAAGCAGATCCAACAAGTGGCCACTTCCACTGATGCCAACACAGCTTCTCACAGCTGCTTATGAAATGGAAACACATGAACTCCATCCAAGACAATTTGCTAAGGCAAAACCATCACTTTCTGCAGAGCTTGATTTCAAATCTAAGTGTAAAGGTCTGAGAAAGGGTCTTCAATTAGAACACTAATTGCCTTCATAAGAACATTCCAAAGCACATGGAAGAAACAAAAGGCTATAGTAATTCTGCTAAGTCTAAAATGAGTTATTTCTACAGCAGAGTAGGATGTCTGAACTTTGTAGCTTTCAAAATAACAAGATACTTACACTGTGACTCTCCTAAGAAAAATTATTTATTTCCACCAGTCAAGATACACAGCTCTTGAAAATTAGGCATGTTTATTGGAAACCTTTCTAAAAGGTTGCTTTCTATTGCTTTCTAAAAGGCAGCAATAACAACAGCAAAGAAACCCCTCCTTCATCTTCCTAAATTTTTAATTTTATATGATTAAAAATATCCAAACTCAAGGCTTCCAAAAGCTTTAGGAGCTATCAGATTCATTTCTATGAAGCCTACTCTTCATCTGGGGTCTTTTCCAAAGTTTATGGAAAAGAGCATAAAAAGCCTTCAATCAATAAACAGGAAATTTTAAAATCTTTAAAGCTACAGACAAGGCAGGTTAGGAAAGTGGAAATGAAATTGGAGACACTCACCTCCACTCTGCTGACTTAGATATAGGCAGGGCAAGAAACATAATGCAATTCCTCTCTTATGCAAACACAAATCCACCTAGGGACAAACAATTTACATCCACCAACCATAGAGGAGGGTCAGGACTGAGAGCTTCTCCTTGATACCCTACACCAACACTCAAAATGCACTTTCCCCCTACTTCTTTAACCTACCCCACACCTGCTGGATAGACAAACGTGTACTCCAATTAAACCATCTGCAAAGGGATAATGGTAACACCAGACTCATTGCCTTTCATTTCACATCAAACGTCATTCCTGCTGCAGAAATAGCTGGAATAACACCAAAACTACCTTAGCAATTTTCAAAGTGAGCTTTTGCTCCAAGTATTGACCCACCATTCATTCCGTTGTACAAACTCCTGTGGTGAGGGGACAGCTCATCTGTCACTTGTCTCCTGAGGGTACCTTCTCTGCTGCCTCCGCTGAGGTGTTTGAGGTGCTCTGGGCTCCCTCCATAGTGTTGTTTGAGATGCTCTGGGCTTGTACCCCTCACCTTGTGCAGGTGCTCTGTACTTCCACTGGGCGTGTGCTTTTGAAGGTGATCTGGGCTGCCACCGCTGTGCTTTTGATGCTCAGGGCTACCACCAGGCCTCTGCTTTTGAAAGTGTTCAGGACTACTACTCAAAACATGCTTTGGGATAGTTTCTGGACTGCTGCTGCTGTGCTTTTGTTGTTCAGGTACTTTGACAATGGTTTTATGATGCTCAGGACTCGGCCCTTTCAGGTGATGATCAGGACTGCCAGAACTCCTGGGCTTCTGCAGGTGCTCTGGGCTGATACTCCTGTGTTTCTGATGCTCAGGGCTTCCCTCCCCCCGAGGTTTTTGCAGGTGTTCTGGACTGGTGCTTGGGTGGTGTTTGTGATGGTCTGGGCTGTCTGTGCTGCCCGTGCTGGAGGTGCTGCTGCCATCCCCGACATCTCTGATGTACGCGCTGGTGGCAGTCAGCTGGCACAGGCTGATCTGGCTGTCAATAGAGCTCCGGCTGCCTGCTCCTCCACTCTTCTCCTCATCCAGCAACACACACAACTCCTTCAGCTCCAGGTTCTCCTTAACCACTTCTTCTTGCCTCACTTCCAGCTCTTTCAGCTTCTGCAGGTATAAGGCCACCTCCTTGTGCATGACACTGGCACTGTACCTGCCCAGCCTCTGCCACTCACGGGACACCCTCTTGCCCTTCTGCCGGTCATCATCCAGGAAGCAGCAAAGGTCCCTCAGTTCCTGGTTATCTTCCTGCAGCTTCTGGTTGATGTCCTTTAAAAGAAAGATTACCATGACAGAGGGATGTCTAAAGGAATTGATGTTAAACTGTTACACAGACCAGTGGACAGCACTGCTGCAAACTCATATTTAAGCACTCCAGTAAGGCATAAATAATTCCATGTGTAGATCTGGCACGTTCTAACAGTCCCATGCTTTGAGCAAACAAAGCTGCTGTCCAGCAAAAACTGCCCTTAGCTTGGAGCTAATTTCTCATTTCTGATACAGCAGAAAAATTTCAGGTGCTTAATTAATTTTCATGCTAAATATCAAAGTAATTTATCTCCCAAATTGGGCAAAGATTGTAAGTACTCTCATGATGATCTCACTCCCCTGAGAAATATTCACCTGCGAGTTATTGCTAAGTAAAAGTGCAAGGTACATCAGAAATTGTAATCTCTCTTAAATAATTAATTATTAACATTTATACTCCCTATTGCCCTAAAGCATAGTCACATACAAAGATGACCATTTTAGAAATTTTTTAAAGACGGGGTTTACTGGATTTTGTTTCTGATTGGCATAAAAAGCCTTGTCAGTCATCTCTTGACCGGGATTGCTTCAACCACTCTGAAGTGAAATAATCTGCTTAAATAGATTTTTTCACCCTTAACGAAATGAAGTTCTATGCCCTTCCCTAAGTGAGGAACAGTCTGAAGCAAATGTTCTGAATTAAAAATGTTCAGGGTATTATTACAGCAGAATAAAAACATTTTCAATACTTTATCCTTCTAGTTTGGACTTGTGACCATATTTATCTCTCCCCCATCATCTACATATCTGTTCTTTATGTATGAAATTACAACTAGAGATTAGTCAAACTTGTTTAAAAGTCAGTCTTATAGAAACACTACTTCAACACAGTCTCCTAGGAAAATGAAGTTTTTCTAACTCCACCAGATTTAGGTGCATGAATGCCTGTGTTTGTCTGATTTTTGCCTCAAAATAACTTGGAATTTTAACAATTTCAACCAATACTTGACAATGGAAAAAAATCTCAATGAGGCTTTAAGGTGTCCTTAAAAACCTCTGCTAGTGAGAGATGTTTGAAATTATCCCACAGTAGAATAAAAAAAAGTTGTGGAAGTCCACAATTCTTCAGTCAGGAAGCAGGAGACACCCATCAAGCCGGTCATTCTTACTCATGGAGCAGTTATTTCACACAGGACAAAAGAAGGAGATTCCCAAACACCAACACAGGGTTCAAAAAACCTCCTTCTCCCAAATTCTTTTTGAAAGTTCCAGCTGAGGCATCTGAACAAAAGGCGGAAGTCAAACAAGACTTAAGGAGTTTGGAATGGAGAGAGGAATTTGTGACTCTGTCCTACCCATCTTAAGTGTGTTTGGTCAGTTATCTGGAAGATGCAGAAATCCAGATAATTTTTCACGTAACTGGGAGAAAGATACTATTGTTGTAACTGAACTTACATTTAAAATATAAGCCTTAGTTTTACTCAATACTACTACTATGGGTGGGTCTTTTTTACCCTCAGACACCACCAAAGGGACACACATACTTTGCAGAACACAAAAATTTGGGAGGCAGCACCTGTCTTCCCCCACAAGCTATTTATTTTATGTCACAAGTATTATCAAAGACACTTTCTCAATAATTTTGTCATTTAAAGCCATTTTACAAGTGAATAATTCTCCTCTAATGAACTTTCCTGTAATAATTCAAAAGCCCACACTGCATCTCTGTCTCTTCTCTCCTTCCCTCCAACCTCACCTCACTGAAGGAATTTCCTGAAAATTCTCAAAGCAATAAGCCAGAAGATGTTCTGTAATCATGCCTACTCTTAGGTAACTTTCTAGGTCTATAATCCACAAGCAAGGTAATGCTCTGTAAATAGTCACACTTTCTTCCCAGTCCTCAGAAGTGGGAAGGAAGCATTAGGGATTAAGCTTCTCATCCACCAAGAGAGTGAAATTAAGAACGGATAAACCATTACAGATCTGGTCTGCCTCTGGCTGCAGCTTGCAAGAGCACACAGCTAAGAATAGTTTGATCAGAGATGTGTTACCAGATGTCTTTTCAGACAATAAGTTAGGGATTGGTTCTGGTCATCCCAAAACCAAGCCCAAGGGTTTGCCATCACCTGCCACACACTGCATCCTGGAAACGACCAGCTCTCTCCAGCAGTCTACCAGCCTGCCTGACAGACTGTCTTCTGAAAATAGTGACAGAAAGCAGTGTGAGCTACAGAAACCCTTATTTCGATGCACTTCAGGCAGGATCATTTAACCTCACTCACAACCAAGGAAGTCTAAAACAAAGCTGACAAGACTTCAGCGGTTTTAATTAACTCAAAAGAATATCGGGGCAGCGCATAAAACAGCTGTGCCCCACAGCCTGCCGAATAGCCGGTCATCCCTTAGCTCGACACTTGATTATTAAGCTGGATCAAACGCTATTCATCCCAGTTCTCATCCACTTTTCATGCGGTTCTCGGGAGCGGCTCCTCCCAGACCTCTACCAGACGAGATTGCTCCCGGCGGGAGACACTGCACAAACTTCAGCGGTCCCACCCTGCCCACCCCGCTACCTTCAAGCCGCGGATCTCGCCGAGGTGGAGCTGGAGGCGGCGGTTCACCTCGCGGATGAGGTTGCTGTGGTCCAGCATCGCGCTCATCTTCTCGGCCTCGGCGCGGCGGAGGCTGCGGATCAGCTCCTCCTTGCTCCACTTAAGCAGCTCCTCGTCCGACACCTTGGACAAGTCCTCGGCCGGCGCTGCTCCGCAACTTTCCGCCGCCACTTTGGACATGGTGGCGGCCCGGCAGCCCGGGGCACTCGCGGAGCCTCCCTGCGCTCCCGGGGCCGCCCCACCGCCGCCGCCGGGGGAAAGGGCGAGCCCGGAG